>JAEIGQ010000217.1:0-528057 GCA_018904275.1 Lordiphosa clarofinis
TTTAAGGATATAAGGGGATATTTTTATTTGTTTATACCCGTTACTCGTAGAGTAAAAAGGGTATACTAAAGTCGTGCAAATGTATGTAACAGGCAGAAGGAATCATTTCCGACCATATAAAGTATATATATTCTTGATCAGCATCAACAGCCGAGTCGATATAGACATGTCCGTCTGTCCGTCCGTCCGTCCGTCTGTCTGTATGAACACCTAGATCTCAGAGATGGTAAGAGATAGAGGTTTGACATGTATAGACCAAATGCTTCTTTTATCTGCACGCAGATATAGTTTGTTTCAAATTTTGGCCACGCCCCCTCCCGCCCCCGCAATTTGGAAACGTTATATCTCCTACATTTTTAGAGGTGGACGATTCGTACCTTCTAGAGATACACAGAAAAAAAAACGCCGAGATATTTTCAATCTTTTAAATCTTTGAGTAAGCCCGGCACGAGCTTGAAAATTCATTCTCGATTTCCAGGATATTCTACACAATTCAATCTTTTAAGGATTGGTCCATTCCTTTCGAGCTTGTATCATTCCAAATGTGCTTACTACAATCCCTTTCGAGATCACATGCCCATAAATTAGAGAGCGAGAGCGAAGAAATATAAGTAGCCTCTCAGACACGCTGAAACAAACATTGGGTATGGTGGTGTGCGATGAGATGCCGTTCCATTCCTGTTCAGTGCGAATGGTCCTGTGTTCGAGTCCCAGTGGAGCCAAAAATTTTTATATTCATTTCTTTGTTTTTTTCAGAAATCTTAATTAACATAAACTGATGTGAGTGGTCTTTGAAGTGTATGGAGGATGTCCTATGGCAAATGGCATGGCGGAGGAAAAGAAGAATAGTAATCTATCCTGAGATCAAATCAATCTTACATATCGAGCATAAGTGAATCTAGAATAGGCATAAAATGATCCAGTTTTGGGATAGAATTGTGTCCGAATTTTTTGCACAACTCAATCTTTCATAGGATTACCCGGGATATATGTAATCCTACTTAGGATTATAGTTAGTAATAAGCAAAATGAATTGCCGACGAAATGATAAAGATCGGATGAGCGGTTCTCAAGTTATGAGCAAAAAAGTGAACCAAGCCCCCCAGCTACCCGCCCCTCCCACCATAAAAAAATGTTGCATACTTTTCGGATGGTCACCCTAAGGAACGCAGGAACACTGTTAAACATGTTTTTTCCTGAGTAACGGGTATATCGAAGTCGGTTAGAGCCGACTTTAACTTACGCTCTCGTTTTATTTGCTTAAACGTTCTATTAGGATCTTATAAACATCCTGCAAAACTTTGAAGCAGATCTGAAACTCAGTTTTACCGAAATAAACAAAAACAATTATTTTTCCCGACCCTTTTGATATGAAAATTGTTTTCATCGATCGATCTGGGCAGTGTGCCCAGAAAATTTAAGAAAATTAAGATCTTACTAATTGATTTCGGGAAATCAGCCTGCCAGTTTGTTATTTGGCAGCAAAACAATATATTCATCAATATATTCATAACTGAAATGTGTAAAGTGTTTCAAAAAAATAAGTTTTTCTTACCAGAACTATTTTTCGGCCATTCCTATGGCAGCTAAATGCTATAGTCAACCGACTTAGATCAAGCTGGGCAGAATTGTATGGTAGCAAAGATTTATAGATATCATAGATGACGCATGTGAAACCAAAAACTACAGTTTTTGCTGACATTGGATCTTAATTTTTGGTTCTCGCTCCTTTAAGAGGATACATTTATTGAAATTTAGCTATACGTTTCCTAATACTACGTTTATACACACAACATTTTTTTGTGATTAAAGCCCTTTAAAGTATGCTATGCTTCTAAAAAGACTTAATTGAAAACAATATTTATTCTTTTTTGGCTAAACTTTAAATTGTGTTATGTACCTTCAACTGGTCCGCATCTAAAGAAGGCAGAATGGCACGCAGAGCAAATAGAGCTGTGCATATGGCATCGGCGACTAATATCTGTAAGTATATAATATATAGTATATTTATAAAATTTTTGGTTCCTTGCAAAGCAACTTTTTCGGACTGCCAAGCCACTTTTCTTCAGTTCTACTAAAACGATTTTGATAAAATTATATGCAATCGACGCAGAACTGTCCCCATTCTAGAACTGCATTTTTTGATTTTATTTTTTTTTCCCAAAAAACGAACTTGAAACACGTTTATCTCAAAACCACGTTTTTCGAACTGGCGGCCATGATATCTCCAGTTACACTGAACCGATTTTGATGATCAAAACTGAAATCGACGCAGAATTGTCACCATTCTGGTCTGAACCTCAATCATAATATTAAAAAAAAATTTTACTATTTTTTTTTTACACTAAACTACAAAAAACGGGCCAAAAATAGATTTTTCATATTTTAATGGCCGCCATTTTGTCAAAAAATATCACAAAATTTTTATGGAGATTCAGACCAGAATATCATCTATTCTGGTTATAACCGCGTTTTCACATTTTATTTCAGACATCCTGGAGACCTTGAATCATGGCCGCCAGCACCTTACCTTTTTTTCGGACACCCACTTTGACGGCCGATAACTTTTGAAACAGCCCTCGCATCGAAGCAGTAAAAATTTTTTTAAATAAAACAGAATTGGAAAATCTCTTTGCGTTTTCAAATAAGATTTTTTTTTAAAAAGGTCCAAAAAACAGCCTTGACATGAGGAATACCCCCTTAATCAATCAATTAAATTGATGTTCAAAATGATAAAGTCTAAGTAAAATCTTAAAATTTCACACCATTTTCCCTCAATGTACTAAAAAGATAAAAACTGTTCAACCTGACTGGTGACTACCACACAGTCGAGAACATAAGAGATAGAGAACTTAAGCTTATTACTCACATAAGCTAAGTCGAATACGGTGGTGGTATTTGTGCGCTGATCATTCACACTGTCGATTATGCTGTCGGAAATTTTAGTTTATTAATAATTGGAAATGTGGAAAGTATAGTGGAGCAATATTTGGCTATCCCACCAAGACTGTTTTCGTGGAGTTACCGAGTGTAAATTCCAGTAAGCAGTGCCCTGCTTGTAACAGAGTTCAACTGCTTGCTTAAGCTTTTAAGCTCGCTGTTTGTGCCGTTAAAATTTGAACTTACCCGCACCCATTTTGTTATCAAGTTTTCTTTCTGATTTACTAAGCGTCAACAAGGTCCGACTTCGATTTTAAACGTTTTTATTAAATAAAATGTACTATATTTTCTACGGACAAAACTTTTTCAATGGGAAAGAGTTCTTAACTAGTAATACAACTTTCAACTGCAACGCATTCTGATTGTACAAATCAAAGTTTGGTATTGCTAATAGTATGGAATTATTTATGGGTCTTTATTGTGGCTGTGAGCTCGTAAAGCTATTCGATGTTCGTTACGTACAAAAATTAAAATGTTTTGACATTTTTGAAGCGACTTGAATGCCCTTGCCGTGCATTGAGATTCTTTGAATTATGTTGATTTCTTTTTCAAAAATATCGCTACATACATATAAAATTACAATAAAATTGTGCAATATTTATTTATTAAATTATTAATTGCAGGTTTCAACTATATGTTGAGTACAGACTAGTGTCGGGGGCAAGGAATCTACATATATATATAAAACATTAATTAGACAGATAATTTGTATATTTTGTAGTATATAACGCGACTTTGTGTGAGAAGCGAATAAAATTGACGGTGGTATTTATGAAACTTACACAATAATGTAGAATGAGGGAATCTTTCTAAAAATCAAACTGCAACTGGGTTGTGGTTGGGAGGCACTTGGATGAGGGGGGGAGTTAGGGAGCGTAAAAATCAAATTATTTGTTTAGTTTTATTGAGGCACATTTGATGGATCACTAAGGGACATAAACGCAACTTGTTCATTCGTATTTGCCGCCGGTGGCCTTCTAGAAATGTTTTCGCATCTGAGCGGAGACAAAGAACGGCATCAGCAAGGAGCAGATCGATACCAAAATATTGGCCAATGTTTGTAGATTAGCTGAGAAATAAAGTTGAAGAACGAATGAAAATAGATGCTCACTGTTGGTATGATTCAATACTAACCACCACTGCAAATATCGTGTAGTATATCCTCCACATAGCCATTGTCGTTATCGCAGAGACATAATTTGGTTTTGCTGGACATAAATTTGGAAACGCCAATGGTGCGATTGCTGTTCTCAAACTGACACACCATGCCATCTTCACAATCATTGTTGCTGTTACATTTATGACGCAGACCTGAAAGTTGAAAAAAGGATAAAGAGGAGAAAGGATTAAAATGAATGTAGTTTCTTTCTACTGCCGGGAGCGAAAGCGAGCACCTCTTTAATCCATTATTATTTATTATTATAAATCTGTAGGCCCGACTGACTGACATATTATCAACCCACAGCCAAAACTGCTTTTCGTAAAAATCTAAGATTTAGCATAGAGATTCGTTTAGCTATGCAGGCGCGCACTAAGAAAGAAAATTGGGGAAAATTGTCCGCGAAGTGTGTGAAAACGTTTGTTTAAACCACATAAAATTAACTTAAGCGCTCAGGCAATATTGTGGACTAAGTTGATTTGCTAAGAGCGCACGAGAGAGTGAGAGAGGGAACGTTTTGGCTGTCTGAGACAGATGACAGCTGCTATGAGAACATGTGTTAGAAAGAAATAACAATTAACTAGAGAAAGGAGGATAGGGAGTACACACAGAACAAATTTATAGGGCGTGGGGTGGAGAGGAATGAGGTGTGGAGGGGAAAGAGTGGACATTACAGGATGAGGGAGGGTGGGGAGAGGAATGAGACAGGACGGGAAAGAGTGGAGAGCGCAGCAGAGGGAGGCTAGGGAAAGAGTCCAAAGCTGTGGCGGAGGTGGTGGGGAAAAAGGGTGAAACCCAAATTGAATTGAATTAAAAATTAGTTTTCATACTTAGTTTGTAATTATTGGTTCAACAAAACGGGGCTTATGTAGAAGTTTATCCAAAAATATTATCCCTTCAATTTTTGGGAAAGACTTAGGAATCTATACGTTCCCAATTATGGGCCAGCATGACATATTTGTGCTTTCTCTATGAATGCCAATAATACCCGCTGTCATTTATGCGGTTTACTTATATGCTCATAGCTTGAGAACCGCTTATCCGATCTTAATCATTTCTTCGGCAAATCGATACATAATGCTTATGACTAAATATTTCTAGAAGGTAAGGTCATATATGTATCTATTAAACTGTGGGAGATATGACGTTTATTCAAAATTGCGGGGGCGGGAGGGGGCGTGGCAAAAATTAAAAATAAACTTGATCTGCCTGCAAGTAAAGGATGCATTTGTCCCATACAAATCAAACCTCTATCTCTTACCATCTCTGAGATCTGTTTGTTCCTACGGATGGACGGACGGGCAGACGGACATGGCTATATCGACTCGGCTGTTGATGCTAATCAAGAATATATCGACCC
Source organism: Lordiphosa clarofinis (assembly GCA_018904275.1). Classification (NCBI taxonomy): domain Eukaryota; kingdom Metazoa; phylum Arthropoda; class Insecta; order Diptera; family Drosophilidae; genus Lordiphosa; species Lordiphosa clarofinis. Next base: position 5,460 of record JAEIGQ010000217.1, read on the forward strand.
CTGTGCGCGAAAACATCGTATGTGCCATTTTTTACGAAATTGACATTTTGATGCAAATTAGTTCTAAGTCCACTAACTCATCATCTGGTAAAATTATATTGCGATAACCATAACGGTTACGGAGATACAACAAAATCAATTTAATCGGATGTGACAATAATGAGTTTATTTCTTGTGGGCGAATTGATCGTATGTGCCCAACAACACTGATATTCAACAGTCTGGTTGAAAAAAAAACTAAATTGGTAAATTTTCATAAAAATAGTTACGAGTTTAGTTAAATAAATTGATAAATGTTGCACATCTAAAGATTGGTAGAGACATTGCCAGCCACCGCATAGAAAAGTAGAAAAAACGCTCTCCTGTAAAATTTGGTTTTTGGCACATACGATTTTTTTGCGCACAGGGGTTGATATATACTTTATAGGGTCGGAAATGATTCCTTCTCCCTGTTACATACTTTGGCACAAACTTCATATACTATGTACCTTCGGCTAGGATTGTCAATATTTTATCGATATATTGATATATCGATATTTTGGTTGAACGATAAGGGTTATTCCGATATGATATTTTTTGTACCGATATAGGCGATTATCAAAATTTTTATAATCGATATATCAGAAAAAATTACTATGGTAAATGCAGGAGCAAATTGTCGATTTTGTTCTGCCAAAATTTCGTACAAAAACCATGGGTCTAAAATGAATTCTCCCATTCAACTTGATCCAGGTACGGTATTTCGTTATATATTTTGTTCTCTTAGAAAAATAAGATATCACTGCGACTAGAAATGGTCATTTGGCGGTAAAGACGTTCCTTAAAAACTTTTCACTTTTATTAAGCTTTAGAAAATAACGTTATATCGATGTTTTCTGGACCCGATATATCAAGTATCGATATTGAAAATGTTGATTTTTGATATTATTGATATTGATATTTTGAGAAATATATGAACAACCCTACCTTCAACACATAGTATAAAAACACAGTAACACGAATCAGAGATGTAAACCGTTCGGGACTCAATATTGGTTCGGTTGAGTGGTTCATGGAGGTTTTAAGCCATTGCAGATTTTAAACCACCGCACAGTGGTTCTTTGTATGGCAATTAAGCACCATCAAAAAACACTCTATATCGCTGCTGATGCAAATCCAATCGTGGTCGTGGTTCGTTTAGCGACGAGTTCCGTTAAGATCGTTCAAAAAACATCAATGCTGTGCGTGAACTGATAATGCAAGACAACTTTTTTGTCGAATAATGTCTTCGCTAAAAAAAGTCATTTTCAAATTACTTCAAAATTTAAACGCAATTATCTCTAAACCACGGTTTTCGGCCTTGTTATTTTTACTTAACCGATTTTGATGAATCAAAGATAAATCGACTCTAACCGACTTCGATATACCCGTTACTCATGAAATAACATGTTTAACAGTGTTCCTGCGTTCCTAAGGGTGACCATCCGAAAAGTATGCAACATTTTTTTTAGCGGGGGGGCTTGTATCACTTTTTTGCTCATAACTTGAGAACCGTCCATCCGATCTTGATAATTTCTTTGGCAAATCGATTCATTTTACTAATTACTAACTATCTTTAGAAGGCACGAATCGTCTATCTTCAAAACTGTAGGAGATATAACGTTTTTTTTTAAATTGCGGGGGCGGGAGGAATAAACTTGATCTGCGTGCAGATAAAAGAAGCATTTGTCCCATACATGTCAAACCTCTATCTCTTACCATCTCTGAGATCTAGGTGTTCATACGGACAGACGGACAGACGGATATGGCTATATCGACTCGGCTGTTAATGCTGATTAAGAATATATATTCTTTATATGGTCGAAGATGATTCCTTCTGCCTGTTACATACTTTTGCACGACTTTAGTATACCCTTTTTACTCTACGAGTAACGGGTATAAAAACAACATTTTTTTGAGGTTTGACCGAATGACATCTAAACAATACCCCAATTTTAGATTTCATTTCCACAGCCTGCAGTCCAAAAACAGCCCCGACATGGAAAATCCCCCTTAAGGAAAATACTTTTAAAAAATAACTTCCAGGACATCTCATCGAAACATCACAGACTCCACAAAAAAGAATAGAAAGAACCCCAATAGAGAAAACAAAAGATTCAATCCACATAAGCTTACTGTACATGGACCAAATAACAAACAAACACTCAATTACAAAAATAATTCCAAGCCGACATTCAAACATAACGTACAAAGCTCACGCAAACATAAGGAAACTCTTTACAAACTCTAAAGACCGATTAATCAAGGAACAACAACAAAACGTAATAAACGAAGTTACATGTAAAGGAAAATAGAAAGAATCTTGCGACGGTGTATAGTATACATAGGACATAGGAACATTTGACATAAGCTGGTCATACAACACACTTTGGCTGTTACTAGAACATGCAATACGAAACTAATTTACATGCAACTAGTTTTTAAAGATCGGTGTCATCAGATCGAAGAGCAAATACAGAAAACAGACTTTCTTACTTTATTAAGTTTTATTAGCTCAAATATGTAAAATACCCTTTTACGCTGCAAAAGCGAGTCAACCCCTTCGTGGATGACATTTTAAATGAAACTTTTGTATTTACATAGTTGATTTCCCATTATGCCGCATATTTTGTTAAAATACTTATAAACATTATTACAAATTTCTGAACTGTGCATGTCACAAATTGGCACTGCAGCCAGATTGCCAGTCACGACATAGCCACATAAGCTCGGTTCTGCTACCGGCAACGTAAGGAAAAAACCTCCAAATCTTGTATGCAGCAAGGAATTCTCGTACTGGCACAAAGAGGGCAGAACAATAGCCGGTTAGTCCTGCACAGAGGGAAGAACAAGTGTGAATTGCGCACGAAAACTAAATAAATAAAAACATGCACCAGGCAGAAGGCCAGGTGAGCAAATGGAGGATGGCGATGACGGCAATGATGCTTTGTTTAGTTTTCATTTACGTGGCGCCTGACACTTGAGCCCCATGGACGGGCTCAACACAGAGTTTCTGAAGGAGGTTTCAAGAAAAGCAGGCTCTTAAATAATAAATGTAATACGAATGTCTAGCAATTAGCAGCTATTTCTAGCCCAATTTACTTGACTGCACTGTGCAAAAATTACCTTTGAGCACGTCTGGACAGACTCCGGCGGAGGGTGGCGAATCGTCTCCGCACAGGCAGCGCATCTTGTAATCATTGGGGTCCTTCACACAGCTGGTGCGATCTATCGCTGCGCAATCATCGTGGGCAAAACAGTCCCGTCCTTTAACTGCAAAGCAAATACAGATTAATTTGATTACTTAAGTTTAGTTTGTTAATTTGTGACTAATCACAAATGAACGCTTATTTGGTCTATCTCTGCCCACATCTTGTGTGCCAACCACATTGTTGTACCACCCACACTTCCTCTCCAGCTCCTGCTCCTGATTATCGCCTGACGTCGTTTACCGCTTTGCTATTAGAGTTGTTGTCATTGCATTTGACTGACTTGTTTGATCAATTTTTGATTTATGTTCAAGTCTATTGGAATATCTAGTTGGTGGCATGTCATTAAATAGTTGGCTGAATGCCACAATTACAGGCCCGTTGAGTCCACGCCAGGGCATTTGAGAAGGCTAATGACTGGCTAAAGGGCGTTAATCAGATACGAATACATGTATCCTTTTTATGCTTAATACGCGTTAACCGATTGTATCCATTTGGGCGGGTGTCTTGAATATCTGTGGAGATTTCGGACTCGATTGGTTTGCAAAATTCTCGAAAAATCCGACGGTTTCACTGAATTTCGGAAGATTACATTTAATTATTTGAAAATCTAGTTAGAAGCAGGGCAGCAAACCGTTTCGGAGTTAAACTGCTCCGGAGTCTAAGACTCCGGTTTTTTGAAAAGCCCGAACTGAGCCTGACCCGGAGAAGAAGAAATTCTTCTTTCAGAACCTGAACCGGAAACGGAATACAAAAAAAAATTCCAATTACTAGAGAGATTAAAACCCGAACGAATAACGGTTACTGTTACGGTTATGTAAATAAAAGTTATACGGTGATACAAAAATTTATGTTTCGGTTACGGTTACGGTATCAAATTTTAAAGTGTTTTTAGCGGTTGCGGGTTACGGTTTAAATCTTTGATAACAATTATTTATAGACTTTTATTTTTTTGTCATACACTAAAAGTCGTTTGCATATAATTTTTTGACCGCAATGGAGACTGGTAGACTGTACAGCTGTATCAAGAACCTCCAGTCCCATTATCAGCAGTCTTTGCCTGTGACCTGCAAGTCAGCAGCTGCCTTCTCATGCCTGCGCTGCTATAACCACTTGAAAGCTCCAAAGGCGGCATTTCAGTTTTCTGCTGTGAATTGGACTTCAGAATCTGAAGATTTCACTTTCACGAGAGAATTACTTTTGATCAGAGTGATTAATTTAGCTGATTTTCCCACATCGCAAGACTTTACTAGCCGGGACTGATAAATGTATACATTGGCGAACAAAAGGGGGTGCAAGTTCACCACACTGACTTTCGTAATCCAACAAAACAAAAAGGAAGGAATCATCTCCGACCACATAAAGTATATATATTCTTGATCAGTACGATGAGCTGAGTTGATATAGTTCGTCTGTCCGTCTGTCTGTTTCTACCCGAACTAGTCCCTCAGTTTTGAAGCTATCGACCTGAAACTTTGCAGAGAGTCTTTTTTTTCACTGCACGCTGCTAATACGTCGAAGCCGACCGTATCGGATGACTACTTCTTGTAGCCGCCATACAAATGATCGGTCGGAAAATGGGTTTTTAGTGAAAAAAACTGTTTTGCTCTCAATATTACAGCTTTCTAACACGGTTATGGGTAAATGGGATAAATGTTTTTAAGCTGATCTTCGAAGTTTGGCCAAAGTAGCTATACGTTGAGACAAGCTTTTTTAAGTGTCTCACAACTTCGGCACAGACGAAGTTACCTTTGCCTTGATATTTTGCATAAAAATGAGAAAATAGAAATAGACGGACGGATAGACGAACTATATCAACTCAGCTCGTCGTGCTAATCAAGAATATATCGCTCTCTTACTTCAATACTGGCATAACTTAAAATAATCCATTTAAAAAAAAACGCGCTCAAAGTTCTCAATGGGTTAAACTCAAATTAAATTGATTCTTATAGTATCGAGTTAATCTAGTAAAATATTAGAAATTTAAAATGCTCATGTTGAAAATATGATGCTTTAAGTGAACGCCAAAGTCAGTTTACGCCATATCGACTGCAGTACAACTGAGATATGACGCTCTTGCAATAACATGAAAATGAACCTTTAATATTATATTTCGACATATATTGATCTCACGTGAAAAGGAAAAAGATTTAAACAAAATAGTACTCAACACAGCGTATATTTCTGCATCAAAAATTAAAAGTCGTATTTTTGTTTTATCCCTGTTTGGGTAAAAGTGTTCGATATATACTTTGTGTGGTTGGAGATGCTTCTTTATACTTTACAAACATCCTGACATGCGGACTATTTTCGTTTTCGTTTTTTTCTTTCAAACTCTTAAAACTCATTTCATGTATTATTTTTTCTAATAAATTAAAAATAAATTTACGGACGACGAAAGTTATGTTGTAAAAAAACACTTTTCCCCCCCTTTTCGCCCAGAAATGCCATTTAAATTAATTTCAAAGCAAACAGATGACTATTTTGTTTATGTGACTAAAAGAAAATTTCACATCTTCTTAATAGCACATTATGTAGCATATAACGGAGTTAATTGTAAGTTTATCCGACTGGGAAATTCGTTGGCATAAGTGTATTACTTTGAAGGGAATGAAATAAAATTTCATAAATAAATAAAGATTTTGAAATATAAGAGAATTCATCTTTCAATTGGATCATAGTAGTAAGTATATGGAGGCGGTTATATCATCACGATATTTTTTCAGATGAAGGCAGATTCGATATTCAAAACCATGATATTGATCGGGATAATTTTATCCTTCCAAAAGCCCCCGATCCTTTAAAGTTTGAATTGTCATATTACAACTTTTCATCAGTCGTAATATTACGAGTTTTAATATGAGTTGGAAAACTGACCTTTGTTAGATAATGCACTAACCGATCCAGTAGTAAACAGCTAAAAAAAAGACACATAACGATATCTTTAGGGATTTTGTCGACGATTGATTGCAAATCTTTAAAAACATTTATCGTTACACCGTCACAGAACTTCCGACCCTAAAAACCATTTATTTCATTTGAACATCCTAGTGTTACAAGTATAAAACTTAAAGCTTAAGTTCTTTTTAATAAAAATTTTTGTCAAAACACAAACTGTTCCAGTTAAAGTTTTAAGATAAAAAAATAGAGGCAGGCTAACTTCGGCTCGACCGAAGTTTATATACCCTTGGAGCTTGATATAGCCGACAGTTTGTATGGCAGCTATATATAGTTGTCCGTTTCCTTGGTGAAATTATGTGAAATTATTGAAAACTATAAATAAGAGCGTTGAGACGATAACATTGAAAACTCCCAAGCTTTTTTCAGACCTTACTTTTGTATGGCAGCTATACTATATAGTTGTCCGATTTCGACATGGCTTGGTGAAATTATGTGAAATCACTAAAAACTTATAAATACAGCGTTGGGACGATAACGTTGAAAAAAAAGTTTTTCTCACAAGACTTTTTTCAGACCTAACTTTTGTATGCAGCTAATATAGTTGTCCGTTTGGACAAGCTTGGGAGCGTGGGGGGATACTTGAAAACAAAAGTTTTCTCACAAAAACCAGTTTTTCAACCGGTCCTTTCCTTGGCCGGGGAGTCATCCGACCGGCCGGTTCCGACATTGCAGCGTATTTGACCAAAGACAACTAATTCAAAGTTTTTACGATACTTTTTAGACTGTGTTGTTTGTCTTATCGGAGATCTTCCTTCTTCAAGGCTATAAAAAATATCCCCTAGCCATGGTTTATTTAATGACAAACTAAAATTTTTAGACTGTGTTGTTTGTCTTATGACCTCTTAGACCGTCTTAGAACCGGTTCGGTTCGGGTTTTTAAGGTCCGTCGAAACGGACCATGAACCGAACCTCTAATATTTTTTAGTTCTCGAACCTGAACCCGAACCGGACCACTTTTTTTGAAAAATTAGGTTCGGTTCACAAAATGATGAAGTTTTTCCAACGAAAACACAGTGAAATATTGAAAATATCTGGAGATTTTAGTATAAACGCTTGCGTTTTGAACTAAGTTTGGATTAATTTTTATTGCGAAGAAGAGAAGTTTATAAAAGCAGTTCTTTTAACGCTTAAGCTTTTCTGATCTAAGAGCTAGTATATATTATCAGATTTTAAATAATATAATGCTTATGAATGCTCTAAAAAATAGTTAATGTCAGCTGATGATTTGGATAACTAAAATAACATTATATAGCATTTTTCTACCAAAGAAATGAAGAAAATGATATCATATCTTACATATGATTTGCCTTTTCATTATGCCCTGCATTTATGACATTTCTGAAAAGTGATGGCATTTCCCACAAAGGAATTTGGTGTTTTTTAAAAAGTACTCGCTACTCTCTGGAAGTAGAAGATGTCATTGCTAATGACTTTGTATTTGATACTTTGAATTTAAAAAAATAGACGCAAAAAGATGACGATTTGTTAATGGAAACGGCCAAATTTTAAGAAATGAAAACAATAAGAATTTATGCCATTGGAAAGGGGATAATAGAATAATATTTTGAAATTATTATGTATTAATAAATCGAAACTATTTTTCTATGTTCAAGCGAACTGAGGTTGGAACCAAAACCTTGGGTTCGGGGGTTCCATAGGTTCCATCCATGTCGCATAGATGGCGACACCTTTGATAGATGGTAATTTTGAGGAATATGAACGATTTTGATTGGTTTTGCGAATAATTATTGAAACGCAAATTTCAATGTTATAACTAAATAAATAATTTATTCATACAATGCAAACTTTCCAGAATTAATTTTGAGTGTTAAAATTGTTTGGATGGTAAATTGTGCATCTAACAAAACACGGGAGGCAGAATTGTAGTTCGGTTGGAAGTTGGTTAGAAGAATCCAGGTTCTCAGGGTCGCCAGACTTAGAAGTTCCGGTTCGATGGACTCAAAAAAGCAGAACCAAACCGGTTCTACGAGGTACGTTTACGGACCAGTTTGCAGCCTTCGAAGAGATATAGTTCTGTTTACATTTTTTAAGCTACAACTAACCGCCTAATAGCCGTCCTAGTTCCAACAACTTTATTCTTGTTTTCCCCCAAACTCAGTAGATCAATTAATGTGTATTATAAGCAAGTTTATTAGCTCCCACCCTTTTTGCTTACCAATGGGAACATGCGTTGGTGGCGGCTGATTATTGGTCTTGCCGAATGTGGTCAATGCCGTGGAGCTCACACCGAAGAGTATGATGAAGACGCCAAAGAGCATGGTCAGGCTGCCGCATTGTGTGAAGCGCTTCAAGGGCTGCATTTTAGTGACTGTCGAAATTTAGCTGCAAATGTTATATAAACCACTACCAGAAGGGTCAAGCAAATTCTCACGCACTACAGCCCAATTGGCCGTACGAGAGTTTTTCGAGGCAATATTATGCAAATTTTCACACTTGAATTCTTTAGCGCTCCAGCAAAGTCCAAAACAAAATAAACTGCACGAAAGCCGCTGCCGTAGTTAAAGTCACTATAAATGGATTGTACTTGTGTGTGAGCAATTAATTTTTGTATATTTTGTAAAGTACTTTACACTTTTATGACTTGGGATTCCCTTTGGGGACAACTCAACGAACCAGTCGCCTGCGCGTTCGAAATGCAAGTGAAGAATTTGTGGCGCAAACGGAGCTTAAGTTTCGCTTGGCTACTTAGCGCTCGCGCACGCTTCATGCCTGCCGCTGCCATGTCCCACCCTACCCAAGTACAAAGGCAACAGCAAACTACATTAACAGCAAAAGAAAGGAGCAAAGTAACCGCGCTGTTTGCATACCCTTTTAATGTGAAACAAAAGATATGTGAGTTATGTAGGTTAAGTTATTCAAGTTGGATTTTTTAGTTTTTAAATGGAAGGCGTTTGGATGTCAACTTTATATCTAAATTTCTTTCTCTCTTACAAATTATATTGGATATTACTTCTTCGAAATTAACTTGCAATTTAAACGTTTACAATTCGAACGAAACTTAAATGAATTTAGGGAAGAGACTTTTTCCTATCTATGAAACCTATCTTTCCTTCCAGAAATGTCGAAGGGAGATGAGAATGCGATATTCCCCAAGTCGAGAGCGCTAAGAAGTGAATGTGTCTCTCTCTAACACGCAATAAAGTATGACATCGGCAAGAATTCGGCAAGTAAGTTCGTGTTGCCGGGGCTATATAGAGTATAGCCATACCTGCTAGAAGAATCGCGTTCTTATTTTCTGCGATCAAAAATGTTGTATAAAATCTTCCTAGTTTAGTTTCAAATTCAGTTGTTTGTATGAAAATCTTTAAGGTTTAATGAACAGCCCTATAAAACATCGTCTTTACTTAAGAAGTTTAGGAAAATTTAAAAAAATCGTTCGGCTCAGTTTACTGTTATAATTATACAATTACGTTAGGGGACAAACAAGCTAAGTTAAAGGAATGTACCGAAACTACATTTGTAACTCAAAAGTATAATTTTCTTTTCACATATCTGGGGTATTCACCAGCTCTCGTAAAAGCGTAAACTCCAAAAGTTTACGACACAACAACAAAACACATAAGACAAAAACGACTAACTTTTTGTTGACATGGGGTATGTTTTTAAAATCGCTCGTAAAATTGTAAAAGTGTTAAAACTTGAAGTGTTCAAAGTATCGGCTTAAAATACTTGGTATCGTGCTTATCTGATATAGAAATTTAGATACAGTTTTTTCTGTATGGGCGTTGGCTGAGCGGATATGATTATACTCTTGTATTTTGTGATATTCCGGTTCGAGTCCCGGTAAAAAAAGGATCTTAAATCTTTTTTTTTTCTCTTTTTTAAAGTGTCAAAAATATACCCGAGGCTTAAGACCTCGATGTTCAATAACAAACGATAATACAACGATTTTACGAGGGTGTTCACCAGCTTAATTAAATCTAGATTCATAAACATCATATAAAAACAAAATATTTTGGAGAAAGTGAAGTACTTCATTAGGCTTTTCACACCTGCTTTGGTCAGTTTCGAATTACTCTTATCCAGTTTTCTTTCAGCTCATCCGTGTTTTTGGCAACTCTACCGTCCATCCTTAAATTTCGTTTGACAGTAGCGCAATATCGTTCTGTGGACAATTTGGTGGGTTTCCCTCCTTACGCACAAAATTAATGCTTTTTTCGTTAAGGTGTGCCTGTGAGGTTTGAGCGCAGGACGCAAGATCCGGGCAGAAGACACTGCACACATTATACTATTATAAAATGGTATAATGCGTTTTTCAAGCACTCTTTCAAGTAAATATCGGCATTCACGGTGGCCTTTGCAAAAAAAAAAAAAAAAATTTGTTTTTGTTTACTTTCAGATTATTCCCTAGATTCGGCCTTTAAATCATGATGCCCATGTTTTTTTGGCCAAATGTCGACATGGTTTCAATTTTGTTAATCCCCGAACTTAATCAAAATGCTTTTATGCACAATCATTGATTTAAGGCAACTAAAAACCAAAAGCATTACATGGCTACATTACATTAGATGGCGGGATCGAAAGCTCACACTGGGATAAATACTTATTTTAATTTGTGCAGTTTCTTTTCGGTACATTCCTTATGAAGGTGACTTGGAAATCTGTAGAGATTTTGGTATAAGTGCTTGCATTATAAATATTTTTTTTGTTTTACTCTAAATTTTAATTTATACGGATAACTTCGGTTGCAAGATTAGTGATTAAAAATGGACTGCTTAATGCAGTTTCCGGATATATTCTTGTCGCTTTTCATATAATCCTATACCATTTAAACCTAAACTGCAAAAGTTTATACAAAATTGTCCACACAAAATCTTTTCTAAGACTCAAGCAAAACATGCTTAAAATTAGAAAAAAAATTCACCGAAAAAAAATTGATGCAAAAATCTGCGTAATTGTTGTATTCCGACAAAGAGGCAAAAGCGATCTCTTCTGAAGCTTGTGAACGACTGATTTCATTTCGGTACACGACATTCATTTGCTTTAAACAGTCAGTTTTATTCATATTCATATGCACATGTGTGAGTGAGCACATGTATGTTTTGTTTCTAAAAAAAGATTATTAATAACTGATGCAATTTAGATTAAAATTGACAAATATACATATAAAAAAACAAGTAAGAGCGTTGCAGTGTAGTGGTCCGACACCGACAAATTTGATCAAAATTAAAAACATCTCCCAGTCACATACATGTGCACAACTTCATGATTTCCGTTTACTAAGTTTGAATGGGTACAGGGTATAGCAATGATTGTGAGTGTATACACAACATATAGCGATATCGCATTTCGTTTGCACTCTCATCGTCCTCAAGTCAATTGAAAATTTACAATGAGTTTCTTTATAAATTTGTATTAATGATTCTTAAATTTTTTTTCTAAGTTAATTTATGCATCTTAAAAGAAGTCTGCTGCTATAAACAAAAAACCCAATTTTTTTTATTGATTTGCTACCCTATGCTATTTCTTTTTTTATCGATTTGCTACCCTATGCTATTTTGGCACTGTAGAATAAAAGACAATTTCTAAGCAAATCAAAGACTAAAAAATAGTTCATATACTGTGTTGTTCCTTCATTTTCTGTAAGACTTGTAAATTGCGCACGCTACGTGTAGATATTGAATATCTAATCGCAAATGTAGAAAAGTTAAATGCTGTGTGGTCGAAGGCAAAGTCTAGACGACATTAGAAAATCAGCTTATATCCAAATATCTTCTACATTTTTCGTGCATTACTCCGCGAACGATTAGGTTTTCTATATTAACGTTTGAAAAGAAAATGTAGTTCTACGGCAGTACTGAATTCTTATATTGTTCGTTTAGAAAACTGGTTGTCACACCTGGTATGTGGGATGATTTCTTAATGAACGTTTAGATTTACAAATGCTGAATGCTGTGTGCTTGAAATCTACACGAATCGTGCACAAATGTCTCGAACTTGAGAATTAAAAGCATGCAAATATTGGATAGTGCATTAAGGCAGAATCAATACAAGTTCAGAACCAAACGTGGTATGTGGGGGTGGGTGGATCCCTTTCTGCTCTGAGATGATGCAAAAGCAGAGGAAAAATATGCAAAAATCTACACGAAAATTTAGGATTTCAACACGTTTAGATCAGAATTTTCATCCCAAAAGAATGTGTTGCTTTTTTGCATGTCGCGTTTAGTTTTCTCAATTTTACATGTTGAAATAAGACGTGAAACGGTGTGTTGAAAAAACTGGTCGAAAAGTGTAGAAATCCTACATTTTTTTTTAGAAAACAACTACAGTCGTAAAGGAATATCAGGCAGAAATAATAATCTCAATCCAGACAAAGCAAAAAATTGTTGTTCATTCACTGTTTAGTCACTCTTCAGTCACTGTTTAGTTACTGTTAAGTCACTGATAAGTCTCTGTTTAATCACTCTTTAAGAAATATGTTTTTACTCACTGTTTAGTCACTATTAAGTCACGGTTAAGTCTCAGTTTAGTCACTGTTAAGTCACTTATAAGTTACTGTCTTATCACTCTTTAAGAAATGTTTAGTCAATGCTTAGCCACTGTAAAGTGACCCTTTAGTCATTAAAGAAGTTTTACATCTAAAATCGTTTTCGACCAAAGTAAAAATTATGTTGTGGTCGGCCAAGGGTTTCAGGTTTGATCGGAAACTCTTTTTATAACCATCACCTATAGAAAATGTATGTAACAGCAAGAAGAAGACTATTTCGACCCTATAAAGCAGATTGCAAACCCCTCTAAAATCGGCATGGGTTCAACTTTCAAAACTTTTTTGTTCGGGTTCGAACCGGGGCTCAGGTATAATTTGTATTTTTGCTTGTTCAGAAAACATGCAAGTAAATTGGAACTTACCTATTCAAATACGGATATTCTTAACATTCCTAAGGTTAACTATAGATAAAACAAATATAATAGTTAAAAAGCGCGCTCGACATATACTTGTGTTGCAGGAACAGCTAATACAACAAATTCAACACTTCTCAGTTCTTTACAATAATATTTCGGTTCGATCTACAAAATTTCCGGCCTCCCCCTTAAACCGCAAAAAACTGTCAGAGCTAAAATTTTTATATTATCTTAGGCCTTACATCTATCTATTTTGAAAAGCACAATGTGATCTGAGCCAAAACACCAAAGTTATTCACGAAACAAATTTTTTTTTTGTCATATTTTTCACATCAATTGGAGGAAAATTATATGACGTCCACAGCAACTAGAATTCAAAACAGAATGCGACGGCATACTCATATTAGGTGTAACAGAGAAAGATAGTGTGGCCAGGTGTGGTGCAGCGGGTAATGTGTGAGACTGCTGTGCGGAAGGCGTGGTTTTAAATTCCACCTCGAAATATGTTTGTGCATGAAACATTCCGAAAATTTTGTCCTCGATGGATCGCGAACTATGAAGAGGTTAGCTTCTCTGAATCTTACAGTTTATCGCCGAATCCAAAGGTCAAAGCTTGATCAGATTTTTCTTGGCTAGAAGGTAACCGGATGTGTAAAAGCTTTTTTTTCTGAAAAAAGGAAAAAACTTTTTTATTAGATTGGTTCTACAATTTTCCTGAAATAACTTTTCACTTAAGCAAGAATCTTGATTATCTTATTAAAGCTTTAAAACCTTTCATTCATTCAGAAAACAAAGCATAATTTGAGTAGCTCCTTTCTAATGATAAAATTGAAATATTAAAGCTGCATTATTAAGATATCCCCACTGTCGGCAAGGGTATTGCAAATTAATGTGAGCAGGCACGACGGCGCAAAATCTCTGGGCACATTTTGAACTTGGCTCAGAGCTCGTAATTTGTTTGTATGTGCTTCTGGGTTTGAGTTTTTGTGAGTATATCCAACGCACTTGGAAGTTGCTCATTGTTCGTGTGTTTTTCGTTAACGAAGATGGATTTTTTTCTGTAGTTTTACCTTCGTGCAAATTTCAACTGTTGTTGCTGTTTTTGGGTTTAGTTGGGGTGCGACCTCGTCTCGTCCTCGTCTTGGCCCATGTGTTTGTGTGTGTGTGCATTATAATAATGACGAAGGCATTAGAGCCATTGCATAGCCTACATTTTAGGGCCCTTAGCCCCATAGTCATAGTTACATACCACAACAACATCGCATAAAGTATAACATTAGCACGCACAACAACAAGTGGAGTGAAAGTCGCGTCAAATACTTAGTTATTTTGCCCATTATTCTTTTCGTTTGTTTTCGTTTGTGTTAGGATGGTGCATGGCCCTAATTACGTTTTACTTGCACCGCCGCGCCTACAAAATTTGAGTTGAGTGGGCGCTTGTTGCTTTGCAGCACTCCAAGAACTCCAAACTTACGAAAAAAAGGTTACAAGCCACGCCCACACAGCCATGAGAATGCAAATTGAACAAATCACCATTTCTGCATATCGAACAGTTGCCCATTTTCGGAACTGAGTCTTGTTATTTGGCTGTGTTGTCGTGTCTTCTGCTTGTAATTCCGTTTGCCCGATAGCTTCCGTTGGAGGGCCACCCACTGCCCTATAGGGACCACCAGCAAATAATTTACACCCAAAAATGCTTTGAGGTCAATTTGCCAAACAAGAAAGTTTCGTCTATTTTCAGCTGTGGAATTGTTGTGGAAAATGTCAAACGGCTGCTCTTATCTATGGCCAAAATCTTATTATAAACGATTGTTTTAATCGCTGCGACAGCAAAGCAATTTGCCCTTAACTAAACGTGGAGCATTTATTTAAATTTCTTACAAAACCATTCGATACAGAAATTCATTTGGCACGCACAACAAACATAAGCAAGAATTAAAACTAAAATATGCAGCGAAATCATGAGGTTAGTATAAGTAATAAGGCGATCATTTTCGAGTACATTGGTTGAACTTTCTTGGCAAAAAGTAAATCAAAACTTTGCAAGTGTATCAAATTCAGCTGGAACATCGTTTATCCTTGACACCCCCGGTCTGCTCGAACTGCCAGATTTTACCGATCACTTTTACGGAGGTGAATACAAAACGAGAAGGCCAAACAAACTTCGTCTGTGTCAAAGTTTTAATACCCTTGCAAATGTTTTGAAATATCAGAGTTTAAGAATACAAGTATTCAAATTAAAAATTTTTCTTACAAAAACCATTTTCCGGACGAAGGTTCCTTTGACAGCTACAAGATATAGTCGTCCGATGTTGACCCAAATTCGCAAATTTGTGCCAAAGCATATAATATTAACTAGCATATAACCCGTCGCGCTTCGGTGCGCCTTCAACAGTGTAAAAGCAATAAGTGGATCAGTTTGACGTCCATCATGAAGAGTAAAATATTTACCGAATTGAAAAATATTTTTATAATTTAAATCCCCAACCCTGATCGAATCCTACATACATAGGTTTGAAATCATCGTTTTGCCTTTTCCCTGTTACGACTTTGCTTACCACCCCATTTAAGTCACATCCCAGCCACGTTCCACTCACTTACTTACCCCCCACATCCCACCCACTTACATCCTACCCACATCCCACCCACTTGGCATCCACTTTTCACATCCAATCTACTTCCCAACCACCCTTATCCCACCCACTTAGCACTCACATCCCCTCCCCTTCCCAACCACTTCCCCCGACTTCATAGTGGGCATCCTGGCGGTATTTCCAACATCGGAAAATAAAACAACATATGAAATCGAATTGTATTTCTACAAGCCAATTTGTAAGTCAATTGGATAAAAATAGTTTTGTTGCATATAGAATTTTCCGGATATTGGCAGGCCTAGAGGGCGTTTTTTCAGAAATTGCAAAATCACATATCAATTTATTTCGTATTATATCCTTACAAACCGCGTTTGAAGTCAGTCGGGTGCAAAAGGATATTGTTGAAATTTTATATAGATCTTTGAAAATCAGTTCGAACTTAATCGGATGATAGGCAAAATAGTTTCATACTACATACATTTCCCGACCAAATTTTCCAAAATCCGATCTTACTACTCACTTTTAGCATAAGATAATACTACTGTGAAAAACTCAGCTTCCTATCTTTTATGGTTTAGGCTGTGCGGCGGTCGACAGTCAGTCAGTCAGGTTGAACTCTTTATTTAATAAATAATAATTAAAGATAGGGTCGGATATGATTCCGCCATATCTCCCACATTTTTGTATATGAATGACTCGTACCTTCTAGAGACGATGAAGAAATGATAAAGATCGGATGAGCGGTTCTCAAATTATGAGCAAAAAACTCCCCCTCTCCAACAACCAACACCGCATTTCATTCAACAAAGAGAGAGAACCTTAGAGCTGAGCGCAGCAGCAACGCTGCATTCAACTTCAGCTCCATGTACAGAGTATTACATAGTCGGGCTCCACCGACTTTCTTACTTGAATACCTATATATAGATAATTTGTCTGATCCGTCCCAACAAGTCATGAATGAAATTCAAATTGCAGATTAGCAAACACAAATTGTATTAATAGATACTAGTATTTCACAATCTACCCAAGCTGTGTGTCCAACCGTTGACAGATAAACATACAAAAAAATTACACCAGAAACGTCGCAAGCTTATCAGACTAAAACTGTTTGCTGCGACTTGTATATAAAGAACAATTTGATAGTGTGTTAAACAGTTTGAGTTTTACCTCTAAATTGGCAAGGTTAGTTCACAAAATGTTCTGGTCAAGTAATAAAGAGACAAAGGATGGTTGCCACATCAGCCATCATCACCGTTCGACATGCTGTGATAGCTCCGCGGAGACTCCAAGACACTCGCATTGGCGACACTGTCACTCTAAGCAAACTCCTGCACTGTCATCAGAACTGCCAAATGAGAAACTATATGGTCACTGTCCTTTCCAACGTAGAAGCGCACAACAGCCCAAGGAGCAGAAAACTATATTGGAGCAATATGAGAAGAAGTTCTATTACCAGAATTGGGATTAATTTTGTGGCTAAGAAATGAAAATTGATGAAATGCCTGTGATTAATACTTATAAAAACAAGTAATTGCAGTTAATTAAATTTAAAATAAAATTTAAGAAATTACAAGCGTGATTCTTTAATAAAGTTTTATTCGTGAAAGTTGTATGCTTCAATACAATTAACCCAATCAAGAGATAGTTTAAAACATTTATTGGAATAGACATGGTTTGTCTGGGCAGGCTGTTTCGAAATTGTCCACAAATCATCAGCAGACTTGTAGCTTTTTACACTTCAAACACTTGAAAAATTTCCAATTTATTGGCCATGGTTATGAAATGGTTTTGAAAGTAAATCCAATTTATGTTGTGAGTGTAAACTGCTTTTATATCTTTGGCTGTTGCCAGATTCTGAACATCCTTCAGTGATCTTTCTAGCAGTGCCAAGACGAGAAATAGACAAGGTATTGTAACTGAACACATGGTTGACCCCTTAGCCCACTTAACTACCAGCCATCAGCAAAACCTCGCGTCAAAATCATACTTAAGAATTTAAGCTTAAGCCACTCCAAAGTTTACAATGGACTTATTCAGTCGAGTTAAAAAGGGATCAACTATTTTGAGTTGAGAGTTGCTGAAAAGATCTAAAGCAGGGGCGCCCATGCCCAATGCGCAAGCCACGCATTTGTTGCTGTGTAACGCAAAGGAATAGCTTGCGCGTATAGGCTTAGCGCACACCAAAAGCATACATAAAGCAAAAACAAATTCATATGCAGGCTCTGTGTTTTGTGGGTCACTTCTCTCTCTCCACTGTCTCTCGCAAACTCGAACGCAACAACAAAGTTGCTTAGCGTAGTCGGCGCTCGCCTCGCTTGTAGTGGCTCAAACTTTTTTCGTGCACACAAACAGAAATTTATAGTAGTTGCTCGTGCTTAAAATATAATTGTTGCATTAGTATTTCATTCAACGCGGGCGTTGGCTCAGTCTGGGCACCCCTGATCTAACAGCAATTGCCCCACTGTACCAACGCAGTAATTACGCAAATTCTGCGACCAGCACTAAAATGTGAGCAAGTATGTTTGTGTATATAAAAATTATTTTGCATGCCATTCTTAATTACCTTCCCGGGCCAAAGAATTCTTTTTGCCGCAAACTATATTTCACACATATATATATATATTTATTTCTTGACATTATTGATAAATGTTCTGGCCCCAAAAAAAATACCTAGCAAATTATATGGAAAAATCACGAACCAGCCACGCTGGTGCAACAACGCATGGAGTGAACGCCCCGTTTGGTAATTAAAGAACTATTTCTCTTTGTTCTTAGCTGATGATTAATTGGAGCGGCTGAAATATTTCTTGGACCTACTCGGCGATATATAATTTTCTCACGAAATCTCTACGACTCATGCTTAGAGGTCATCATATTTTCAGATATTATTACAGTGTAAAGAGCAGGAACCCAACCCAGGCAACATTAACTCTGGAGTAAATGCCAAATTAAGTCCCTTTAATTTCATATTATGACCAAGTCTAATTGCGACTTGGAGTTGTACATGCAAGTTTGTTCTCGTGCGTTCCTGGACATGCATACACACCAAAAGCTGGAGGGGTTGGGGGGATGATGTTTTGGCTACCGAAAGTTGCATGCCAAGTTGGGTTGGCCAACGTCAATAGTTGCAAGTCACAAGTTCCGTAGCCTTGTCTCTTGGCCTCTTGACCAAATAACCTTTCCATGACTTTGTTTTAATTTATCATTCACACCAGAGCCAGAGTTAATAAAATGCATTTGCATTGTGGCGATTATTTCAAGTTCATTTGTTAATGTGACGGGACAGGGACATTTCTACTGCGTCACATGTTGCCCAACATACTTCAGTTGTAAAAGCCTTTCCCCTTTCGCCTACCAATTGGTTTATTACGTATACGCAACGTGGACTGCGCCAACTCATTTGCATTTCATGTTGACCAAAATTATACAGAATAAGAAAAAAAAAAGAACTAGAAGCACGACATTTAAATGCTCACAAACTGCTTATAATAACTCATGCGTGGTTAAGTAAAGACGTCATTCGAAATGGGAATCAAAATGGAGGTTGGATTAGTTGAAAGTGGCGTAGAGAAGGGTGATAAAAAATATGTTCAGTGTATTGTTGGTTTCCAGTTTATTAAAAGGGAGGTAGTTGCTTAGTGAGCATATTTGGAGTCGTCTTTTCTTTCACTGCTGTCTAGTTTGTTGGGATTACTTCTTAGTCTCTCTACGCTTTATTATTTTTCGAAGCATTGTTTCTTATGAGCACAAAGGAAAGAGGGCGAACGAAAAAGAGATCAAGCAGCTAACCTAAATCTTTAACTTCATCCTCTTTCCTTAGTTTATTTCACTGCCAATTTGTTCGTATGAAAATATTTTTTAAGTTTCTGTCTTTCTTTGGATTTGTCTTAAAAATAAAGCCCTTGAGTAAAATGTGAGAGAAAACTGTTTCTGGCACGCCGTCATCTTGTCAGCTTGTTAGCCTAGTGCCGCTAACTTGGCCTGTATTGAGGAATGAACAATTTTTATTCGTGTTTTCATTCTTGATAAATTTGGTTTGTGGATACTACTGTAGTTCTAACAGTACGCTATGCCTCGATCAAAAATCAGCATTAGTACACTCAGAAAAAAACGACCGCCAGAGGTTTAGATCGATCGGGATATAATTTATACTATTTTGTACTTTGAATTTCAAGTATGTTTTGTTCTTAGATGAACTTAAATTAAGTACGAGACATTCCAGAATAGAAAAACGACTGTTAAATTTATTCAAATGAGAACAAACGTTCTTGACTTAAGAAACATTTCTTAGGTAGCCCTTAAATTTAAGAAAAGATCGTACTTAGCTTAAGTATAAAATTTCTTTGATTAAGTACAGAATAGACTTACAATGCTTCAAAAAGTGTGCTACGAAAAATGCAAATTATTTGAAGTTGAATCTGTTCTTGAACTTTGGTTCTAACACTTTGGATAGGGAGTGCCGGTAGATATCCGACCTACAGTATCAACATATTGGTTTTTGGTTAATTCAATTCCTTTGGAATTTTATTTTATTGAGAGACCTAGTTTCAAAGACAAATTGGGAAAGCTTAGAATTTTACAGGCTTAAAGCAAGAACATTTTGTACTGATTTTTTTAAGTATTATTTTGCTTCAAAAATGTTTGGGATTGACTTTAGAAGTTACTAGACTTTGCCCTTATCCTGAGAGTAATTTTGCTTTACTTAAGACCATAACATACTAATATGGTATGATAATGGTAGTTCGAAATGCACCTAAAATATACCGAAAGAGTCTTGGGAATTGAAAAAATGGTACTTGATATATGGATTTTGTACTTGAATCAAGTATTTTCGTACTTACCGTACTATTGACACCGTTCGTACTTGATTCAAGTTCAAAGTTCATGGATTTATTTCTGAGTGAAGTAATTCTTCTTTATTTAAAATATATTTTTTTACCTTCTTAATACAATTGTGGATATTTTATAAGGATCTAGGCTACAAATTTTAAAAAGAAGTTGAAACTTATCGACTTGGTGCCAACCGGCTGCCGATCACACAAATCCTTTGCTACGCAGTCTAATACATCTGCCTGTCCAGGTCTTCCCCAAGATACATATCAGCTCTGTTTTCGGAATCTTAGACTGACCTAAAAACTTAAACTAAGTTTTCGCCATAAGATTAGTCAGTTTGTTAGCCTTGCAGGACCGACGCCTAACCTCCCCATTTCAACCAACCTTGGATGGTGGTCATCCGATCCGGTCGGTTCCGACATATTACAGGTAAAAGTAATCATTTTGAAGATGCTCAATCGACTACTCTACCTATCAAGAAATATTAGTTTGTGGGGTGGAAATAAAAAAAATTTCCTTTTGAGAAAATCATGAGATGGTCGACGACTAACTCAATTTAAGATATCTGTACTTGGCCAGTAGAAGAAAAGACCGATCGCTTTTATTAAATGAAAAAACAAAAAAAATCTACCTCCTCACTAGTTTTTCGACCGATCTATGGCAGCTATATGCTATAGCCATCGGAAATAGCTTAGGAATAGAAGGACGGACTGACGGACCACTTTTTTTTGTTAAAATTTAATGCCATAAGAGTTTTGTTCGGTCCCTGATATCAAGTCCTTAATATACTCAGTCTCATTAAATTTAAAGTTTGGATCTACATTTGTTAAGGTTTGGAACTGGCCTTGAATGAGGAAACTATTTAACTTCTTATTAACAAACATTACAAAACTACATTCTTGAACCGATTTCCATTGGCCATAATCATATCCTTTGCACTTTGAATATGCACATTAAGGCTAAGAAGCCACCAAAACTTTTTAATGACGCCATAAACTTCCTTTCTTAAACAGAAACTAATCAATTGTGGCTACTTTTGCACTGCACAATCTTAACGGAAAATACCTTCAGGGAATGTCGAGTTATATGTGAAAGTAAGCGCGTCATAGTGCTCGTCTCTTACCCTTCAAAGTTCATAGTGGGCACCCTGTATATGCCGACAAATATGCAAATTTACGCACATCAAAAAGTAAAAGTTCTCGAGTAGCCCATTAAACCTAAACGAACCAACCGAAAAAGTGGAGTAACATTGATTTTTTCCCCTACATATTTAAGCAAAGGCCCAGATCCTAGAGAGGTAGTGGTCACTGCGGGTGGTGGCCAAAAAACACGATTAAACCGCACTGATTATGGGTTACGACCGTTTCGTAGACCAATTTCTTGCCAAGCGCAAAACTTCACGAATGTTTCTCAAGTACATGGCAAGCTCAAGTTGGTCCTGAACTCCTCCGCACGCAATCCATGACATCACCGGTGCCAAAGTTCGGTTTGATTTGTTTGTTTCAAATTTGCCCTACACCCAAAATGGATTTTAAGTGGCCACACCGGAGTGACGTGTGAATCAGAAGGGGGGAGGAGGCTAAGCCACACTCCGGCTTAAACAAAGTAATGCTAGAATTCAAGTATGAGAATTTCAATGCATATGGTTAATTTATTCTAATAAGTTTGTTGAAGAGCAGTGAACCTGCAGTGGCCCCCAACAAATTGCTGAGTGGCATTTCCTAATTGCAATTTAAATTGAAAACCGCCAGCCCCAAATCGTTTCTCTCTTTGTTTCTTGTGTATTATTAAAATACAATTATTTTTCTTTGGTTGGTCACAAAGTTTCTAGTTCGACATGCAATTTCCAATTGCTTGTCATTAAAAGGGAAAACCGCATGACCTTTGCTTTGATGTGAGTCATCTTTTGGGTGCATTGGATTGAAATTGTAAATGACAGTATTGGTTAGTAGCGAGATGAGAAAACAGGACCAAAATCAAATTAAGTAAAATGGAGAATTTTAAAGATGAAACAACAACATTTAAGATATCGCGAATGTGAGCTACACTCTGAGATGGTGATGATCTATTAAACAATTTTACCAGGCCAGAAGTTTTCAAGGAATCAAGCAGAGCAATCTGCTAAAGAGAGCTTTAAACTTCGAATTGATATCGATATTGATATTCGAAATGCCCAACCGCCTTGGATTACCTGGATTATACTTGAAAATTTTAAAATTCACTTAAACGTGTGTATAGCTTGCTTAACGTTTTTGTTAGAACTAACGTTTAAAATGTTTCGATAGTTTTACCTGTCCATACCGGTACATGCAAGTATACTGAAATAAAAATCTACGGGATACCGAAATAAAATAAAAACCAAAACAGTACATTTAACCGAAACGGAAATTTGATTCGGTTTGATTCGCTGGTACAAATTAAATAAGGTGCTTTTGATTCCTACTAAACAACTAAAAAATTAAGGGTTAAATTGATCTTTCATTCCATAGTTCCATATTTTTTTTTTTAAATATCTTCTTCTTCTTCTTTAATGGCCATTACAACCGTACGACGGTCTGGGCCTCTGCGATTAACGCTCTCCATTCGCTTCTGTTCTGTGCGAGCTGCCACCAGTTGGTCACACCAAGCTCGGCAATGTCTTCCCGCACCTGTTCTTCCCATCTTACTGGTGGTCTTCCCTTCTTGCCGCCTCCATAGTCAGCCGCCTTTGATTTATACGCCTTTTTTGCTGGAGCTTCTTCCTTCATTCTGGCGACATGTCCTAGCCAGCGCAGCCGCTGCTGCTTTATGCGCTTGACCAGGCTGGTGTCCCCATAGAGCTCATACAGTTCGCTTTGCTTACTGCCCGTGTGGTTTTGACGATAATGTCAATATAGACAGGGCTTTGAAGAAGCTTGAGCTTATCGGTGTGTCGAAAGCGGCTTTGTAATCGATAAAAAGATGGTGATTTTCGATGTTTCTTTCATAGGTCTTATCCAGGTTTTGGCGCGATGTGAATATCTGGTCTGTGGTGGATTTACCAGGTCTAAAGCCACACTGGTAAGGTCCAATCAGTGTAGCAATAAACGGCTTTAGACGTTCACAAATAATGCGGGACAGAACCTTATATGCGATGGGGAGGAGACTGATCCCGCGGTAGTTGGCGCAAAGTGCAGGGTCTCCTTTTTTAAAGATTGGACAGAGAACACTTAGATTCCAATCATCGGGCATGCTTTCGTCAACCCATATACGGCACAGAAGTTGGTACATGCACATTACCAATTCTTCGCCTCCAGCCTTGAACAATTCAGCGGGCAGCTCATCCGCGCCTGGCGACTTGTTGTTCTTTAGCCTTCGTATGGCTAAACAGACTTCCTGTTGGGTCGGCGGGTCTCTATGTTGTCGATTGGTGGCATCGTTACTTCTCTAATGGCGGCATCCTGTTCGTCATCGCCTCCCAGTAGGTTGGAGAAGTAACTTCTCCATTTGTTAAGCGCCACTTGCGGATCTGGGACCAGATTCCCCTGTTCGTCTTTGCATTGTGCGACTCTGGGCTTGAAACCTTCTGTTAATTGCTTAATCTTTTGCTAAAATTTTCGAGTCTCGCTCATGCCGAATTAAATCGCGACTTCCTCGCGCAAGCTCCTTTCCTGCTCATTCTTTTTCTTCTAAATGGGCGCTTCTCCTCTTTTCTTTTCTTCTGGTAAACAATTTTATCAGCATCCGCTTTCGTCTGCAAAAATGTCTTGTAGACCTCGTTTTTCTCTGCAGTAGCGCGTCGGCACTCCTCATCGTATCAAGACCGCCTTTGAGGGGACTCTGAGTACCCGAGTACATCCTCGGCAGCCGCTCTCATGGAGTGTGATATACGATTCGATTGTTCGCCTATATCGGAAGGGAATGGGGAGTAGTCATAGAGCAGTTGGGCGAGTTTAGCTTTGTAGGCTTCAGAGGTTCCTTGTGATTGCAGCTTCTCGAAGTTTAGCTTTCGACGTGTGCCAGTGCGTGCGGCATGCGCCACACTGAGCTGTGTGCGTACCTTGGCTGCGACAAGGCAATGATCCGAGTCAATATTGGCCCCTCGAATCGC
Source organism: Lordiphosa clarofinis (assembly GCA_018904275.1). NCBI lineage: Eukaryota > Metazoa > Arthropoda > Insecta > Diptera > Drosophilidae > Lordiphosa > Lordiphosa clarofinis. The sequence continues at coordinate 30,008 of JAEIGQ010000217.1, forward strand.
GCGCACATCTAGTACACTTGATCACGTCGTGATCAATCTGGTTTCGAGCTCGTTGATCAGGGAACTTCCAGGTCGCCTTATGGATGTCTCTATGTTGAAATCTGGTACTACTTACGACCATGTTCCGGCCCGCAGCGAAGTCTATTAGCCTCGTGGTCGGGGCAGCGCTCATATAGGACGCCGCTCACGTTAGTCAGCAGCAAATGCGGGTGCATTACCACTGATTCCGGTGGTCACCACGAAGAGGTGTGAGTCGACTTGAGACGTAGTAAGCCAGGATCACTCTGGGTTCGCCAAGTTGAACCGATCAGAAGCTTTACCTGACCACATACGTCCCCATTATGTCCAGAAGATCTATGGCTAGAAGTTTTGAACCACATATAGAAAGCACGCTGTATTTCTCCAATATTAGTAATTAAAAATTTTAGCTATGAAAAAAAATGAATCTCTCGCCGCAACAGTGGTTTGAACCCTCAAATAAAAAATTAAAGGCAGCGTGGGTGCCCACGCCATCCAAAAAAAGAGCAGCTAAATTGCAATATAAGGATCTCAATAAATCAAGCTAGAAGCAAAAATTGGGATTTAATGTCCGCTCCCACGAACAAGCACTTTTTATTTTAGATGCGTCATCTATACTATTTATTAATCTGTGGTAGTGCATAAATGGATAAAAGTGTCTCTTTGTGAACCGATTTTCGCCTTGTATATTGCTGAATTAGCCCTTCAAGCACTAGAATATAAACTTATGAACGCTCAGACTAAAGATAAATTTATACTTTTGTCCTACGATGTTTGCACGAAGGATATCTTAAAGTAATTGTTATTTATAGTTTTTCATATCAATTAGTTTATAATTTTTAAATACAAGTTTTTTGTAAAAATTAATTTTTTTTTTTAAAATTGAATTTGAAATAATAAAATTATCGGGCCTGTTCCGAATTTCGACTCGATTTTCGTGTAAACTTTAGTATTTTGCAGTCAAATTTGAAAACGTTGTAGAGAAGGCGACAAATAAACCTGCGGCTACTAGATCAGGAATAACAAAACTCGGAATTGTGGCAGCAGCTGAAACCGATTGCTTAATCTCACATGAAAATACAAATTTAAATAAAAGAGAAAATTGCGACGGGATCTAGAAGCCTCAAATTAACTTGACACTTACGTTTAAATTTATACAAATTGCATTCGAAATTCACATGTTTACACGACAATCGAGTCGGAATTCGGAACAGGCCCTTATAATTTAATTGTTATCTGAAAAGATTTACTTAAAAATTTACGGTAACATTTAAACAAATTTTTAAGGAAAAAATTGCAAATAAAAATGTATCGCGTTATTGGACTCGCCGCACAAATAAATATTTTTACTAATTAAAAGTTAGCTATTTATTAAATTTGGTTAATTTTAAGTAGATTAACAAGTATAATTTGAATAAATCGCTTTTAAAATAAGTAAAAATTATTTTTTCTATATCTTGCAACCTTATCAGTTTATCCAATTTTCGGTTTGGCGGCCAATCCTGGGTCACCCAGTTGACCTACAATAATGAACTTAAGCTTATTTGAAAGCTACTGAAATTCTCTATCACATTTTCCTTGGAATTTTTTAAACATCTCTTTCCATTCAAAAGTTACGATATTTGCTACGCAAAACCGGCACGCCGCTTGAATTCACCTAAATACATAGATTATTCATGCATTTTAATATGTTCAAGTCGCTCATACTCGCAAGGCGCAGCTATGCGCAGACCACATGAATATATTTTTATTTAGAAATATGTATTTTAAAAAAATGTTCACTCTAGAAGCGTGAACGAGCGTTAATGTACTTTTCACAGTCTATCTAAATGGGAAAATAAGGTACAAAAGTAGTTCTTCAGTAAAACGACAATAACTCAAATAATTAAAAAAAAAAAAAAATTTCCTTAATCATTTTAATACAGAATTGATGCATTTTTAAAAAGCAAAAAACCAAATTGCAATCGGAATTTCCGTTTGGATTTTATACATTCCGAAACGTAACATTTGTAACCAAAAATATACAAAAAACTATAAGTTTGAAAAATTGTTCACTGTAAAATCCAAAATAATTGCCCAAATTCAATAAACTAAACATTTTTAAAATTTCATCACTCATATTCTTTATAAGTTTTCTCATTCTTGTATGATGCATCTAAACACTAAGTAAATCGTGCTTTACTGTGACTGCTCTTAGAAGAGTTTAGCTCTTCATTAGCTTTTTTTGCTTTCATTTCGTTTACCCTTAGCAAAAAAAAATCGTTCTGCTTCTCATAAGAAAAAATACAAGGTGTTTTGTATTCTGGATTTTAAAAACAAGGCAATAAACGTGGCTCTAAGCAGTCCTTCTGATTTTTGATTAATAGATTTCCTTATGATTGATGTGGGAAGCAAGATAAAATTAACGATAATTCCAAAATTCTAGATACATTTTTAATAGTTAAAATACATTTTCAAATATCTTGAGTACTGCATATCTTATATTTACGATGCTCAAAACTCTGTCTTTGCTCACGATCACTTCGTGACAAGTTAGTTTCACGTCACGAGTACACCTCTAGTCTAGATGTTGCAATTCATCTCTGGTGGAAAAAAAATGTTGTTTCCCTCGAGAACCATCCCAGGCGGTATTACGGTTCTTTTACTAATCAATAAGCAAAATCCTTTTAAGTACATATAAGATGACCGAACTCAACGGTTTCCCCCTATTTCGGGTCCCAGAAATTTGAACGCATTATTACATTTTTGAGTTATAACGAGGCTTTCATAAGATTGCTTTTTTTTTTTAAGTTTTTCACCAACTTTGCCGTCCTTAGGGAATAAAACATTTTATGATAGTCTCCAAATTAAATTGTGTTTGTTCTTTTCAACTATCATTTAGCTTTCCCAAAGGAATCGTGATGATGAAAGACTACCCACTTGTCGTCGTTACATATGTAAATAAAAAGGCTTTAAAACAAAACTTTCCTAATTGTTCAACAGTTGCGTTCAAGATAAGAAAAGCGCCGCCTCAAGAACATCAACTTCAACTCTGCACGAGTTTTACCTTTACCGAAATATTCCCTTGCTTTCGTTTCCTTAATCGCGGCACGTGTCCCAAATTTACACGAAACGAGTAACTTCCGTTCCCATGAATGAAAAATTACTTACAATTGTATAAACAAACAACACAAGAAAATGAAAGGGCTGAGGTTTCATGGATTTTCAATTTTCGCACCCGAAATTCGTTTGGCCAACAGTTCAACTTGGATTTATGACTTTCCTAATCTATGACTAATTATCGCAACGGCAAGTCAATGTTCCTTAGAACGGGGTTAATTCTATGCAATGGAGCTTCGTTTGTTGTATTAATTACAAAAGCGAAACTCATTATTCCCAACCAAATGGCGACCCAAACCTGGATTCTTATCAGATATTAAATGTGTATTTTGTATATGAAAGATAACATTTTGACCAAGACTTTAACTAAGATCAATGCACTCTGCCCTCTAGTTCGACAGCTGAGAGTTGGACAAGTTCGAATTGGATAGGTTCGAGCTGTGCTCAGAGTCCGATGACTGGGGAGGATGTGGCTGCTGCTGCTGCTGTGGCGGCTGTTGCTGTTGCGGCTGATGATGCAGATGATGGGACTGCTGTTTGGATTGGATGGCCGTGCCAGACTCATAGTTGATGCGAATCCATTGATTTTCGGTGTTCTCCTTCCATAAAGTGACATTGTTATCACCGCCAGTCACGGCCAATATGTTGCCCGTGGTCGACCAGGAAATGCTCCAGACAGCATCATCAAATTTATGCAACACACTTGGTGTCCATTGTGATAGATCAGCATTGCTGCTCCATATGATCACATGTCGATCCTGCGAGGCTGTGGCAATTTGCGAGCGCGGCAAGCCAATTGACGGAGCCCACGCCACATCGCGCACCCAATCGGAATGAGCCTCCAAGCGCTGCTCCTCCACCCAGCGATCGTTATCCTCGCGCCAAATTTTGACCAGATTGTCGCAACCACCGCTGACCAAACGTTTGACTGCAGTGTTGCGCGACGTGACCCGCTGATCAAACGCCGGATCCGGTCCCTGAGCCGGGCACCAGGAAATGGCATTGACTCCGATGGTATGTGCATTGGGTATTTTCTTGGCGTCCCAGACCCCATACTCCGTGTTACAGCTGAGCACCGAAATGGAGCCATCCGAGCTGGCGCAGGCCAGCACTAGGCCATACTCTGATGGAGCAAAATCCACCGAGTTCACTGAAGAGTCGTGATTACTGTATTCGTAGCTGAAATGTGGCAACAACACAATAGGCAGATAAGACAGTGTGCGTGAGTGCGTGTATGTGTGGCTGTGCGTGTACTTACAGCTTGGTCCAATCTCTGGGCGTTGTTGATTTCCATACAATTACTTTGCGATCATAAGAACAAGAGGCCAAAATGTTACCAAACTTTGGATGAGCCCATGCCACCTGCCAAACTGGTCCCTGGTGACCTTTTAATTCCGCCAGTGCCTTGTTATTTTTGCGAGAGTGGAAAATTCTGACGCTGCCATCCGACGAGCAGGTTGCCAGCAGCAGGCCATAAAAGTCCAGAGCGGCATGGTGCACCATGTCCTCGTGCTCGGTATCGATCTCCTGCAGCAGGCTCACCATTTTAAGTGCGAAATTAATGAATAATTTGCCAAATAGCTTAAATAAATGCAAGTCGTGTTTTTTCGGCGTTTGACGTGGAACATAAACAGTGTGACCAAACGATGCGAATCGACAAAAACTTGAGCGGCACAAAAATACCAAAACCCATTATTTTAGGCAAACAGAATAGGGGTAAAATCTATCGATAACGACAACGTTGGGTTCATCAACGCCGCTTAATTTCAAACGCCCAAAAATCTATATGAAAATTCGACAACAACGGCATACCAATCTTCCGGAAAATTCACCCCGCTGGGTGGAAAGTGGGTGGTCTAGGTTGTATGGGCGAAACTTTAGTTGCCAGCGATTAGCGCCAAACTCATTTTCAAAATTACACATAACAAAACATAAAAAAAGTGACATTCAAATTTTGGAAAATCTATCCCCAAAGTTGGAAAATTCGCGGAAAACTGTTGTATGAAACTTTTTTGCTTATTATCAGATCAGATTCAAACTCATTTTCAGAGATCTAGAGGAAAATTGAACAATAATTGTGCTCCAATTTTCCGGAAAATGCCACCCGGAAAAGTCGAAAAATCCGCACACGAGGTAAATGGCCGGATAATTCTGAATGCAAAAACTATTTTTCATACGATTGGCTAGAAACTCGATTTGTAAGTATAGAATACGAAATAGTTTAAAATGTTATATTCCGAAGTTGGTAAATTTTGACCTGACGGTCGAAAAATTTCCGGAAAATTCTGAATGAAAAAAAACTATTTTTCATCCGATTGGCTTAAAACTCGGTTTGTAAGGACATAATACGAAATAATTTGAAATGTGATTTTTCAATGTCGGGCAGCTTGCCCACGAGGAAAATGGCCGGAAAAATTTTGCATGAAAAAACTATTTTTCATACCATTGCACTGTGGGTCGAATTCCCAAATAATTGGCATAAAGTCGAAAATTTTATGGAAACAAAACTCTTTTTTAATAATACACCTATGTACAAAGAATCGAATAAAATTTTCGATAGTTTGGCAACCCTGAAATTGCTATCGATTATCGAAGAGTGTTGGGCGATTGTTGCGATAAAATTACGACAACTATTGTTAACTTGAGGACTGACGTCGTGTAAAGTTGCACAAAAATTTTTGCCAAATTATGGATAATAAAGGCCAGGGTATGTAGAATAAATAAATGGAAGCATTTCTTGATAATGTTCAATATGTTGCTTTAAATTGTGTTGTTTCGTGTTGTCCCTAAACAGAGGAAACTTAACCAAAGTGCAAGTCTTCTGTGGAGCAAAACTAACGTTGCACGTGTTTGTGTGTTTTCTACTGTATGTCAAAATAAAGAAGAAAGTATGTATTAAAAGATAATAGTTATCCCGCTTGCGGCTTTTTGCGGCTTTTGCGGTGCTTTAAACTTAAAGATGAGCTTAAACTCTATCATCCAACGCTGCTGGTCGTACGAATGGCAACTCTTCAGCTAATACAAACTGGATATTTGCCCAACTGATGGAATGTACGCTTAAAATTTGACTATAAATTACTAAAAATTTAATTTTAATTTACATTTTAGCTTTTTATTCACAGTTCTCTAAACTTTCTTTTCAGATTACGTATACGCAGTGTTGCCATATAAGGGCGGTCGGGGTAGGCGTGGTCAAATTAACTTAACATTTTGTTTAAATATTATAGGTGTTATATCTATTAAAAGTACCAGTTTCAACTGCTCAACACACGACTTTATGCCAATTATTTGGGAATTCGACCCACTGTGCATTGGCTTGAAACTCGGATTGTAAGGTCAAAATGAGAATTAATGTGTGTGTATGTGGTTGGCAAGTGAGTGGAATGTGGGTGGGATGTACGTGGGAAGTGGGCGGGAAATGGACTGTGGGCAAGTGGTGGGATGTAGGTGGGTGGGATGTAAATGGGAAGAGGGTGGGATGTGGGTGGAATGTGGCGGTAAGTGGGAGGGATGTGGGTGGAAAGTTGTTTTGGAAGTGGGTGGAAAGTGGGTGGTAAGTGGATGTAAAGTGCGTGGAATGTGGAGGGAAGTGGGAGGGATGTAGGTGGGATGTGGGAGGGATGTGGGTGGAACGTTAATGGGAAGTGGGCGGGAAGAGGACGGGAAGAGGGCGGAAAGTGTGTGGTATGTGGGTGGCAAGTGGGTGGAATGTGGGTGGGATGTAGGGGGAAGTGGGCGGGAAGTGGGATGTGGCAAGTGGTGAAATGTAGGTGGGAAATGGGTGGGATGTAAATGGGATGTGGGAGGGATGTGGGTGGGATGTGGGAGGGATGTGGGTGGGATGTAGGTGGGAAGTGGCTGGGATGTGGACGGGAAGTGGGTGGGATGTGGGTGGAATGTGGCGTTAAGTGGGAGGGATGTGGGTGGGATGTAAATGGGAAGTGGGTGGGATTTGGACGGGAAGTGGACGGGAAGAGGGCGGAAAGTGTGTGGTATGTGGGTGGTAAGTGGGTGTGCGTTGGTTCTATACTTTTGAAGGCGCAGCGAAGCGTGACGGGCTATTTGCTGGTATATAATAAATTATTAGATTTTGTTTAAGGGAACATCTTCGGTTTTATATATTTATTTATAGATTTTATAAAGGCCGGTTTCCGTCTTGGAGTTTCCGAAATGAATGAAGCGCTTCCTCCAATCCTTTCAAATCGTGTTGTTTATGATCCTTCTACAGGTCGAACTCCGTTAATTCAATCTCCCGATAATTCGACACCAGCTAGCGCCTTAAGAGATTGATCAGTGATGCCTCAAATTACCAAAAGCGTAGCATACACTTCCACCAAAGACTTGCCATAACAAAAATACGGTGTTTTGTACCTCGTTTTGAAAATTGCGCTCAATCATTGATGGGATAATTATTCAAATTTCACCCGACTACGCATATTTGTATTCAGGGAGCTATCGATATTTTATCGGTATTTAATCGAGGCCTTTTTGTTGGGAGTGTGGACTGCCACCAAAGAGACTGCCAAAGGGCTTTGGCACAAAAATTTTTGTGAGTTTTTTTTATATGAAGTTTTTTGTTTTGGCAAATCTTTGGTGGAAGTGTATACTACGCTTTAGTTTCGATACACGGGCACGAATTAGCCGTTACAATCTTACAATTTCTTTAACCAAGGTTTCAACCAAATTCCTAGTTCGCTGTATCTAGCTTGATGAGACGTGATCAAAGTTAACCAATTTCAGGATCAAATATAATAGAAATTGGTGGATTATTATATAAAGCTTCCATAGAAAAAATGTTGTTATCCTTAAAGACTGCAAACTATTCAAGCTTTTGCACAAATCACCGAGTTTACTTTTGCATCTGGTGGGTTCTTCTTCTCAATGACTGTGCAATTATTTTTCCCTCATTTTTCTTCGTTTTGCTGCTGCGCCTGCCGCTGACCTCGAGCAGTTAATCATTCGCATCGATAATTGGATAGTCGGATGTCTCTATTCGTTGTGGGCAAACCAGAGATTTTCCGCACAGTAACTCAAATTTATAGCGTGCATTATATTCGGACAGTTTAATTGGGTATCGACATTTATTAATTTGTTCTGCTTGTTTTTTGCTCCCTTAACATAATACCCACAATTTGCAGACCAATTCCGAATCCCTTGGACCTTTCAACACATTAGATAAACATGGATGCTGCTGCTTGCCTCCAAAAGCAGGTTAAGCTATGCACATTAATTAGGCCGCTTCATTAGACACATGTCCATCAAATGGCAAGGGAATCGCCAAAGCTTGACGGATGCGCCGGCGGCAGCGACCGGTGGATGCAGCCTTCGTGTTGCCTGCTTCATGTAATTAAGCCAGGCGCTCACTATTTAAATTGCTGCCGGACTGTGGCCCATACGCGTCTCTCGGTGTATCACGAATTGGCAATTGTGGGGCCCTCAGACTTCGTCGGATTCTTGGGCAATTTGCCAAGCCTCCTCATCAAGATCCTCACCCATGCCCGAGTCTGTGGCACAGAGGAGCGACGCGACGTTCGCTCGTCAGCGCTTGAGCCAATAATTATGGTTATTAATCGGCTCGAGAATTGGCTGCTAATTTGCAGTTTAGTTACAAATTCTGGCCGCCAGCGTGCAATTACCCGCTTAAATTATAGCTTCAAAATAAACAAAACACCGCAACGCCCGGGTTGGAGACGCTGACGAAGGGGGAGGGAGAGATGGCATTTCCCGAAAGGTACGAAAGGTCATCAACGCACATTGCATTTAATGTGTTTGCTTATCACGCTTATCGGGGATAAGGTCAATGGTATGATCAGCTAATGATGCCCGCAGCACACTCCGAGAAAAGAACGTCAGTCAACCCAAAAAATATTTTTGTGCAAAATAATTTTTAAACAAGTTAGAAAGTCGGTCGAGCCCGACTATAACATACTCTGTACCTGGAGTAGAAGCTGAATGCAGTGCTGGTGCTGCGCTCATCTTTAAGTCTCTCTCTCTTTCTTATTTACTCATAACTTGAGAACCAATCATCCGATCTTTATCATTTCTTTGGCAAATCGATACAATTTGCTAATTACTAACTATTTTTAGAAGGTACATCGTCTATCTTTAAAACTGTAGGAGATATAAGGTTTTTTCCAAATTGCGGGGGCGGGAGGAGGCGTGGCATAAATTAAAAAAAAACTTGATCTGCCTGCAAATATAAGAAGCATTTGTCCCATACATGTCAACCCTTTTCTTTCTCTTACCATCTCTGAGGTCTGTTTGTTCATAGGGACGGACGAACAGACGGACATGGCTATATCGACTCAGCTGTTGATGCTGATCAAGAATATATATACTTTATATGGTCGGAAATGATTCCTTCTCCCTGTTACATACTTTTGCCCAAACTTAATATACTCTACCTCCGGTACAGAGTGTAAAAATGTAGTGCAAAATGTTCTGCTTTAAGCTTATAAAATTCAAAAGCTTTCCCAAATTGTCCTTGAAAGTCTCTATTAAATCCAGAGGAAATGAATTATTCAAAGACCAAGCTGTTTGTACTGTAGGTCAGAAATTTACCCTCAATTCATAACCAAAGTGTAAGAATCAGGAGGGAATTTTAGGAACCGATACTTGCATTGTAAGTCTATTTTGTCCTTAATCCAACAAAATTTTGTAATTGAACTAAGTACTATATTTCTAATTATTTAGGCTAACTGTAGATATGAACTGATCTTGACTCAAAAACGATTGTTCTAATTTTTATAATTTTTAACAGTCGTTTTCCTATTCTAGAATGTTCCGTACTTAGTTTAAGTACATTCAAGAACAAAACATTCTTTAAATTTTAAGTACAAAACAGTATGAATTCCACCCCGATCGCTCTAGAATTCTGCCGGTCGTTTTTTTCTGTGTGTAGACATTGAATTTTGCAAATTATCATATTTTGAAAAGCATGTCCGACTTAAGATCTTATTGCATACATCTCTTTTTAATTGAAAAGTGCGCTAATAACAATTTTGCATAAATTACATATAAAACAAAAGCGTAAGTTAAAGTCCGATCTAACAGACTTCGAAATGCCCGTTACTCATGGAAAAAATGTTTAATAGCGTTGCTGTGTTCCTGAGAGGGGAATATACGAAAAGTATTCAACATTTTTATTAATCGGCTGTTTATTATCCGATCTCGATGAAAATTCAGGGATTATAGCATTATATGGTTGCTCTAGCTCTTCTAGTCTCTGACATCTAGGCATTCATACAGACAGACTCGACAGGGCTATATCGAAACGCCCGTTGTTGCTGATCAAGAAAATATTGCTCACTTCCTTCAAGACTGGCATAACTCAAAATAATTCATTTTTAGAAAAAAAGTTCTCAATAGATTTAACCCATGGAAAATGGTTCGTCTATCTTCTGGTATTAATCTAGTTAAATATTAGAACTTTAAAATGCTTATTAATAAAATTTGAAAATATGATGTTTTAACTGAAGTATGATATATGCTGCAGCACAACTGAGCTATGGCACTATTTCATTAACATAAAAATGAACCTGTTAAGTGATATTGTGACAGATGTATTCTCATCTCTCATGGAAAGTGTAAGAGTTATCAGTATGAAATTTTTGCACAAGATAGTGGGTACATTTCTGCATAATTAGGTCAAAAACCGTCCTCAGTTATGCTCAACACATTCAAATTGGCTTCGTCATTTCGATTACATCTATGCGTTACAATTTCAATTTACTTTTGGCACCAAAGGTCTTTGTTTTGTGAGTTATTCTTATATGTAGTTTTCTGTTTTGGCAGTTGCTTTGTTAGGGTGTACACTAAGCTTTAATGACTACATTTTTTTTCAAAGTTTTCAAGCATACGCCATAGCTGGTAAATGTGCACACAAATTTGTTTCAGTGCATCGTACTCTTCTCCTACGGCCTTGGTGTCTGCAATCACAGTCGTCAGCTGCTGCGACTGAGACTCATAATTAGACGCCAGTTCTGGGCGTTACTCAATCATGACTTGATGGCACAACCCCCCAGTACACAGCCAAGCAGTGCAAGAGCAGGAGCAGGAGCCAAGGTTCTACCCATCCGCCTGCGCCTGGGCACGATCAGAGGAACTACAACATAATTTCCAGACGTCGCTGCTCTTCCCAATTTCGGAGGCGCGCTTGCAACACTTTGGGCTGCCAAATCAAATCGTGTGCTGTTTATTTAAATAACCATAATTTAGCTCACCATCTCCGCTCTCCTTGGGAGTTGCGGGTGCGGCGGGGGCTATTTATTAACTCACACACTGCCAGCCAGGCCCAGCATTTGGCTTTTATGGCCTGGCACATGATTTTCCCTGCTTTTGTGAGAACATAAAAATTCAATTTAATATGCTCGACTGAGTCGCCTTCTTGGTTCTGTTGTGGTTGTCGTTCTTGTCTTCAGCTGGAAAACGTTTTGTCTTTGGTGGTTATAAAATCAGTTGAATTTAGTATCTTTGGCCTAATCATGGACAATGTTCGTTATTGGAATGATCAAGTTCGGTTGTTGTAGGTGTTGATTGTGTCTGATTTGTGATGGTTTATGTAATTATTTCTGGTGGGTGTAGCAAGTCGAAACATGGATTAATGTTGCATACTTTTTGGTACAAAATCGAAACCCAATAGTTTACGTTCATATCAACAAACAATTTGCTGGTTTGAGTTTATATATTCAATCAATTTTAGCTTACGATAACTTTTTTATTTACAGAAAAAGATTGCCGAATTAATTCGGAGCCTTACAATAGAGTTACCAAACTCTCACGGGCCAGCTGAAGTGATGCCACACAGTATTTAATTTACACTTTTGTATATATCAGATTCAATTTGGGTGAAAAATATTTTCGAACGAAAAATGAAAGTTTATATGTGCAAATTATATTGATTCATTTCTTCATTTACATTTCCTATGAAATCGTTAAAAAAATATTACGATTAACATATTGTTAAAGCTGTCGATGTGTTTAGTTGTGCCATAAGATTCAATTTAATTGGATGAGGCTATTCTCAATTTGACTTTTTGTTTGGTTTTTGTGAAAAAAAACACACATTTACACGCACACAACACGCTTTCACTCTCTCTCACGTTCTCAGCGAAACAACTTATTCCACAACATTGCCTAAGAGCAACAACCGTTATGTTCCCATACAAACCTTTCATTGGCCTTTTCAGAAGATTGGTGAAAAATTTTCAAAATTTTTTTTCTTAGTGCGCGCCTGCATAACTAACTGAATGAAATGAAATGAATCAGACTTGTACGATAAGCCGTTTAGGCTGTGGCTTGATAATAAGTCAGTCTGTCAATATGTCTGTCGGACGTAAAGATTTATATATATAGATTTAGATTTTATTATAGCTTTTAACTTTACATAAAACTGTAGGATGGTTGATAATTTGCATGATGAGCAATCTTATTTGTAAGATTTTTAAGCTTATTTCAAGGTTTTTCAATTTTGTTTTTTTAAGATTGCAAGATTCTCGAAAAAGAGATTTTCAATCTAGATTTTAAATTGATTTTTTATACTCTGTACCGAAGGTACATAGAGTATATTAAGAGAAGGAATCATTTCCGACCCTATAAAGTATATATATTCTTGATCAGCATCAACAGCCGAGTCGATATAGCCATGTCCGTCTGTCCGTTCGTCTGTATGAACAAACAGATCTCAGAGATAAGATAGATGAGATATAGATATAGAGGTTTGACATGTATGGGACAAATGTTTCTTATAGCTGCAGACAGATCAAGTTTATTTTAAATTTTCGCCACGCCCACTCCCGCCCCGCAATTTCGAAAAGCGTCATATCTACAGTTTTGTAAATAGATGGTCTGTACCTTCTAGAGATAGTTAGTAATTGTCAAAATGTATCGATTTGCTAAAGAAATAATAAAGATCAGATGAACGGTTCTCAAGTTATAAGCAAAAAAGTGAACCAAGCACCCCCGCCACCCCCCTCCCACCCTTTCGCAACCAACACCGCACAATCTTAGAGAGAGAGAGAGAGAGAGCGAGATAGAGATAGAGAGAGACACAACAGCAGCACTGCATTCAGCTCCTACTCCAGGTACAGAGTGTTACAGTCGGGCTTGACCGACTTTCTCACTTGTTTTTCTCAGTGTAGTTGCATAATTTGGGAGACGCTCTTGATACCCAAGTGGTTACTGTTGCTCTGAGGCAATTGCTAGTCTACGATCTAAGTCTCTTGTGGTACATCCAAAAAAACAGTTCGATCTATTTTGATCTCTAGTTATGGCCTAAATGGACTCGGTGGTTTTTCGACACATGTTACCATCTCTTAAGTAGGCATTTAATTGGTCGGTATCTTAATATATTTAAAATCTTCAAAATGTCTATTGAGAGGTTTTTCAATAATTCCATTTTGTAAGTTATACCTCTATAGGCAGGGTACTAACCGCTTGTCCATTGGAGTCGGTAATTTGCTTTTGCAATTGTGGTGACGCCCTTTATCTTTGGTGAATTTTCCAAAATTTTAAGCTTTCATCTTTATTTAACTCGTGTGTGTTGCAAGTGTAAATGTGCTTCTTAAGCAAGACGTCCTTCTTTTTCTGCTTTCTTCAAGGACTGCTTCCTAACTATTTAAATTGACTTTCCACCCACTCGCATGGAAAGTTGCTTACTTTAGCCCATCTCCTACTCCATTATGAGGGAATTTATGATCCATCCGCGGATTATCGCAAAACTCGAGCTCTCGTCTTGCACTTCTTCCATTGTCTAGGAGACCAGATTCTGCGGACTTGGCCACGTCAACTTTAGAAAAATGAGCTTGTTAACGCTCCATGATGAGCCCAGTTAGTGTCTGCTGCCATGATCTAAACCATATAACCCGAAGCCAGATCGAACCAACGATCGATGCATGAAGATGGATGTGAATGCCGTTCAGATCGAGTACCTGGTGCTGGAGCGCAGACTCATCATTAGAGTTTTTGTGTAAAATTACAACACGATAACACGTAATCATTAGCGTTGCCCCGGATCGTCTTGTCGTTGTCCAGCCCGAAAGACGGTGTGAGCAAACAGTTTGTGAGGCTACAAGCGAAACACAACTTCAATTTGCAATTTCATTATCAAACGAGGCAAAGAACATAATTTGACTAAGGCCAAACATTTGGCCAATTTGCAGTTGTTGCAATTGTTGTTGGGCTGGTTGGTAGTCGTCTGTCTATCGATCACGTTTCAAAGCTGAGAGGCACGACCATGACGGGAACGACGACAATGCACAGTGGGTTTGCGGTGCATTGTGGGTGTTAAAGGAGATGAATGAAAAGAAGTGAAAGATGTTATAATTCGAATAAATAATTTCCCACTTGAGCAGTGAAACGAACGCCTCACCCAAAATATTAGGGAATTCAACTGCTTTAAGCTCGAACCAAAACCATGTCCAATTCTCTCCTTATTTGTAGGTTAAGGTCATTCAATCCAGTTAAGTAACTTTTCCAGGACACTGTGCTGCCATATGGCCTCGCATTATTATCCGCGGTTGCAGTTGCAAAGTTTACACAAGAACCTAGAGACGCCATAGCCATTCCGGGGACTAAAGGTGCGGGAAGCGCTGGTGATGGAGGCAGGGCTGACAATTTAGAACTTTTATGCAATTAATTGCAACAGTTTTGTGTGCTTGGAATTCGCCTCAGACTTTCCGTTCGCTGTTTTGCTGGCTGCCGTTCTAACCACTTTTGGGGCCGTTAATTTAAAAATTGTGCTCACGTTCTGGCAATTTGCTGACCACCCACATGCAAATCTAGTCGAAGATCTCCGCTCAGCCCACCCCTCGCTCCCCCACACTCATTCGATGGCGATTCGCAGAAAATTAGCAGCCAGTTGCCCTCAAGCGAGTGTTTGCAATTTTGCATTTTAACATTTGATTTGGTTTTTGCATTGAGTTTGCTTTTTGTCTAATTTGACACTTGGGGCAGTTGCACAATTTGCCTATAAAAAGTGTGTGTGTGTGTGTGTGTGGATAAACTGTGTTCTGTTAGCTTTTGGTATTTGAAAATTGTTCGTGGAAATGAGTGCTAATTTGGGGGCTTGTATTGAATTGATCATTTGTAAATGGTATAGAACAGAGATCTGCACGAGTGCACTGCAACTATTGTGTCTCATTGCAGTCTTTATTCCACTCATACCTCGCTCTATTCGAATGGATCGTTTCTTATTCTCGTGCTAGCAGTTATTAGCAAAGCTACTTGCATGATACAACGAACTACGAGCTTTCAAAAAAAGCATTAAGCTTAAGCTCCATTTACACTCTTCGATTCGTACCTTCTAAAGATAGTTAGAAATTAGCAGAATAAATCTATTTGACGAAGAAATGATAAAGATCGGATGAGCGGTTCTCAAGTTATGAGCAAAAATGTGAAACAGGCCCCCCACCCGAAAGAAAATGTTGCATACTTTTCGGATGGTCGCCCTAAGGAACGCAGGAACACTGTTAAACATGTTTCTTTATGAGTAACGGGTATATCGAAGTCGGTTAGAGCTACTTTAACTTTCGCTCTCGTTTTTATGATATGTTCATTGTTCATATTTACCTTAAAAATTACCAATAAGGGAAAACAGAGAAAAGTAGAAATAGTAAAAAATATCTTCAAGAAATATTGATCAGAACTGCCCAACTAGCTAATTCCTCGCACAGAGATTTCTCATCTTTCTCGGTATCGTCCTAGTTGTCTGTAAAGTATCCATCATTATCCAAAAAAAATTTCACTCCAACTGAATCCCGGAATTCAAAGATATTGGTCCATTTCTATGATTCAGTTTACCAAGCTCCGATTGCAAGATCTCACTACTGCGTCTTTTTTTGGTTACCAGTGCATTCATTATTTTTAAAGACTCGTTGCGGCTTGATCTTTCGACATTTGTTTATGTGTTTACTTCAAAATCGCTCTTAAGTTCGACTCTTTTCAGACACATAATTTGGAGCGCTCCGAACTTTGCTTGCTGGGTTTTCACTGAAATACACATACACGAACCGAACACATGCTTACGCTGAGGCCAAGAGAGTAAACAGGCCTTCAGTACACACTGGGCCAGCAGCCCGAAATTTTGGACAAAAGTCCAAATTTTTTTTTTGGGAAACTGGATAAAACGAAGGTCGGCAATGATTTTGAATACATGTTGCTATAAGCTCCTCTCTTAATTTGCTTGCAATATTGCTTTGAATAATGTACTATAGCTGTAGGTATGCGCTTTTGCGATGTTTTGCTTTGAATTTTTAAAAATCGCATTTAAAAATATATTCCCATTTGAATAGTTTTCATGTCTTGTTATACAGTCAGCCCAAAAGTATGCTTTTTTTTAGAAACTTCCGCTTATAGCACATGCACTCAGTGGTAAACTATTTTTATACAAAGCCATTTTGAATGTGTCAAAATGTGTAGCATACTCTAAGAAGCACTGAATGTAAATTGTTATATATTAAACAAATTAGATTTTTACATAATTAAATTTTTATTTTTATTTGGTATTGAATCTAAAGAGGAGGTAAAATAGATAAAAAAAATCCGTGAGACTAGTCAGATTGACTGAAAATCCTCGACAGGGTGGGCAGTCAAGGTCAAAAACAGCTTGGGTCAATATCTGTTAAACCATTAGACACATCAAGACATATTAATTTGTTTAGTTATCTGGTACTTATATATTTTTTAGCCCAGGAACCATCAGGGCGTTGAGCTGGGAACTTGCCGCTTGTATCTTTTCGTGAGCTTTGAAAATTTGGGGCCGCCTTTTAAAACATAGCAGGTTCTTAGCCGCAGGGTCGTGTCCAGTATAGAGTCTTTCGGGCTGTCTTTCATTTGTATGTTAAAAACATTTTTAGATAACTTAGTATTAACTTTACTACATATAACCGTTCTGAAGACGGTGAATGGACTTTCCAACTTCTGGACTATACTTATATCAGGATATGAAGCACTGCATTTATGCTAGTAGCAAAGAACCGAACCGTTGTGTATTTTATTTATCGGTTCATATCGGCAGTTGTAAAGGGACAGTAATCCGGTTCGTATACATTATAAGACCGTCACACCTCATCCTCAACCCCAACCTGACCTGCAGCAACAAAATTCTGACTTCCCCCCGAAATCGCATTTAGGAAATTCGCATGGCATTTAGAAAATGCGACAAACAGCAAATTTCATGACAAATTAACAAAAGCATAAACCAAAATGTCAGTCGACCGACAACAACAACAAAACCAACAGCAACGAATGCCAAGTCAAAGTCAAAACCGGCGCAAACACTCGACGCGGCTGGCGTTGGTTAAGCTTCCTTGTATGGCTGTCAAAGCTAGTCGGGAGTTGGTTGGCTGGGCTTAGCTTATGGACATGCACACACGGAACGCAAAGCTCAAGTCTCGGCTGGGGAGTCGGAGTACGAGTCCGAGTCAATATATATTCCAAAAGGAATTCCGCAAATAATTGCAGAGCGACCAAAACTTATGGCAATTGTGTGGTCAGCGAACAGGGCCCAGCCTTTGACTCAAGCTGGAGCTGGAGCTGGGGTTGTGGCGGCCAAGTCGCATACATCACGTGGCAGTGGCAGTGGCAGGCAGCAGCGGCAGCAGCAACAAGAGGAACATTTCGAATGCAAATAAAAACTCGCGCCAATAAACTAGACTTCGCGACGTCGGCGCAGAGGGAAAACAATGACAACGCTGGAGCTGAGGCTGAACCTGAGACTCAGACTGAGCCTGGGGATGGGCAGTCGACCCTGCAAATCCACGACGTCATGATGTCTCGCTGGGATTTGGATTTCAGCTTACCACGCTGCCACCCCTTTGCCCCTTTCCGGGCACTCTTTGCGATCGCGAAATTGCATACAAATCGGTTGTTTGGTAAATTTAACATAAGCGCGTCAGTAGCGCCTCTGGTTCGTGTATTTTGTGGCAAGCTTGGAATAATTTAAAGCTAACCAAAAGCCTCCAGCCAGACAATGCACAGTGGTGAGAATTATTAAATTTTTTTAAGAAGAATTAAAATTTTCTGAACATTCATTTCTGAACAGAGATGCCCAAAGTAAATGAAAATTTCTTTGGAATTTCTCCATCTCTTTCATGTGGTTGTTGTTGTTTGACAGTCAATTTCGTCAATACTGCATTCTGTTTACAGTGCACACCGTTTAAGTTTATAAACAAGATAGAACTCTAAACGATAAAGAAATTGAAGACAATACCAGAAGAGCACTTTGCAGCTTGTTTTTAAAATAAAAAAAATTATAGGCACATTGAGGGTCATGAAATAAATTTACAAGAATAAAAAAAGATTTTTTTAATTTATAAATATTCGCGGTATTTTTTTGCCTCAAATCGCTATATTTTTATATCCTCAAATTTTGGGACTATCAAATGGACGATAGTTTATAAGAAGAATCGTCAAAAAAGACTATGAGCAGGAACGGCCGCAGTCGTGATACCCAGACCTTCTCTTCTCTTCAACTTCGGCAATGCGTTCGGCTCGTATATGTGTAAATAGCAAAATGTCTTTGCCACCTGGGGGGATTCGGTGAACATCGCTGATCAAAAACCAAAATAAGAGCAATTTTATTCGAAATTGAGAAAATGAACCTGAAGCGAAATTGGGTTCCATTTACTTTTCAAAAAGTTAGTGAATGGAGAACATGCCTGAATGATGTTAAATGGTTGCTCTTATTAATATATAAAAAATTATATGATCAAAAAATGAATTAAAAGTCCCTTTTTATCCCACATCTGGGAAAAACGGTGTAAAAAATTTAAATACCTCGAACTATATGTGTTATCGAAATAGTATTGACAGTTCCCAGTACTCAATTAAGGTTCAATTTCACATCTTCTACATAGAGCTATTTGTCACATAAACTAACAAATAACAGTGTAAAATCAACGACTATCTGACACATAGCAGCTATCTGGGAGAGCGGAAATCGGCTCTGGTGTTTTAATAAATCAGCCGAAACCATAATAGATAGAAACTTTAAAATATCACAATAGCTTCCCACAGTGATCGGACATTGTACTAAGAGAGCGTTTCCTCAATGCAGCTCCCATTGCTCTCCAAAACGAAAAAAACGTTTAAATGCTGAACATATTTACTAAAAGTGTGTTTTCTTGATATCGAAAAATAACAAAAAATTATATTTGTTTAAAAATACAATTTGAAAACAAAAAGAAAAACAAAAAATCTTCGCTCGAGTCAGGCCATGATACGAACCTGCGACTACTGACATGTGCGTCTGACTCCCTCCCCTCGCGCCACGCTGGCCATTTCCAATTCAGTGGCAGATCACTTTTAATTATGAAGCGCTCAGTCCACAAGGCATATATCTTTTGTTTTTGTAATAGGTAGTAATAAAGATAAAGATGCTCAAGTATATGCTAAATTGTTTGAATGGAATTTTAATATCCTTACGTACACGTACACGACCCGAAGGCTTGCAAAAGCTGAGACCAAACGAGCAGAAAGCCGTCGAATGATGGCGAGCGAATGCGAGCGAATGCTCGCAAGAGTTCGAAGCGATTAGGTTTTTAAATACCAATACTCTCTCACTTTTTGGTCTCGCTCTATATCTATTAAAAGAGAGTGCACTGACTGGCTGACTGACTGATTCACTGATGGCAATCATCGCACAGCCTAAACGGTTAGAGATATAGGGCTGTAATTTGGAGAGGAGTTCTGTTAGTGGGGAAGGTGCGTACTAAGACGCACGAGGAAAATGGACAGAAAATTCTGCACTCAAAAAACGATTTTTCTTCCGATTGGCTTTAACCTCGGTTTAAAACGATGGAATACGAAATAGTTTGAAATGTGATTTTCTGATGTTGGAAAATTTTACCCAAAGGTCGGAAAATTCTGCATAAAAAACTATTTTTCATCCGATTGTCTTGAAACTCGGTTTGTAAAGATATAATACGAATTAATTTAAAAAGCGACTTTCCAAAGTCGGAAAATTTAACCCGACGTCCGGAAAATTTCCGGCAAATTCTGCGAGAAGAAAACTATTTATCATACGATTAGCTTGAAGCTCGGTTTCAATTGATGAAATAGAAAAATGTGATTTTCCAATGTCCGAAAATCTGAACCCTGCAAGTGTAAGTGCGCAGAAAATTCTGCATGCAAGAAAGCTTTTATTCATCCGATTGGCTTAAACGATAGAATACGAATTAATTTGAAATTCCGCCCCAGAGGTGAAAATTCCAGGAAAATTCTACATGGAAAATAACTATTTTTTCATCCGATTGACTTGACTCGATTTGTAATGATAAAATGCGAAATAATTTGAAGTGTGATTTTCCAATGATGGAAAATCCGAACCCGGGAGTAAAAATGCCCGGAAAATTTAACATGCAAAATAACTATTTTTTATCTGATGGACTTAAAACTCGGGACAGGGAAGAGTTTGGAAAGTGGATGGAATGTGGGTGGAATGTGGGTGGGATGTGGGAGAGACATGGGTGGTATTGCGATGGGATGTGGGTGGCACGTTGTTTTGGAGGTGGGTGGTAATGGGAATGGGTGAGGTGGGGGGGGGGTGATATTGGTTCTATACTGTTAAAGCCGCAGCGACCCCTTATGGGTTTTTATTTATTTTATATAACTAGAAACATTATATTACAGCTCATAAGCATAAAAATTTCTGAGATATTCTAATTTCTCCATTTTTACCCACTGTGCAGGCTTATCATGTTAAGCCGTCCGCCCGGTTGGCCGCTCCCGTCCTGTCGTGTAGCCATCATGTAAAACGCATTGGTCCGGTCACATACAAGCACATACCCTGGTTGCTCCTCCACCGCTTTGTATTTGTTTGGACCCATCCATGTCGCCGCGCCTGTTGATCAGTGTCGTCGTCGTCATCATCGTATTTGTGTCTGTTGTTGCTGCTTTGCCGCCGTCCATTTGAGTCAGGCGTTTGGGCGCTGCAATTTGTTTGAGTTACGGCGCTTGTAAGCACACTTTAAGGATCCATTGTATTCCAATCAATAAGCCAGGCACGGGCATGACAATGCGACGGACACAAAGCTGGAGGAGACCTCATTGAATGTCGCAAATGTTTGCATTAGTGTGTGTGTGCGCCCGATCAACTGGAGCGCCGCTTGTCGCCGCTATCCTTTGGGTGTTGGCATAAATTGGTCTTTGGTTTATTGGAATCACAGAGCTAATTTTTGAGTCATGTTTTCACTGCGATTCATAGAGTTAAAAAATTTTTTTAGTTAGATAGTTAAAATCGCTACGGAATTAAATTTGGAATTCCCAAGACTTGTTTTCCAAAGGGCTTGGATCCCTGCTGTATTCTGTTCATTCACGATGAACACTGAAAATATGGTGAAAAGTCAGTTTAGCTTCAAATTGTGAGTTCGAAAATCCCCTTCAACTGTTAAAAAATTTCGTAACTTATTAATTCTTCTATATATTTTCCGATTTCAACGCTATAAATCTTTTCTGTTTATCCTCTTCGCTACCCAAAAGTTTCACCAATTGCCACCTCAGCAATCAGTCCAAACAAATTGACTTCCAATTAAATGTGTCAAATCTGCACAAACCGTTAACACGCAATCCGTATACCTGGATACCAAGCGCCCAAACTAGTCCCATCCATGCAAAGTGGCGCGAGCTTCTGCCCTCCAATCCAACAAAAGGCAACTTCCAGCTGCATTTCATTAGCATATCGTTCAAGCGGGTGGGGGCAACAGGAGAAACAACCACAACAAAGACCACAATCAGAGTCAAATTTATGTGCAGCAATGCAAGCAGCCAGTCAAAGGGATTAACGAGGATTAGCCTGGCAACGGCAACTGCAGCCAATTGACTGCATGACGAATCCCGAGATGGAACGCTCGCTCCAAGTCCAACAGCCTGCCTCTTGTTTGATGGCATTTACGATAAATTTACGCAAGTCATTCGTCTCCTCAGCTCATCATTATAAGTTGACTGCAGAACATGCACAAAATATGCAAAACAGAATTGCATTAAGGCAAGGCTGCAGCTACTGATGATTGTCAAAAGCAAAAGGAGGAAGACCGAAAACACAAAACACAAAACAAACAAAATGTCGCCACATTAAGCGGCTGAACATTTCTCACGTGTCACGTATACGTCATGTGTGACCGGCTTCGCTGACGAGCAGCGGCAATTAATTAATCCTGCACTTGGCAAGACGAACAACAACATACTAACTAGACAGTGTCTAGCAGGTTGGCTGGCTGCCCGGTTGGCTGGCTGAGCCTGGGCCCACATCTTCATTCAGCCACGTTGCCTCATTCATGGCTCTCATATTAAAACGTGTCTAGGAACAGGTGAAGATGTTCACATAAATTACCACCTCTTCATTAGCCGTGCGTATGCGACGCGGCTCGTTGCACCGTGGTGCAATTGTCGTGCTTGAAAAAATATGGAAATTAATCAATTTGATTGAAAAGTGAGTTAAAAAATGATATTGACAACAGAGTTGGAATTCGAAACGAATTTCGGTTCCGTTTGCGGTTTTGTTTGGGGGAACATTTCTTTTTACGGACTTTCGACTGAGAGGTCAAAAACTAGAAAAATGTCTAGCGCTGAGGATTGAGAGCTGAGTATTGAGCTTAGGTATTGAGTATCAAAAGCTGAGTATCGAGTACTGATTTTTTTTTTGTATTTATTTTGCATTAATGGCAGTTCGTCTAAAAGACATAGCTACATAGAATAGAAAGAGATACAAAATGGAGAGAGTAGAAAAAAAGACATTGAGAGCAAATAAAAGAAACTCCTTCCGATACGGTGGGGGTAATTTATTTTGTCGGTATGACCAGCTACGTCCTTGCTCGCAGCGTTAATGATCGGAAGGAAATTTCAAAAATATTCTAGTAGCTATGCAAGTGCAAGAGTGTGAAGAATAAAGACCTAATATAGAAATACCTAACATAGTTCGTCTATGCTCAAGTGAAGGTAAGTTTAAGAGCTTAAGACCGGAAGTATAAGGAGGAAGTCTAAACTGTGGGTCCCAACAAAGCAAACAAAAGGAACTGTTTCTAAACAGATTCAATGCGTTTACGCAGGGTAAGTGACTGAGAATTCCAAATACACGAACCAAACTCCAAAATGTGCCTCACAAGGTATATAAACAAGAGCTTGGTCGTGTAGGGATCATTGAACTTCTTAGACCAACGTTTAATAAAACCTAGCAAGCCCATGGCTTTATTCACAGAAAGTTCAATGTGAGTGCCAAAAAAGGGTAATACCTAGATCATGGAAAGATTCAACACGTTCAAGTTGATAAAAATTCAATAAATAGTTAATCAGAAAGGGGTTCTACGATAAAACATTATAGATTCACATTTGTCCCTGTTCAAATGCAACAAATTGTAAGGCACCACATATGTATTGAATTCAAATCAAACTGAAGCAAAGCAGAATCGTTGGGCGAATTATGGCTCAGAAATATTTTTAAGTCATCTGCGTACATCAATGCACGAGAACGCTTAATGACATTAGGCAGTTCGTTAATAAATAACACGAAGAGAAGAGGACCAAGATGGCCACCCTGGGGAACTCCAGAGGTCACAAAAACCGAATTAGAAGTGCAACTATTATAGACAACTTCCTGAGTTCTAGACTGAAGATTAGATTTTATCCAATTAAAAAGCCCCAGCGGAAATACCAACAGACGCAATTTCAGAACCAGAAGACAATGAGGAACACACTACTCGAAGGCCTTACTAACGTCGGTAAAAATAACCTCTGTTTGTTTTCCTTGAGTGAAACCATGAATCACTGAAGAAGAAAATTTCAGTAGGTTTGTAGTAATGGATCCGTTTTTAACGAATCAATGCTAGTTCGGTGATATAAAAGGAAAACAGTAATGTTGTAAATTTGCTCAAAGAGTTTAAGTATTGCAGACAGTTTCGCAATGCCCCTGTAGTTAAAAATGTCAGAACGTGAACCCTTTTAAGTATTGAATATGGATAACTAAGCATTAAGTACTAAGTTTCTAGCACTAGGTATCAAGCACTAAGCATCAATTACTCAGTATTTAGTAGAACTAAGTATATAGTAATAGATATAGAGTGCTGAGTATAGCGAACAGAGTTTTAGTATTGAGTGTAAAGAGCTGAGTATCTAGTACTGAGTTTCGAGAACTGAGTAACGAGTACTGAGCATCGTGTACTGAGTTCTAGAACGAAGTGTCAAGAACTGTGTATCGAGTACTGAGTATACAAATATTAGTATCGAGTACTGAGCATCAAATACTGAGAATCTAGTAATGATTATAGAAAACAAACTTACACAGAAACAGGTCTAAGATACCAAGGGCATGCAAATTGCCATAATTTTGTTGACAATTTGTAAGGATAGTCAAGAACTTGCCGAACTAGAAAGACATCAATCTAATGCGCTGGTTCCAAACGCAAGAAGTTTTTCCAAATATTGCCACAAAGTATTATGGTCAATTTCTCCAAATTGTTATAAAAATTTGTCCAAGTTCATTGCCACTGGCAACAGCTTTAAAAACAATTGTGTCATGTCACATGAAATTTCTTACAAATAAATTTTGAACCACTGTGCTGCACACATGCACCAGTGTTTTGTCCCCTTCGGACCAACCTGCGCACTCGATTTCCCCTGGCTTGGCTTTTTACCATTGACTTGGGCAAGCTTAATGGAATTTAATTTCTTGTTAGCCCGCAGACCAACTGCAACTGCATCGAGATAAGCTCAAGAACCGAGCTGACGTGGCGTTCCTGCCCAGTGTGCGTGCCTGACCCCATAAGCCGCAGTTGCCGCATTTGCCGCATTTGCCGCAGTCAGGTTCGTTGGCTTGCTTCCTGTGACACAGTTCTGGCAATTAGTCATAGAAATCACGTATACGCCTGCGTGTCTGGCAGCCATTTTGAGGCCTCAACGTCAACGCTGGGCTTTAGTAATTTTAATTACTTCCCCTTGGCTGGAGAGTTGTTAGCCAAAAGGAGCTGGCAGGACTCGGTTCGAAGTGCTGGCAGATTGTTTTACAACATAATTAAGCAACGGAGAGTTGAATGCATATGGCAAATTATGAAGTGCAGCCAAGTGCATGTTTTGGAACTGCCTGTGTGATAGCGAAAGTCGGGGGGCTGGACAAGGGGATAATAAAAAACGTCAGTCATAAAAGCCAAACAAAGTCCCTATCCTTGGGTAGAGAGGAGGAGACATGTGTGTTAGCAACTTTATTTTCATGCCCCAGGTGCGAGAATAACAACAACAAGTTGACAACTGATCGACCATTACTTACCCCACTCAGAGAGCTCATACATATCTAAAGGAAAACAATTAACATGTCTACGGCCCAATATGCCCTTAAATACCTTGGGGATACCACGGGGAACAACAAGAAGCAGCGACATCTGCAGCAAGTCAACAACAATTCGACACACACTTGCCACTTGACCACTTGGCCCGGCGACTGCCTGGTGTGAAAGCGTGTTGCCAATGTCCAATCTCAATCCCCATACCCATTCCTTATTCCATGCCCATTCTGGCTCTGTCCGCTGTTCTGTCCGTTAAAGCGTTCAGCATCGATTCGTTATGATTGCATGTTAAATGGCTCCCGCTGAGTTATTACGAGACAAAATCCTTATTTATCGCTTTCTGATTTATTTGTAAACGATTTTCATGCCCATCGCCCCGGACAGGGCCGGTGCAGAGAACTGGGAGTAAGCTCGTCTTGGCGATGTACGCTTGTATTTGTATTTAGCAATTGGCCACATCTTGATGGCCAGTTGTTTGCTCAGCTACTCCTGCTCCCCATTCTCCCTCGTTTGCTCTCCCAAATGACTTTGGTGATTTTTCTCAATTTCAACGCCTTGTTTTATGGATTTGCAAGGACTGCTAATGTTTAAATTAATTCTCTGGGAAATGGTCCTAAAGTCTTACGAAAGAAATCACCAATTTTTTTTGACGATTAGAAAGCCGCCTTCGACACACCGGTTTTTTGAAGCCCTCTCTACCTATGGTATACCAGCAAAGTACGTTCGGCTTTGCATGATGACGTTGAGAACCACACAAAGCTCCGTCAAAATAGGATCGAACCTCTTCGAGCCTTTTAATACCAAAAGAGGTTTAAGAGGTTCCAACCAGTGACAACAACATCAGCCTGAAAATCCGACGAAAAATCACTTTTGCAAAGCGATGCTACGGGCTAAGAAAATAGCGCTATAAAAGTCGCTTATCATTCCAGGCCTGCAATACGACGCCGAAGCATGGACCATGACAGCAGCGGATAAGGCGGCGACGTGCGTTTTCGAGCGAAAGATTCTTTGGAGGCTATATGGACCTTTGAAAGATGGCGAGGATTTTTGACTCCGAAGGAATGATGAACTGTATGAGCTCTTTAGGGACACTAATTTAGTGAAGCGCATGAAGTAAAAGCGGCAGCGCTGGCTAGGATATGTTACCCGTATGGATGAACAAGCTCCGGGAAAAACGATCTACAAGAGAAATGCGAACGAACTGGGACAAGGCAAGGTGGAACGATCACCACTAAGATGGGACGACCAGGAGCGAAGAGACATCTCCAAGCTTGGTGTGAACAACTAGTACCAGCTCGCGCCGAGCAGAAACGACTGGCGGTCATTAGAAGAGGCTGCCGAGACTGTCAGACTGTTGTGATGAAAATAGATAAAAAAAAAATTGATTGTGTCGTGACGGGATAAAATTTCAAGAAAGACTCATACTAAATTGTTGCACATACACTCAGAAAAAAAACTGAGAACTTTGTACTTGAATCAAGAACGAACGGTGTCAATAGTACGATAAGTACGAAAATACTTGTTTCATATTCAACCAAGTAAAACCTTGTTGATATTTTTAAGTACGATTTTTTCAATCCCCAAATAATATCTTTTTGGTCATTTATTATTTGTTATGTCTACTCAAAATAATTCAAAAGTCAACCCCAAACCATGTTTGAAGCAAAATATTTTTTATCATTTAAATAGTATCAAAATCCAAAGGAAATGAATTAACCAAAGACCAAGATGAAATCTACCCACACTCCATTACCAGGGGGGTTTTTTAAATTTTAAAAATTTTTTTTTTTTTTTATACCTCTTTTTCTTCCTTTGTTGTTTATTTTTTTTTTTTTTTAAAAAAATTTTTTTAAATAAAATATTTTTTTTTTTTTTTTTTTGGGGGATTATGGTAATATTTTTTTTTTACAAAAATTTTTTTTTTTTTTTTTTTAATTTTAAGTCGTTTTTCTATTCTAGTATGTTTCGTACTTCTAGTATGTTTCAAGTACCAAATGGCATAAATTCTATCACGTTCTTTTCGTTCCTGAATTTTCAAGAATTTTGCTTTTGGAATCGAGCAAAACTATTTCTCAATTTGCTTTTTTATAAGCAAGGGGAGTGAGGGGAAGCAAACTTTGAGAGAATAGCGTTGGACACGCTCTCACAGAGAGAGAACGCATGCGCTGTCGTTGTCAGATAGCAGATAACCATGGATTCGACGCGACGTGCAGCTTATGGATGATGGTCAAGTTGGCTAAGCTGCCCGTCGTCCGTGTGTGTTTCAATCTTCGAGTTACCGAGTTCAAGCCCCAGTAAAGTAAGTAAAAAAACATTCAAATTCGCCTGATTTATCCCATAGTGTTTCCAGCACTGGAAAAAGGCTTCAAACAACAAGCTATGGGAAGATAGCCGCTCTGCTGGGGGCTAAAACGTCAAATTGATCCGTTAGCCAGTGAGTAGTTTTTGAGTCGGGCGTGCCTTGAGCCCTATTTTGCTGTTAAACTCAAAATCTTTGACCCCAATAATCTTTTGATCTTATCAATTTTATTTGCCCAGCATTTGTCATTAGGCGTATGGTCGCTCTAATACGAGGTAACCGTTTTGGTATTAATCAGCTGGTGGCAGTCAGTACCGTTAGGGGCTTCCTTTTGAGCTTCAGTTTCATAAACCAATGTCACTCAATTGCCCAATTGCTTCACACATACACACACACCACACATTCTGACTTTGGAACACTGCAGTTGCAATTCGTTATGCCCAAGAATGCTGAGATAAACTCGCACAGAGTGAGAGAGATCGCCTGGGATGTCGACGCCTTCTGTTAACAACCGAAGAACCAAATAACCGAACAACCGCCGCGTGTTTGGCATGGCTTATTAAAACGCAAACGGCTTTTTACGATGGCAATAAATTGAATGTGCTTGTGGATGTGGATGTGGTCAGTGGTTGAGGATGGCAATGGCAATGGCGATGGCTATGCAAAAAGGAGCAGCAAACAAACAGCCAGCAACAAGAGGCCAACGTTTATGGCTTAAATTAATAAAATAAGCTTTGTCAGACAATTTACAACGCGTCTTCAGCGAGCAGATTACGAGCACGCGGACACGAAGCCTCAAGAAGGCAAAAGACTCGAACTCGACTGTTGCCTGGCTGTCTGCCTTGGCCCGTTCTCGGACTCCCGCTCCGGCTTTCAGTCTGAGTCTGGGTTAGTTAGAAGTAGGAGAAGGTGGCCGAGGCGGGGGCACAGGTGTGCGGTGTTGGGTTCGTTAATTAGTGAACATATTTCGTATAATCGGTGTCATATTAGTTATAAATTGGATAAAAGCGCAAAACGACAACTTAATTAATTTTAAATTCCAATTTATAAGCGAGAAATGCAAAAAGTTGCTTGCCGGCTGTTGGATGTTGGATAATGATGATGGTGCGGCTGATAACGATTATGGAAATGGAAGTGGCAGTCGAAGTCCTTCGCCAACGTGTTTTGCTAATCATGTGGCTTGCATTTTATTAGACTTTGCATAGAAATAAGCCGCAGACAAAGTGCAGCCAAGTTTGGGGAGAACACACTGGAGATGGTAGCGTGAACGAATTAGCTTCTGCAAGTTCGAGAGTGCAATCGTATATTCAAGCATTGGTTATTCAGTATCTTACCAAACCTATTTATCTAAGTTTATTTAGTTAGGAGAAAGATAGTCAACTATGATTGAAACCCGTGCTTAACTACATTCTTCACTTTAGATAGATACTGATGATTTTGCAAGATAATTAAAATATGTGTAAAATGTTGAATTGGCTATACACAGCCCCAAAGGAGCAAGCTAAGCTTCTCTCAATCTCTTGGTGTGTGTGCTTATAATTTTTCGTACAAGAGAACGGGACCTACAGTTTAACACCGAATCCTTTACAGCAGGTGCCAATATCTGGTGAAGGTGACCGGATGTGTAAAAGCTAATGTTTAAAGGAAGTAATAAACTTTTTATTAGATAGTCCGAAACAGGATTGTACACACGCATTTCCACCACCGGCCTCGAGGGTTTGACATTTGAGTTCATATTTTCATGGGCTAGTTTCTGACGCCTTCCGAAAAAGGTTCAGCTTTTACACACTTAATACTGATTTTAGCAAAAATTTATAAATAAACTAGGAAACAAGGTACAAACGTGAACGAATCTATAATCGCGACCCAGCAGTTAAATTCGATAGAAAACCAAACTTGAATCGGCTTGAAATCAGATCCAGACAGGAGGTTCTTTAAAGCAAGATACACAAAATTTATATAGTGTGCAAGTTTACCTAAAATGTATTTCAGATTTGCAAAATAGAACAAAATACTTAAAAATTTTCATCATACTTGGCACCAGGTTGCAGCTCTCCGATATAGAGATGTATGATACGGGCATTAAAATTCCAAAATGCAAAGCGGAATGTTGGATGATATAAAAAGCTCAAAAACAAAACAACAACACTTAAAAAACATAACGATTCGCTCTTAAAAAAGCTCTTGATTTTATCGTGTTTCGGTCTACAATTTTGTAAGAACGATTCGCTCTTGCAAATTCTTTCTTTGAGTACGAATCGTTCTTTAATTCGAAATTGACCGTTAAAAATTTTAAAAATATAAATAAAATTCTTGATTCAAGAAAAAAAATTTTAATTTAAGATCTTTTCGTTTTTCAATTTGAAATTGTCCGTTAATAATTAAAAAATTAAATCTCAAGAATTCCGGGCTGAAACGTGGTCTCGACGTTAACACATTGGAGTCCCCAAAGCGTTATGCGACGAACCTCGTAACATATTGGAATATTGTGTGCTTGTTTGAATGTGAATCTGACGAAGAGATGTGGTTATCTCTGAAACAGCGATCGTTGTACGGACATACCAATTGCTATTCCAAAATAGTTGTAAATAATCTCTGTTGTTCTGAGTCGATTACATTAAATTGTAGCTCTCCACTGACCTCAAGCCAGCCAAATGCAAAACTTTGAATTTCAAGATATTTGCTCTTGGAATCGAGATAATTTCGTTCTTAATTTGGTTCTTAGAGGCAAGGCGAGAGAGCGGAAGAAAAGAGAACAGCGTTAAACTCGCTCTCACTGTGAGAGAGAGAACGCGAGCGCAGTTTTATTTTGTGAGATGCGTACAAATACAAACAGGGTATATTCTTAAGAATGATTTTAACGAGAGGTGCCAAATAGTCGAGTGAGTTAACGCATCGTCGTCCGTGTATTCAATGTCGAAGGTCCCGAGTTCAAGTCCCAGTAAAGTCAATCAATGGTGAGTAGGGAAGGATGACCAACACCACGGGTCGCTCGGTCGCGTCGGACGTTTCTCTAAACACCACTCTTACCGTAGTTTTGAGAAAAATGCTCTTGATTCACAAGTAAATTTCTCTACACTTTCTCTGAGTGTGCTTTTTCCTGAGCTCTAAAAGTTCTACAAAAAAATCCCGAATCGTGCTTAACATGTTCTTTTTATATTTATTGTTATTTATGAATTTTTTAAAACGCTCTTTTATCAAGAAATTTCGTACTTTCATCAAGAATTCAAGTTTTGAAACTGAAATTTCTTGCTTTAAGTACAAAAGTTGTTGATTTGTGTTAAATTTTGAAACGGATCGGCTCTGGTCACCGTGCTCACGATTTTTTTTACACGATCATCACATCACTAGTCCAGAGCCAGCCAGAGTCTCTTGCCTTCCACAGCTTCATTTAAATTTTCGATTTTTTCTTTCATTTTTGCTGCCTTTGCCAATTCTGAGAATTTTATGCTGCCTGCCCTTGTTCAATGTTCGTTGCTGTTTTTGTTGTTGTTGCTGATCCCTGGGCCCACAATTCGATTCCACGTCTGGGCAGTTGATATATTGCAACGATCATCAGTGATCATCATTTTGTTTTGAGGAGATTGCATTTCGATCAGCAACAACAGCGAATGGAGGTGGAGGCCGGGCATCAACTGTAAATTATCTTATAACTTAATTCATTAATAAATTTATGAATTGATTGTTGTAAATTGTTGATATTTATTAGCCCCAGGTTTGTGACACTCCAACGGATGATCGCGTCTTCGGTCTACCTTCGATGGGGTCTTCGTGTGGTCATTGTCTATTTGTTGATAAATTTCCTTTCAGCCTTAAAAAAAGGCCAGCTCCGTGGGTCGTTATGAATGGCACGGCCATTTGTCAGGCACTGGCACACAACTCTTTCCAAATGCTTCTTCTCTAAGACATTGTAATTAATGTGGCATTTAAATTTAAAGACGATTTGCTTAATTCATTTTGATAAATTTCAATTATTAAGTCATCATCATCAACCAGGTTTACTCGATGGACCGAATGAATGAATCTCAATACGAACGACACTCACATATGAATGGAAAATAAAAGAGTTTCACTTCCTGAGGCGTTTGTAACGGAAGAACTTAATGTTCGAGAGACACTTTGCTAATCGTTGAGCGCTTTTAAAATATTTGCCATTCCATTGTGGACATAAATCAATATATCAATTGTATTGTGTTCGAGGGGAAACAGAAAAGTCACAAAAACGTTATATCGGCTTGACAAGGGTTTTTGCTGTTGATGAATGAAAAGACTCGGCCGACTGTGTGAGTGAGAAATTTGATGATCACAATAAGGTGACCCTGCATTAGTGCTGATTATTAAATATAGAATTGGCGATGAATAAGTTGATTGACTCTTGATTACATTTGTAAAAGACTCTGCAAAGTTTGAATTTTCCAACTTCTTTTCGATATTCTTCTTCCGCAATGTCCGGTCATTGGAGGCTGATGACAATCAAATTATGGGAAACTTGACGTATCCCTGCTTTATTTCTCTCTATTTGAAGTTCTTTAAATAGTAAAACATTCGACTCTGCTGAAACCGCTTAAGTTGGGAAATTTTTTCAAGCTGCAGAACCAAGACTCCCAAATTTGGTATCTCAACTGAAAAATATGTATAAAATATCTTAAAATGTCAAAATAGTTGCCACACAGAGAAAAAAAAAGATCCCCGTAAAATGGATATTTGAATATCCACATTAAGATCCAAATTTTTAAATATCCTTTTAGCTCCTTTGGTTGAAGAATAAAGATCAATGAAATATTTTATTTCTGATATATCCTTTTTAAGCGAAAATCTATCGATTTCGAAAAAATCCAATGGATCCCAAAAAAGGATAGTTAACTATCCAGTCCAAATGGATACCGAAAATATCCTAAGGATCATCAAAACTATTCTCTTTTTTCAGGGCAGAAACCATTTGTAGTCGTTGGATTTGTTGGAAAATGATCGATATTTTAGTGTTAAGGTATTGTTAACACATCAAATGAACGTAACACCATAGATGTTGTAAAAAAATGGACGACAGACAGATAGATACAAAACGTGTAGAGAAAGTCGTGTGCAAATAAAACCCCCAAAAAACTAAAAACCTCTCGTTTACACTTTTTCGTAAATAGAAAACCGTGTAAGTAGGAAACAGTGTGTAAACAAAAACTGAAAAACCCGTAAAAAAAACTCTCGTCTACACATTTTTCTATTGCACTATTGTAAATAGAAAACCGTGTGTAAATAGTAAACCCATAAAAACAAAAAAAAACCTTCATTACATATTCTTTCCATTGTACAACTTTAAAACATAGTTCAAGATAATGCTTTCTTACTTAAATCGCTACTTCAAAAAACTACACAAGAAACCACATTTCATTTCATTTTATTTTATTATGTTTTTTGGTTACTTTGCAGACTGATAAAGTGAAGACTCAAAGCGCTGACAGCTTGGGATCGCAGCCTCTTTCAGTCTTGTTGCCGCATTAATTTTGCTAATCCAGCTCTGAGCTGCTGACGATGATGATGGGCTTGTCAGGAGACAGGGGCCGAGGCTCCAATGGTCATGCCGACTGATTTTATATGGTTATATTTCTTACTTTTGACAGCAACAAGGCTCGTTTGTCGTCGACAGAGTGTTGAGTGCCTGTTGCTTGCGCGTTCCCAAGGAATGTGTCAAATTAACACACAATGCGCGAGCTAATACATTATACAATATGTGGGGTTAGGCACCGATCCATATTTCCCAGAAGTTATAGACACAAGCACACACTCTCTCTTTCGGTCATAAATTATTAGCCAACTGGTAAGTAGCTGCCAACATTTAAGAACAATTCTGTTAATCGCCTAATTTATGCAACTGCTACAAATCGCAACCTTGTTGCATACTTGGAACAAAATGTTCCCCTATTTGGGTGTGTATGCATGTGGCTAATAAACGATCATTTAATAAGCGTTTTAATGCCAAATTTACGATCGTTTTATTTGCATAAATTACCAAAGTTGCCAACCGTATGAACATTAATTTTCCAACTAAATTGCCAATAAAATGTTATTTATGTTGGGTATGGCAAAAACTGAGCGAGCAATCCAAGAGCAAAAACGAAGACCTGACATTATATGTATATATGTATACAGGATCAGCTGGAGTCAAAGGTAATAAAGTTTATGAGCTTTAGTTGGCCTTTTTAAAGAGATGCCTCCTAATAGAGTCATAAAATTTGGCATTTGGTTGCAGGACCGAAATTGTTCAGTTGAAATGTGTTAACGATCGAGCAGCGGACTGAGGATTTGCAAAAAGACTAGATGCGAGATTTTTATGGATTTGATGCATAAATTACATTCAAGTAAATAATTCGAAAGAGTGTTTGGGTTAAAGAATTCATTTGGCTTCTTTATTTTATATTAAGCCTGTTCTCAGATGCGCGGAAAAACATTTTTATGACCAGTTGCAAAAGTTTCCCCCTTAGTTCTGTCCACACTATGAAAAAAACTAAATCAAAGAAGACTAAAGAACAAAACTACAATTATTGGGAGAGCTGCGAGGTGGACAAACAAGTGAAGCTGATCAAAGTTGGCGAGTTGCAACCTTTTTAATGGAATCTGGACAATGAAAAGCATTTCGATACCGGCAGCTGCATCACTTGTGGCGGAGAAACTTTTTCGGTATGCTCTCCCATTGATATAATTGGTATGCATCCGAGTCCAAACCTCCATAGCCTCCAGAGACCACGGACAAACCGTCCTAACCCTTTGCAATCTCCACAATAGTGTCTTCTCCGGCATTCTAAAGTAGCTTCCGTTGCTCCCGCCGCTCGCGTTGTTACTGTTGTGGCCAGATACCAGGCACGCATAAATCCGAGTTCACCTAGAGGTTGACCTTCTAATATGTCTAGCGAGTATGACCCACATCCAGTCCTTAGAGCTGGCTGTGACTATGAATATTACCTCTGAAAGAAATGCACAATCCACCAACGTGGGATCAAGCATCAAAAGTGGTCCTACCCACCTCAAACTTGTTGCACTATGTACTCCACGAAATACTTCATCTTCATCTGACCCACTTTGAACGCTGATTAGCCAATCTCTTGTGCAAACTTCTTCAAGCGATTATAGTTGCTCAAACGGCAGATTATTTTATTTTATTGTTTGTTATATTTGGCAAAACTCAAGCCCTTTCATTTTTTTATACCCTGTTCCCATTAAAAATGGGATAAAGGGGATCATGAAGTTGTGCAAATGTATGTAACAGGGAGAAGGAAGCATCTCCGACCACATAAAATATATATATTCTTTCGTTTGTCCGTCTGTCTGTATGAACGCGTCGATCTCAGAGACTGTAAGAGATAGAGCCACACATTTTTGCATGTATACCGTACCCAGATCGAGATTGTTTCAGATTTGGAAAATTCCTCC
Organism: Lordiphosa clarofinis; assembly: GCA_018904275.1. Taxonomy (NCBI): domain Eukaryota; kingdom Metazoa; phylum Arthropoda; class Insecta; order Diptera; family Drosophilidae; genus Lordiphosa; species Lordiphosa clarofinis. The sequence goes on from JAEIGQ010000217.1 coordinate 65,114, forward strand.
TCCTCCATCCTTAAACAGCGAAAATCTGTCTGTTTATCTGTATAAACGCGTAAATCTCACAAACTATAAGAGGTAGAGCTACAAATTTTTGCATTTGGCTTTTTAAAACCCATGTAGCAACTGTTTACGGTGTACTTACCTACGTAGCCCAGATTTTGAAGTTTGCTCCAGGTTTGGCAAATTCTTCTCCTCCTCTTCTTCTAACCGCGAAAAACTGTCAGAGCTACAATTTTTTTACAGTATTAATATATATTCAGTTAGGCCCAACATCTATCTATTCTGTGTACCACAATGAGATCCGAGCAAAAACACCGAAGTTATGTACATAGTGTGCCTGTTTCTGTATTCGGCCTCTTTGGCGTATATATGGGCACACTTAAAATTTATTTGGATGCTAAAAAAATAAAGTAAAATTTTCCGCGCTTCATAGAGCAGGCCTTAAGGACAAATTCAAAAAGAAATGAATTGTGTCTTGGTAATCAGTTCTTGTCTAGTGTTAGTATAAGGCCACACTGGAAACTAATAAGATGTCAAATAAATAAAGGTAAATTTTCGCGTTATAAACTTTTCGACCAACTGAGAATATGAACCGAATCGAATTATTTTATTTTAATTATTGGATTGCTTCCCTGACATTCTATGTCGTGATTTGGTTGTCACAAACGAGTGCTTGATAGTCGTATGTCCTACGAAATAGTCGGGCGTGTTCAGTTCCAGATGTCCCTGATTTCAAAACCCAGACAAGGTGAAGTAAGAACCAGTCAGAGTGTTGCAGTCAAGTGACCCGACTCTGAAATACTCTGTGCAATTGAGACACAGAAACGCACACACAAACATACGAGCGCGCACGTTGACTCATACACTTCAGCTTCCTGAAATAGGCATCTCTTTAGTCTCTAAGATCGACGCGTTCACACATGCAGATGGAGATGGCTAAATCGACTGTTGATGCTGATCAAGAAAATATTCAATTTATAGGGTCCTCTTTTACTCATTTTCAATAGGTGCAGAGTATAAACACAAAAAATCCTTTTGTCCACGTGCATTCAGCAGAACACCTCGGACAAGCTTTTTATAAGGATGCATCTAAAATTTGATCATAATAAATTTTCGGAAAGAAATTTATGGGAAATTATGCGCTTTTTGTAATTTTGTAATTTTTGCTATGAATTTTACATTTACCCTGGAAAAGTAGGTTTATCTGATGTCTAATAATACGACATTCACTCGCGTGTTCATTCCTTTCCAAAAATGTACATAAATGCAGTCGGCTCTGTGGGAGACAGTGAAATGGCGTTCTTAAAACAGCAATATAATGTTTTGCCCCAGGGCAAACACAATTCTCATAAATGAAAGTAGTTTACTTTTTGGTACAGCATTTACCAAGAAACATTTCACTTGCTGCTCGGGACTTTTGTTAGCTGTAGTTAAAGATCAGTTAAGATTAAGATTTTTCTTGTATTCCGCCCGTTTGGCCTTTTACGATCTTAGCACACACACACACCCATAAAATCTGTAAGATCCCAAAGACAAGAAGCTGCAACAAGTGACATTTTGTGGAGAACATCGGGAGCAGCCATAAAGCATATTAGTTTAATGTTCTTCAGTTGAATGGCTGTGGGCTCTTACTCTTAATTAAATTTCAACTCGAACTCTGGCTTGACATTGCCTTTCAACTTTTGTGTTCTGGCCGCCTTTTTAATTGTCTGTCTGTGATGAAATTCCATGAACCGTGAACCGGTTCAGGGACACATTAAATGGGTTAGTGTAGGCCTTTGCCAAATATTAGCATTAGAATCTGAACGCTGTGTGGTCCGCGTGCCGTGGGTCACGTCGCTTAGATGAGCCTGAAATGTGTGCCACATGACATGCAATTAAGCTTTTTCGGACTCTGGCTAAAGTACGTGCCCTGGCCAGTTCAGTTCGGTTCAGCTCAGGTTTAGTGAACCCGCCGCGAAAGCTATAAATTTATGACAAATTTTCAAAAGAAATGACCACACGGCGTGTGGTACTCCTCCCGAGAGCTGGATCTCGCTGGACGTGGTCGCATTTAACACCACGCATCATTTTAATTATTTATTTGGTCGTAAAACAGTCGAAACTGGAAGAGGAGGAGGCGTCTACTCAACTTTCGGCACAGTTTTCGTTTGGCTTGTTATGTTGGAAATCGTTAAATTTAACAAATTGCCAGCGATTTTTATCGCCTTGCCAGCCCAGCCCATAGATTGTCTGCCTTTTTGGACTGTCAAATTTATTTATGACCAAAGTAAACATATTTCAGTTCCTCTTTTTTGCAACCTTTCAGTTCAGCTTCAGTTGTGGCCAACACGCATAATTGGAGAAGAAGTTATGAGATGACTCAAGTGGAAAATTATAATTCACTCTTACGATAACAAATGCGATCAAACTTTTGGGAGCATTCATCCTAAAATTAAACCAAAAGCTCGGACAGCTGGGAAAAAACTAACCATTCTGCTAGAGTAGTTTGAATTGATAATCTCGAAAATCGTTTCTTTTAGAAACGTCATTGAAATACTAACAAATCGATAAATAATGCTAATATATAACTATATCTGAAAGGTATAAACTGGAGGTGTACTCGTGATGTGAACTTGAACGTCAGCAAAGATATAATTTCGTGCGTGAGCACCCGTGATTCTTCCGTGTTCCGAGCGTGCACTAAAGTCAATTATCGTAAATAAAAGTCATGCAACATTCACGAAACAAACTAAAGCTAACATTTTTTTTATTTATTTTTTATTAACAAGCATAATCTTACAGAAGTGTGAGGTATTTATCTAATTATATGATACCGGCACACTCAAAAGAAATGACATTTTTTACTGTTAAATATTACTGCCTTAAAATACGAATTATGTGATATAATTCATAATTAATTAAAAGATATAAATTGGTGAATCCTCAGAACAAAAGAAAGTAGGGCTGGTACTGGTATTGTACTTAAATACGTGCATGCTTGAAATTACACATAAAAAGGGCATAAACAGGCTTGGACTTGTTCAATCACATTAAGCTCTTAGGGTTTTTTAAGACTACTCCTGTTCATCTAAAATGTTGTAAAACTCAATAGAACACGATCTTAACAATGTCTAAATAGCTTTTACCACCGACATGTGGTCTGAGCAATATTTGCAAAGAATTCTGAACATTTATACACCACCACATTTCAAAAAATTTTTCACAATTCAAATTTAGCTATTGCAGATTTAGTAAAAAATAGAAACATATCTGATCCTTATCTGATTAATAAGTGCTTCGAAGAGCCTTGTAGGGATTTTCGAACATTCTCAATTGAATTAAAAACTTTCAAAATGATTGAAGCAGCACGTTCACATTCAATGGAACTCCATTTACACTATGCTTCAAAGTATTCTCAAAGTTTCTAATGTAATTAAGAGCATTTTGCTTGAAGAGAATCAGCAGAGATTTACTTTGATTTTTTAAAAACGATTTCATTGCATTCTTGAAGCCATTCAAGGAATGCTCAGAGCGGTTAGGTTCAAGCAAAAAAACTTTGTTTTCTTTCATAGGATAAGCAGAACGATATTTGGCTTAAGGTAAAAGAAATGTGTAGCAATCTTGCGATCAACTGTATTATTCAAAACGAAAAGGAAGAACTAAACCGTCCTAAGAGCAGTCACAGTAATGCACGATTTACTAAGTTCTTGGACTCATTATACAAGAAACGGAAATTCTATAAGGATTATATAAGTGATGAATTTCAAAATAACATAAAATTTCCTGAAGAAAATGTATTTAAAGTTTTGTAGTTTTGGAAAAATTCTATACTTATCCATTCTTAAGAATCAAAATCCATATTTAAGAAAGCTTTCCATACTTCTGTAGAAACTTAATATTTCTGATCTGTGTATTTTTGGGAACAGAGCATAAGAATATCATTTTTTCTCGGTATCAAACTGAGGAAAGCAGGTTATTTTAATAGCTGTCTCAGGGACTCATCAGCAGAATTTCCCCTTGATTTCAGGATTTTAATAAACTAAAAATTTTAAAATCGAAATATTAAAGCACCATCTTATATTCCAAATCTCATTCAGGCTGAGGTCACAGTCATAAACGCTTATCGTTTCTTCGATCGCATTACAAAAACGGCGTAAGAAACTGTCTGAAACAAAATCCTCAACTCCCTTTCTTTTATTTTTATAGGCTCATAAAAAACACCTCCTCAATATCAAGTTCGTTGCCTAAGTCTTTTGTTTGTTTTTCCAAACCAAATAATGTAGGCCGCAAATTATTATTTTTTTTTCCCCCATTTAACTAATTAAGCAAAACCATCATGAACACAACAATTTCATGCCTAATTACGAAAACGGAGTTTAATTAAAGCGCTAAAATAAAAGATTATTAACCATTTTTGAAGCGAAAAAATAGCCAGCTAATTGCTTGTGGTGTGTTGTGTGCAATGGCCGAAAGCCGCCGCTTGGCAAACAAAATCTGACAACCGCCAGTGGGCAGCCGAGCAACGACTGCAAACAGAAACAACAACCACAAATATGTTAACTGAAAATAACCTGTAATTATAATAATTATCTGTAAATTATATGGCGCATTTACAATTGCACACGAATTCATGAGCTTGTCATAAAAATTTAAAACAGTTAACTTGGCTTTTTCTCTTCTTTTCAAATCTCGCTCAAGTGTCTGCGTGTGCAGTTGTCTGATACCGGTTGCAGTAGCTTACTGCTTGCTGCTACTGGCCATTGGCCGAACATTTTCAGTTGATACAGTGAAAAAAATTATTTGGAATATAGTTCTAGCCGCTCGTTACTTATTTTGATTATGTTTCAAGAAGACTCACACAAAACTTTAAGCTAGTTTACTGCACTGACTAACGAGCTTTTGCTCTCAACATCGCTCAAAGCAAAGGGCCAAAAATGTGCTTCGTCGCTCAACACATTTTTTCGAATTTTTGTTTTAGTCACACAATTTTTAGTGTGATTTCGTAATCATTTTTCATACCATGAACTTTCTTGCAGTGTATGGCCATACGAATTACAATTTGCGAGCCAAAATGTATACAAAAGCCAGCCATCACAAACGTGATCATAGCCTCCATTTAGACAAAAATTAAATCAAATTTCATTCGCATGTGGAACTGTCGCGTACTCGCACTTTTGGCCCCATCCGGCCGGGTTGGTGTTCAGTTGGCTGGATTCCTCATAATTGAAACGAGTTTGCCACAAGTGAACATGTTTTCAACATGGTCGGTTGTTTCGTAGTTTGAGTGTCGGTTATAAAGTAATTAGCCTCAATTTAATGTTTATACTTTGTTGATTATGATTATGTTAATTATACTTGATGCGACAGTTTTTTTTTTTTTTCAGGGCATTCCGGTTCACTTTGATGAGCGCGAAAGTGTGACATGAGACACATAGTTGCTTAACTATGGAAATTTTCATAAAATTTCTTATGCAGAAGTGGGTGATGAGCTGAGCTGTACATTTACTTTACCTTTCTTTATATTTCTTTATTTTAAATATTTTGTTAAACCGTGTAAATCTTTTTCGTGCTTTTAAATTAAATGTATTGTTCTTTTTACTCATTACGGAATAAATATCTAAAATCAAATCAATCCCAATCGGTAATGAAAACAGCGTAATTACTGATAAAAAAAGGACTACATTTATATCGGGGATGTCTTAAGAAAGATTCAATTGAGGAAAAAGTATAAGTACAGTTTGATCCCAAAGCAGGATTCCATAGGACAATCATATACACTTCAAAACCCAAACCAGTTTTGGTTTATTTATGACTTCTAAAAAACCAAGATATATAAAAATGTTTGGGCTCAACTGGGACTCGAACTCAAGACCATGCGCAATGAACACGAATGAGACGGCGTCCCATTGCACAGCATCATCGCCATAGAAATGCTAGTTACGGTTGTGTCCCAGAAATCTCTAAAGGGTTTCTTGTAAACGTTAGCATTTTAAATTAAAGCAGTTTGACTTCATATATATTGGGCACAAATAATATACCAGACTACTAGATAAGAAGACGAATGTTGATCAATTTAAAACCGCGTGCTCAAAGCCAAGTAGAATTTATGAACAGGTTGCCGGTCATATTCCTGTAACTTCACAAACAATGTTGTCTAAGTATAGTTGGAATTGCACTCGTTTATACGAAAATCTCTAGAGGTTTCCAGTGCAACCCTGTTATTGATGTGAAACATGTTTAATTTCGGTACAAAAGATTTAAGAAGGAGTAAAATTTTATTTCAGCGTCACGTGACGCTGACGTCATGCATTGCTGTGTTGCTATTTTGCAGGTCTCGGCTCACACACACAAGAGTGATGGCCAAGGAGTGGCAGGGGGGACGACTATACAGTGACTAAACAGTGACCCAACCTTGTCCAAACAGTGACCAAACAGGGACCAATTAATCACTTAACAGTGACTAAACAGTGACTGAACAGTCAATAACCAAATGACTACACAGTGACTTAACCGTGACTGAACAGTGCTTCGACAGTGACTTATCAGTTACTGAACAGTGACTTGACAAAGACTCGACTGTGTAGAGTTGGCAGTGACTATGCAGTGACTAAACAGTAACTGAACAGTGACTGCAATGTGACTTCACAGTGACGATACAGTGATTTAATCGTGACTATACAGTGACTTAACATTGACTTAATAGTGTGGTAAAAGAAGGGAACCGAGGGGGGAACAGTAGGGAAAGATAGGGTTTTAAATTTTGTATATTTTTTGATTTTTCAAGACTTAGATCATTATGTAGGCTTTTTATTATTTTGCGACCGTTGTTCTTTTCATGTATCTATAGTGCGGCACAATAATTTATTGAATATTTAGAAAAAAAGAAACAGCAGCAAGTGATTTTGTCCTTGATATTTTAACTCCCTTTTAGTTTTGAAGCATTGTCATTGCTGATTTATATTGCTATTTTGAAATTAAGCCCTTAAATTTTGAATCAAATTGTTTTACATCAAAGCCTCATGAGTCTTAACGAATCTCACACTCCATGTCCAATGTAGAAAGAAGACTCTGTGGAAATTTCCAGCTCGATAGAACTAAAACTAAGTGTCTAGTTTGCATAGAAACAGATATTTGTCTTTCTTATTGTCATTCAGAAGAAGAGAGTACCTGGAAAGGGCGATCGCGCAAACAGCAACAAAATGTGTTAAAATAAAAAAAAAAAAAACATTTTGGCAACGCAGCTAACCATCTTTGAAGTGTGTTTTAGCGGTTAAGGATTACGGAATATAAATTAATATTTTCTCAATCTGTAATCGCTATTTACAGCTCTGCTGTTTCGCGGACCATGACAAACGACTGGACATCCCAGAACGAACCATAGAATTTTGTCGATCACCGCTCTTATTGGTTCCGTCCACCAAATGGCCGGGCATTAAAAACTACTTTTATTAATTAACCAAAAACAACTTAATTCTCATGTAAACTGCTGCATCAGCGCCAAAATCATGGCAGCTGCGCTCTCAAGCTAGCACACTAATTATGGGCAAGCTGCATCTGCATCGCGGACTGGGACGGACACGGGCACGGACACCTGATGCTGGCTGGAACGATGTTGAAAATTAAAACACGATAAATGAGTTTAATAATGGCGGCAATTAAATGGCTACACGATGCTCCACACACACACACACACACATGCACTCACCGGACAGCGTCTCCGACTGCAACTCCCAGAGGCAGCATCTCAATTACCGCTGCTCTGCATGGCGCTTCACGGTTGAGAAATTCAACGCCACTTTCAAAAACGCATCACTCAAATTAATGAACACTCCTCAGCCGATGCAGGCGTGTTGTGTCTTGTTAGGTGCCAGTGAATCTTCTTCGCCCGGTAACTCATCAGCAATTTATTGAAACTCATCAATACTCATCAAAATGCCTCGGCCTTAGAAACGTACACACTCCCCCAGAGCCAGCTACCAAAGAGAGACCGAAATGAATGCCTGCGGTTAATTTGGCGCAGTTCGGACAAACAGAAGAAATTGATATACACGTGGGTTTGTTCAAACTGTATTTTACATACATTCGATTCGATTCGCTTGGCGGGATATTGGGGAAAGGTCAGGGGGCTATGAGATGGGGAGCTGGCAGTAATCCTCTTCTTTCAATGGCCAACTTGTTGTTGTTAGTCATTTGTCTGAATTTTCATCTCATTTATTTTTTATACCTTCTACACGCCATTGTCCCATACAACAAAGGCAACAACAAATGTTTTGCATATGTCAGAGCGTCTCAAACAGTCCAAAGCAATCAATCTGGGGCATCAATTTGGGAAATGCATCAAAGTTGGCAGCTTGAACAGCTTGATTAGTTGTACAACTGCCATGCAGGCAGCCAGCAACAACAAACATTCGTTTTGCCAGCCAAGTGCATGTCGGGCTCATTAGTTTGCCGTGAAATGGAGAATCCGAAATGGATGCGAGGTGCCCGGTGTCTACATCAAATTTAAGTTTTTAATAATTGGCTCACAATTTATTTGCTGCCTTAATTTGATTGTGCCGTCAAATGTTTGATGCATTCGCATGATCAATTAATCATTGATCATTGATTGTTGTGGTCGGAGGCGTGGCTGTTCTTAATGAAGCCTGGCCAATGCCGGTTGAATGGATCTGTAGTGTTAGAGGCATAAGAGAACGCCAATTTAAGGTAGAAATATGAGTTCGTTTTTAGATTTTTATACCCGTTACTCGTAGAGTAAAAAGGGTATACTAAAGTCGTGCAAAATGTATGTAACAGGCAGAAGGAATCATTTCCGACCATATAAAGTATATATATTCTTGATCAGCATCAACAGCCGAGTCGATATAGACATGTCCGTCTGTCCGTCTGTCCGTCCGTCCGTCCGTCTGTATGAACACCTAGATCTCAGAGATGGTAAGAGATAGAGGTTTCACATGTATGAGACAAATGCTTCATTTATCTGCACGCAGATCAAGTTTGTTTCAAATCTTGGCCACGCCCCCTCCCGCCCCCGCAATTTAGAAAAAACGTTATATCTCCTACAGTTTTGAAGATAGACGATTTGTTCCTTCTAAAGATAGTTAGTAATTAGCAAAATGAATCGATTTGCCGAAGAAGTGATAAAAATCGGATGAACGGTTCTCAAGTTATGAGCAAAAAAGTGAACCAAACCCCCCCCAACCCCTCCTCCCATTCTAAGAAAAACTGTTGCATACTTTTCAGATGGTCACCCTAAGGAACGTAGGAACACTGTTAAACATGTTTTTTCATGAGTAACGGGTATATCGAAGTCGGTCAGAGCCGACTTTAACTTACGCTCTCGTTAGTTTTAAGCTTGTGCTACGGTTTGTAACACGGAAAAGGAATCAATTCCGACCCTATGAAATATATATATTTTTGAACAGCCGACTCGACATAGTCTTGTCTGTCCGTCTGTATGAACGCACAGGTCTCAGAGATGGTAAGAGAGATATTGACATGTATCGTATCTTCCACAGTGTTCCAGACAGAGATCGTTCCAGGGATCGTTAAAAATTGGCAGTATTTATCGATTTGACGAAAAACGGTAAAGATCGGATGAACTATACTCAGCTTATGACCAAAAGAAAGTCACTTCTCCCCGCACTGGTATTAGTGGCTTCATCTATTGGTTATTGGTATAAAATATCTTTTTGACAGTCCCAGTGTGTGTGTAGTCTTTCTTCCTATATCTGCGCCACAACAATCAAACGGAAAACATGTTCCATTTTGTTATGTTAGTGAGACAGCTTGATATGAAAAAGCCCCAACAACTGGCACTGGCCTATACACATGTGATAGGGAATTAAAAAATTTCTGTCTCGAAATTAAACATAACACTCAGTCAATACATATGTACACTTTATTTCATCAACAAATCTTTACAGGGTCTGCATTTATGTAGGTATGTTATCTTACTTACTCGTTTGAATTTCGGTACGGAAGACTTAAGTAGATGTAAAATTTGATTTCAGCGTCACGTGACGCTGTAACGAAGGAGTGAAAGAAGGTGGAGAGAGGTAGAAAAAGAGGATCAGTGACTAAACAATGACTTGCTAGTAACTTGACTAAACGATGACATAATAGTGATTTGACAGTGACTGTGCAGTGAATAAACCGTGACTTGTCAAGTCACTGACTTTATAATGACTTGATAGTGACTTGACAGTGACTTGACAGTATCTAGACAGTAACTAGACAGTGACTTAAAAGACTTATAGAAAAGACGAAAAAACACAACAGTAAGTGAACTTGTTGCTGGTATTTCTTCTCCCTGTTAGTTATCTTCTTTTAAAAGATTGCCATTTCTGATTTATAGACTATTAAGAGATCTTGTGGTTTTGAAATTAAGCCTTCAAATTTAGCATCATGTTTTACATCAACACCTCGTGAGTGTTAACGACACTTACACCTTTCTTTTATACATTACTCGTCATTTATATCTATGTCAAATATAAACAATTTGCAAAAATTATGGTTTTTCATCGAGGCATCGCGCACTCAAAAAGTCCTAAAATCATTTTTCTCATACACCTAGGCATTGTTGTCACAATTTTCATTGGTGGAGTTTTTTGGACGTTCGTAGGTAGCAAGCCGCACAAGTTAGCTAGCAGCTTTGCGGATGCATCGCTTACTAGGGGTCACCGACAAGGAGTTGTGTGTCGACTTGGAAAGCACTAAGTCAGGATCGATCTGGGTAAGCCAGGTTGAACCCTTATTAGGTCCAGGAAATCCCTGTCTAAAGTGGACGACCTTCTTAAACAAAAATACATGCCTAAGCATGTTTAATTCTTTCTTTTGCATTCATATATAATAGAAGAGTGTTACTTGGAAAACGTGATCGCGTAAACAAAAAAATTAGTGTGAATAATGACTATAAGGAAAAATGATATTGATGCACAAAAATAATAAATACCATGTAGTTTCCGATTCAATTTTATGCAAAGCTTATCAAATTGATACAACACTTTTTTTTCTGTGTGCCAACAGGGAAAACTTGAAATATTGTCTAAAACTTAATATACTTCAGTTGTAATAGTTTTATTGTGCCCTAATTGTAGCCCCCTCTCTTCAGGCCTGGCCTAAATAAAGTGTCTGCGCACCAACACACATGCATGTGTGCTTATTCCCAAACTCACTTTATCTCAGGCTGAAATTCCCCAAAAGCCATTCTCTGGCATCATTGGGTCCAGTCCCTTCGTTTAACTGCTTGCAAATTTATGTCTCAGCTTAAGGAAAACACTAAATGAGTGCCATGCATTTTTTTTATCGCAGGCAGCAACGAACCCACCAACAACAGCCACAATATGCTAACCAACACAACAACTAATTAGACATGTTAAAGAACTTGTTCAGATGGTTGCTGTTGCAGTTGTTGTTGTTGTTGCTGGGCATTAAAATGGTAACAGGCCAAAGAGTCAGCAAACACATTTAAAAATGCTCAACTTAATTAATTGCGCAGCAAATGCAGATCACAGCAAGAAGGGAATGGGAAGGGAATGACGGGCCAAGCCCAAAGCCAATGACTTGATTTTTAACGCACGATAGGATTCCCTGAGCCAGGGCTCGGATACCCTTGGGGCATATAGTTTCTCTTTGGTTCAGTTCTGTGCCTGCGTACGTTTCGCTTTTCATTAAACAAATATCCAAACACTTTTGCCGCTGATGCGGCGACACAGATTAAGTCCCAACAACACCAGCGAGAGTCCGGACCCAGGCCCAGACGTTTTCAATTTCGTTTCAACAGGCGACAAAAGGTCTACCAAAGCCGTCTTAATGAAGTTTTTGCGCGTGCTGCGCTGCAGAGGCGAGAAATTTGACACAATCAAATTTTTGGCGATTTCTTTTTGAAAGGAATTTTATGTTTGAAAAATGTCACACACCATATCCTAATAATTTTCTTTATTATTTTCTTAAATATGGGTTTGCAATTTATTTGACGATATTTTGGTTCCACGCCTACTCAACACAAAACAATTTCAATACGTCAATTCAACACAAAACAAAGTCTTCACAAAAAAAGTTAACACACCCAACACAACAATTTAACACTTCGTCAAGTCAATTCAAACCAAACTTAAATTTAATAATAAATTAATTATTTTGTTTTGTGTTGAATTGACGTGTTGAAATTGTTTTGCGTTGAATTAACGTGTGTTCAATTGTTGTGTTGGGTGAAATGACTTAGTGTTGTATTGACGTGGGTTGAAATTGTTTTGTGAACACTTTGTTTTGTGTTGAATTGGCAGATTGTGGAATTGTGTTGTTGGGTGAAATGACTGTGTGTTTTGAAGACGTGTCACCTATTTTTCTAGTGGTGGAGATAACAGACCAGCTGCTCCTTTCGTTAGCCGGGAACGCCTTCTATCGCATCCAGTCGGTGCGCCCACACTCTGTAAGAATATCAGTCCTATTACTTTACGGACAAACCCATGTAAATATTTGGGAGTGTCTTTGGGAGTGTATTTCGATCACACACACACAGATGCTGGAATGGAGATATGGAATCCAGATTTCTGGCATAGCAGCAAGGTCTCATCTGAACAAGGTTCGAGTTCTCCAGGCTTAAACAGTACGCAGAATATTAGGAGTCCCTTGGTATATTTATGCGCACTCGAACAAATGAGAACGAACTAAATGTCCCTAAAATAGGGCATTTTATAAATAATCAGGCTGCTGACTGATTAGAAGCATTGAGGGTCAGGATACAGATAATAAGAAGACGGCTGAAAAGGGTAAACATCTATGATCTGCCTGACAGATGTACACATATATTTGTAGTACATATCTTCACAGTTTTTCTAGAACGTTTGAAGTTACAAATTCTGCCACAATTTTAGCCTGTCTCTACCTTATTTGATCTGATCACTTCCCGTAAATTTGCCTTTGTGAATAATGCAAATTTGTTAAAACTACAGATTCTGCCCACTTACTATTATTAAAGAAGCTTGGGAAGGTAGAACTCACCATATTATTCTCCATTTTGTGCTTTCTTGCCTTGATTTAAATCTTGCGACAATTGTCTATAAGCAATAGCAAATCATATTGAAATCAAGGTCGTTCCATCAACTGCTTGGCTTTTGTTACGAAAAGCAAGCAGGCCGTAGTGCTTGTTTCTGCGCTTTGCCAGATGACGAGTAAAGCGAGACAAAATGAAGAAAGCTCCAAAAGGGGATTTTTTCACTCAGGATCTCAGCGAATGCTTTAAGATCTGCATGTATGGGTTTAAGCATGAGGCACACCATTACAGTGACTTCTGTACGAAGTATTCAGAGTGAGAGAACAATGTTACCCATAGTGAGGTGCCAGCACCTTACAATTTCATTTCATTAGTGTTAATAAATTACATTTTGAACCCTTAAAATAACATTTAAATTCTTTCAAAAATATCAACTTGATTCTGAGTATAAAAGAGAGTTAAATATATACATAAAAGTTCGTTTTGTTCCTCGCATTTTGGTAAATTCGTCCTAGTTTGCAGAGGAACCCTTGAGTTTTTTACATTCTAAATTTACCCGCAAGCGACCAATACGAAGACCAGTTCCGTGTGTTTGCGCTAATTGAAGTTTAATTGTTGTGGCTGTCCACATTAACACATGCACTGCATCCAGACGGACCACGTCTGGGATGCGGGCAATGTGTTTGGGTTAATAATTGTACACCAGCAGCGTCAGCTCTTGCCAAAGAGTTACGCATATTCATAGGCAACTGATACCAGACGGGTCTCCATATGCCTGGGCTCTATGTCATTTTAATGGCCGGCGCTGCTGCTGCTGATGATGACCAATGGCGTTTTTCCAATGGGTTGGGGCAGCTGTACCCCGGTAACCACACGAAAATGCGTGCGAAATTGCAGCAGCGAAGCGAAGCGAGAAGTAGTTGGTCTGCTGGCAGTTTGAGTTGTGGCAGTCAAGTCGTCTTGGTCTTGCCTCCCGGTAGCAGGCAACGCTGACAGGCCGCCGGCTGACGTGCAGGCCGCTTGGTCTTCTCCTCTTCTTCTGGTTCTGTTTTTTGGGTAATTAATCATGCTGCATAAATTAATGTAACCAGAAGTTAATTAACTTACGTTTATTTGCACAGCTTTTCCTCCTTGGAGGTACCACAAAATGTTGTACGTGCGGAAGTTGCTAGTTGCATATTTGATGCATCTGGCCACTTAGTCAAGTTGGTTGTTGCCCAACCAATTCACTAATTAACCTTTGCCCTCTCTTTGGGCCAAGCAATAACAAAATCAATAAGCCTTCATAGTGGGCGCATGCCACGCCCCCGCACAACATGAGTGAAGCTCAATTTAAAAGCCATTTTGCTTTGTCGCTGACAAAATGCCGACAGCGAAGTTACTGCGAGGGTAGCTTGAATTTTAAGAGCTAAACCTGCATTCTTTTTCAAAGGCCAAAATCGCGCCATAATTCAGCGAAGCCTACAGGGCTGTTGATGCCATCTTATAAAAAGATTAAAGTATCACAAAAAAAGTTGATATTTAAAATTATTTGGTTAAAAAAAAATTTCCTACTTGATTTTGCGAAATACATATTTTTTTTTCGAAACATAGGAAGCTAAAAACTGGCCAATACGATTCTTTGCTAAAATTATTAACTTGACATTTTTTTTTTTCACAGCTGAAAGAGTATATCCTATAGTTTTCGTTGGAATAATCTGGTTAAATTTTCAAAACTTTTTAGATTTTAGAGATAATTATAATAGAAAACAACATAACCAATTTCGTATTTCATTCAACCATTTTCATATATTCATATTTAAATCATGATCTCCATAAATATAATGCAAAATTTAAAAATTTTCTGGCGCCAAACATGAGGTATAAGTTTCCATCCCTTAATTCACTAACTGTCATGTAGATAGCGACACCATCGATAGAGGGAGCTAGTGAAAAGAGAGCTTTGCTAGAGGAGGTTTAAAACCAACCTAAAGAAATTTCCGTGGCACCTCAGAATTGGAATTCGGATGAAATTCGGTTGGATTTAGGATTTTGTTGAATGGCTAGGCACATTTCTGCCTACATGGATACGTCAGCAAACAAAATTGTCGCATTTGGTCTGATGAGCAACCCGAAGAGACTCTCGAACTACTGTTACATCCACAAAAATGCTCTGTTTGGTGTGGTGGTTATGGGCTGCAAATTTTTCCACAAAACTCACTAACTTCTCAAACTCCCCACGAATTAAACTTAGCCTTTATACCTGCAGTCAACTTAGTAGAGAACGCAATTGCAGGGGGATGCATGGAGTCGGTTGTATGCTAAAAGTTTTTGTGGCATAGCCAATAAATCTGGCAAATTGTTGAAAATGTTGAAAAGGCAAAGTCGCGTCGGGCAACTACTTTAAAATAATTAGTGGGTGCGGCCTGCAACTGAAGTTGGTCGAAGTTTACCGCTGACAATCGCTTAAATTATGGGGTTCCATACGTTTCAGGGGTTTGCCAGGGGATTGAGCACCTGGCACCTAGTTGATACGGAGTTTCTATAGAGCTGTGAAATGCCATTTGCTGAGCACAAAACACAACAAACAGCTGGCACAATGAGCTGTTAATTAGCACATCTTACGGCTTAATGGCCAAATCGGAGTATTAGAAAAACCAAACTGCACCTGCAACAAAATTTGGGAGTGAAGCGAAGGGTAGGCATTTGGTTTTCAATCGAAAATTAATTAGCCTTCATGTTCATTCCCATCATCATAAATTCATAAACCCAAAGCTGCTCCAAATGCCACTCCCCTGAAGCCAAAAAAGCAAATTCAAAAATCATTTGAAGCAACCTCCACACCCATTTGTTGGCATCATCAAGAAAGTAGAACTCATTTGGCCAGTCCCGGCGCCCAATTTCTTTTTCAAAAGCGCCTTTTTAATATAAATCGCTGGCCATTTATCTTGAACCATTAATTTATAAATATAACTAAGGCAGATTCTACACAAAAGCTTCTCGGCTGCAGTCTCGACCGCCTTTGCGTGCTCCTTGTGGGCGGGGCCGGCAAGTGCGCCAAATGAGCGCTCATTAATTTCCAGAAAATTAGCCATCAAATAAACGAAAATGCCTTAAATTGAATTTGTTGTTGGCGTGCATCGAAAAACTTGCTTAATTAATGTTAATTTTCCATGAATTTTCACCAAAATGTACATAAATTGAAATGGATTGGATGGGGGAGCAAAAATGATTTAATAAACAAGTAAATTGTGGGGGAAAATTGTCCAAGTTGTCTGGCAGCAATTAATTAATTAAAACAACAGCCTCGTGAAGTTGTTCGCTGACAAATGCATTGCAATTCCCACTTTGGCTTAATTGACAATTAATTTATCGAGCCAATTTTATTGTATTATGGGCGAGCATCGATTTTACACTCTTTTTTGAGATATATAGAGACAAATCGTCCTCGGATCGTGACTGATGCACTGACTGTAAAGAAACTGGGAGCGTGGATACGATTTTTAAAAGCTAAATAATAAGTTATCTCAAAAGCTGGCCTTTGAAATTTCTGAAAATTGTTTCAGAAGCTTTTTATACCCTTGCTTTTTTGCCTTAGCTGCGCATAAAAATATTCATTTCCGATCCTTTTAACTATATATATTCTTGATCAGGGCGACGAGCTGAGTAGATTGAGCTTTGTCCGTCCGTCTGTCTGTCCGTCTGTTATTGTCTAACTAAATATTTTACGAGGAAATTATTTTCTTTAAAGCACCTCATGCAGACCGATTGAAAATTTCTTTCGTCCCAGTAATTCATATAATTAGAAACACTTTGGCTTTGCTTTGATGCTCATTTGGTGTTAGAAAGTGTTTCTAGTTATATGCAATACTGTGACGAAAGGAACTTTCAGACGTACTGCGTACTAGGCTTACGGAGTGAACATATTTGTAATTAAGTTTAGGAACTGAAATGACAGTTTGTTATACCCTTGCAAAGGGTATTATTTTGCCCAGAAGTTTGCAACGCACAGAAATATTCATTTCCGACCCTATAATCGATTGAGCTTTGTCCGTCCGTCTGTCTGTCCGTCTGTCTGTCTGTTTCTACGCAAACTAGTCTCTCAGTTTTAAAGCTATCGAGCTGAAACTTTGCACAGAGTCTTCTTTTTACTGCACACTGCTAATATGTCGGAACCGACCGGATCGGATGACTATATCTTATAGCTGCCATAGGAACTATCAGTCGAAAAGTAGGTCTTTGTGAGAAAAACTTTTTGTTTTTAATGTAAACGCCTTCCGCTTCAGCAATTATTAGTTGTATATGCTTTTACACAGATTTGGAAGTTTTGGTCAAAATCGGATGACTATATCTTATAGCTGCCATAGGAACTATCGGTCGAAAAGTGGGTCTTTGTGAAAAAAACTTTTTGTTTTTAATGTTAACGCCTTCCGCTTCAGCAATTATTAGTTTTATATGCTTTTACACAGATTTGGAAGTTTTGGTCAAAATCGGATGACTATATCTTATAGCTGCCATAGGAACTATCGGTCGAAAAGTGGGTCCTTGTGAGAAAAACTTTTTATTTTTAATGTAAACGCCTCCCGCTTCAGCAATTATTAGTTTTATACGCTTTTTCACAGATTTTGAAGTTTTGGTCAAAATCGGATGACTATATCTTATAGCTGCCATAGGAACTATCGGTCGAAAAGTGGGTCTTTGTGAGAAAAACTTTTTGTTTTTAATGTAAGCGCCTCCCGCTTCAGCAATTATTAGTTTTATACGCTTTTACACTGATTTGGAAGTTTTGGTCAAAATCGGATTACTATATCTTATAGCTGCCATAGGAACTATCGGTCGAAAAGTGGGTTTTATTTAAAAAATTTTTTCTTAATCTCTGATGTATTAAAACATTTGCAAGGGTATATAAACTTCGGCAAAGACGAAGTTAGCTTGGCCTTCTCGTTTTTTTCTGAAAGGTTGATTTCATCAACATAAAGTCCCGATTCTGCTACTTAATTCCCTATAAAAGGACGCAAACAAATTCGATATTTAAGTCAGAAAAGTATAAATTATATTAATTAAACATTAAAACTTATCGCACTAAATTCACAACTTGAACTCCAAAAAGAGCCCACCAGTTCCCCACCAGATCGAAGCCAGTGCCCATAAGATCCTCACCAGATCCCTACAAGATCCCACTAGATCTACACCAGATCTCCACATTATTCGCACCAGATCCCTACTAGATCCTTACCAAATCTTCACCAGATCCCTACCATATCACTATCAGAACTCTATTAGAACCCCACCAGATCCCCTCCAGATCCCACTAGATCCCCACCAGACTTCCACCATAGCCCACCAGATCCCCCCAGAAACCCACCACTCCCCCCTACTTCTCCCCACACAATCGCACACCACACACAAACTTCCTGCTGCTAAGGCAATGGTAAAAGCGGCTGATTTTGCAAATGCGAAATGCAAAGACAAAGGCGTTCCCAATCTTTCGCAAAGACAAATTATTCTAGCTTTAGTCCTCAAGCCGGACGGACGTTATAGAGCTTCGCTCTAAAAATATTGAGTTCATGCCAATAAAATAAGCGCGAATTGCCACTCTGCACTTTAAGGTAGAAAACTTCAATGGATCATTTGTCATACTCTGTACCAAAGGTCCATGTATCTTACCTTAATACATTAAGTAGAATCATATCCGACGCTTTCAAAAAATGAAATCTCTCGGATGTTGATCGCGTGATATCCGGCCGTTCGCGTTCTGTGTGAACGTTACAAGCCATCAAACCCGCGAAAGATCGAGTTCGTCCGTGAACTATCGAAATATCTTGTGAGATATCAGCAAGAAGTCGCGAGAAATGTTTAACAAGAAACAGAACGACAGAGTGTATATAGTGTCATCAAAACAAGCGTCGAACTCATTCCGAGAGTTTAGAGAGGTCATCATACGGCTTATATAATGGTTTGGAGGGCAGTCGCCTATAATGGGGTCACCAAGCTCCATTTGGTCCAAACTTCGGCGAAAATGTATCAATCTGACGTTTTGGAAAAGGTTGTGAAGCCGACTTTATTTGGAACTTTAAACAAGACTTCAGCTCACAAGGCAAAAACCACTCAAATATGGCTAAAAAAAACATGTACGAAATTAGTTTCTACGGATGATTGGCCTAGACATGAATCCAATGGTCTACAAACCGTGGTCCGTTCTCGAGGCTATAGCTTTCTCTTGCCGACACGTAATTATTATATTATATATGTAAAAATGAAATGAACTTAACATGATTCAGAACCTATTATGATCTCGGTTTGCGTTCAATTTAAGTCGTTAGGAGATCTTATTTATATCAGGAATGGTTTATAAAACTCACCTCAAATGTTTCAACAGTTTTGTTATATTTTTCCGCATCTGCATCATTAAATAGCAATTACTTAATTACGGCCGCGTCATCAGCTTCGTCGTGTGGATTCCAGATTCCAATTAAAAGGGCATTAAAATAAACTGATGCACATGCTGTGGGCAGCAGTTTCTAAATTGAGGGGATGGGAATTGGCAATTGGCATTCTCCAATGCAGTTCACCTGTCCGCACAGTACCCCGAGGGCAGTGGAGAGATGTTTCCCTCGCCCCCCGACCTATCAATGGCGAACATTTCATTTGGTTTGCAGTCGATCAATGTGTTATTTATGGCGCCAGAAAATTAGATTTTCCTCTGGGCTGACAATGAAACCAATTTGCCAATTGACGCCTTCGAGTCTTCCAGGCGATTTGGGTTCGTTTCAATTAAATATGTGGCGCCACAAGACTTCACTGATTTATGGCCTGGAAATCGAGTGCAGCTTTGGAAAGTGTAGACGCTGCGACTTGCGTTTATTAATCATCGACCACCCACATTTCTCCCTGAGCTGAGCTCATCAAATGCGCCAAATGAGGTTTAAACTGCAATTCCGTTTCCATTTGGCAGGCGTTGGTTTTTAGCCGCCTCAACTCTTGCCCATGCAAATTGCCGCTAAATAGGTAAAAAACAACTCCGCCTACGCTGTTGCCGGCACGTTCGCTGCGGCACTGCAGCAAGTGTCAGGCCCATCAGCCCGACTTCTCGTCGTCTCACCTGTCAAATTTGCTCTGCCTGCTGCACTAATGACGCCCTTAATATGCTCCAAGTGTATTGGACGGACCCATTGACGGTTAAGCTGTTGACTTGGCTAAAAGCCATTTCCCTCTCATTTGCGCAAATTTCGTTTTCAAAGTCGCCGTTGTACGCCAACACGCAAATATCCATCGTAACATTTTGCCGCAACCGGGGAAAGCTGAAAAGATGGCGTCAAACCGTTTGGGAAATACTCTTTCTTATGGTAACGTCGTGGACTAGGTTTAGCCTTAAACTGATTTAACGTAGAAGAGCTTTTACAAGAGATTTGATTAGCCATTTAAACACTTGATTTTTAACTAACTCTTCATTCTCAAAATAAACGAGAGCGTAAGTTAAAGTCGGCTCTAACCGACTTCGATATACCCGTTACTCATGAAAAAAGATGTTTAACAGTGTTCCTGCGTTCCTGAGGGTGAGAATCCAAAAAGTATGCAACATTTTTTAAACTCGGCTATATATTATCCGATCTTGCTGTAAGTTTTAGGGATTAGAGTTATTGCTAATATAAAACTAAAATATAAATTTGAACTCGATATCTTAAAAAACTTCGGAGTTATTTAACATTTTCTATTGTGGTCTATATCGACTCGGCTGTTAATGCTGATCAAGAAGCTGAAGCGCATGGTTACTTCGAAGCAAGGCAATTGCGCTGCTTTCATACTTACTTACATACTGGAAATTCCAAAAATTATTTGACGCTGATTTGATTTTTATACTCTGTTTTAAAGGCACATTAAGCAGAGAGTATATTAAGTTTGTGCAAAAGTATGTAACAGAGAGAAGGATTAATATCTGACCCATCGGGAGAGGCAAGACTCATGGATATGCGCGCTGCTGTCTCTCCCTCCATCAAATTTATTCAATAGGAATCAGAAACATCGCAACAACGACCCACTCCACCTGACCCGTGTCATTTAAGTTTTCCAGAAAAAATACAGAAAAATTTATTCGGGCTTGACTGGGAATTGAACCCGGTACCGTAACGTATTTCTCAAAATATCAATATCGATAATATCAAAAATTTTCAATTTTCAATATCGATATTTGATATATCGGGTCCAAAAAACATCGATATATTATATATATTATTTTTTAAAGCTTAAGAAAACTGAAATGTTTTTATGAAAGGATTTTGCTGCCAAATTACCATTTTTAGTTTATATCTTTCATTTCTAATGGGATAACTTTAAGATTTAAATGATTTAATTTTCTGAATCTAGATAACAGTTATGGGGGCTTCGATTTGTATAGGCGAAAGCTACGGAAAATTCTAAGAAAATTTTACTAAGAACACATGGGTAGGGGAGAGTCTCCGGTTGTGGACACGCTCCGGTTGTGGACACCCCAGTCTATTTTTTGACAGGTTACAGATGCCGCCAAACTGAGTAATGTCAAACTTGTAATTTGACAGTACCCATAATCTGAGCCAATACCGAAGTGTAAACAAGCATTTGGGTTCTTGCTTTGAGCAACCAAAAAAAAAATCGTGAAAATTTTTCCGAGTTTCTATTTTTTTCAATTTCCACATTGCGTTAAATCGAAGCAAAACATTGAAGAGAGGTGAGCATTTTACTTTTTTATTTAGTTTATTAAGTGCACTTTGTGATGTGATATCAAGTTTTAGTGAAATGTTTGTGTCGTGTAAATTAGCTGAACAAAATAAAAATGGCTACCATTTTCAAGAATGGACACAGTTTTGCACCGGTTGTGGACACCATGTTTTTTGTGTTTAAAGCGTGTGTTTGGCCATAAATCTGTCAAATATCGTTGTTTATGCTAGTTACAGCTAGTTTTACAGCATTTTTGAGAATTTTTGTACATTTTTAGCCATGTCAACACCAAAAAAATCGCCCGATTCAAAGCTACAGCCAAGGAATATGGGCTTCCTCAAACTACTTTGATCCGGTATTTGGAGAAATTCAGAGCAAATTTTGCAGATGTTTCGTCCGTTGTTGATTCGGTTTTGTTGGAATTCGTTCGAGATTGCAACCAACGAACTCCATCAAACATGGTGTGTTTTTTACCTCTCTCACATGAAGCGTAAAATATTTTTCCGGTATTGGTCCGTTTGACCCTGATGCTTTCTCCGAAGCTGACTTCATTGAGGCTGTCGACCGAAGAGCAGTAGAAGTCGCCACAGAAGCTGATCTGGATGAAGACAATCAGCGTCGTAACATCGTTTTCGCCGATCCCAATATTGGGCGATAAGAAGAGGTGTTATCCTCCCCCGAGCCATCCACTTCACGAGCGTCTTCGGCTAGCCGCTTATCAGTGTTGGATGAAATTGGGTCGGTGCAAGGAACTTCTCCGAAAAAGACATCGAATCGCGGTCGCAAGCCAATGCAAATGCAATGCACTAAGCTAACTTCTCCGGAAAGCGTCGAGGTTTTGCGCGAGAAGGCAAAAAAACAGCTGAGCGCGCAGCCAAGCGTGATTCTGTGTCGCAATAGAGAAGACCCCCAGAAACGTAGCCGGCCAGGAAAACGACAGGTAACACCACCAGCCAATCCGTCGGCCAAACGCGGTGCCAAGAAGAAGGCGTCTTCGTCATCGGAAGAAGACGAAGATGTCGACTCTGTTTGATGTGTTTGGTGCTCTTGCCAAAAAAAAACTGACCGCTGCAAATTCGATCCATTGCATTTCTGAATCATTTTTTTCATTTTGCCACTGAAGGCTTCTTAAATAAATAAACGTTCTTTTTTCATCAATTCATGGCCATTTTACTTCATATTTTTCCATTTCCAGCGATTTTACAAGGGTGTCCACAACCGGGTACAAAAAAAATTTTGGCCAAAAATCATCACTTCATATACATGGCTGTAAATTTTTTTCTATTTGTCTAAAACAATAGGTTACTTCAGAGGAAAGTCAGCTAGAGTCTCTAGCTTTACAATGATGTTCATATCACCGCATAATGTTGACTTGGAAAAAAGTTATTAGTGAAAAACGCAACTATGTCCACAACCGGAGACTCTCCCCTACTAAATGCCGTCGCAAATCGATCTCAAATTATAGCAGGACCGTAAAAAAACAATTTTTATTTATTCTACTTAGAAATCGCACTTCTACGAAGAAAATAAAGTAAATGTAAAAGAAAATCGCACCAAAACACCATGTATCTCAAATGTATTCCTTGCCCGCATAAATCGATCTCAAATAATAAAGACATTTAACGATTTTTCTTTTCCAACAGGACTGAAAACACATTTTTATTTATTCTCCTTAGAAATCGCACTTCTATGAAGAAATAACGTTAAGAGAAGAAAATCTATGGTCAAATACCGTACCTGGATCAAGTTAAACGGAGGAATTTATTTGAAACCCAAGGTATCTGTTCAAATTTCTCCGAAGACTTCGTTTTTCTATACGTTGTGTGCAGAACAAAATCAACAGTTTTGTTAGGACAATTTGCTCCTGCAACCAAAGTAGTTTTTTCTGATATATCGATTATAAAAATTTCGATAGTCGCCTATATCGGCACAAAAAATATCATATCGAAATAACCCTTATCGTCCAACCAAAATATCGATATATCGATAAAATATTGACAACCCTAGTATGGAATGACGCTGACAATTGAGCTGACAAGAGAGAGCCAATTCACTCTCACTCGCTCTCTCTCTTTTCTATCTTTCTGTTAAGAACCGGCTTTTTTTGTTCTAATATTATCCGATTGAGAACAGTTTTACACATTCATTAATCTTGGTGGAATTGTGTGAAATCATAGGATACTCATAAATACAAGGTTTGGGAAAGTTTGCATTGAAAACAAAAAAGTTTTACTCATTAAAAATTGTTTTTCCACCGATCATTTCTATGGCAGCTTAGCATATAGTCATTCAATCCAGCCAGTTCCGACAGATGTGCAGCGTATTTGTATTCGATTAGCGATGAGAAGATAGCATAGGAACTGACGGAAAGACGAATATGGCTATATCAACTCAGCTCGTCATGCTGACGAAGAATATGCTCACTTTATGCGGTCGGAGATGCTTCCTTAATGCGTTACTGACATCTGGACAATTTTAATATACCCTCTGCAAGGGTATAAAAACTTTCTCACCCATGAAACGAATGACAATTTTTAAGATTTTGATCTATTTTGTTCTAGCAAAGGAAATGTCGCATTCCGCGCTTCAAAAATATTTCATGTTTGCCCATTGACTCGGTCCACAAATTGAGAAAAGTAGCTAAAGAATCTAACTTGGTGTAAGGGTTAAATGTGAAAGGTAATACACTCTTGTGTACATATTTATGCCTTGCACTTTGTTTACTGTTGACTGACGTTACCAAGAACATGTTGGTAATATCAACTTATTTGCCATCTAATAGTAGTTACATATATGTTAATATGTTCTACCATTTGAGTGAAAGCAAACGGATTGACATGAAATAAAGAAAAGGGGGAAGTTCTCTCTCTGCCCACCAATAGACAACTTCATTGTCTGGCTCTTCTGGCAATTGTGCCTAAACGCCCATAAATTGTCCATAAATCCAGCCAGCCCACACATATCCCACCCGAACCACTTTGATATACACCCATTCCTACTGCAATTAAGTAATTCTCACATCGTTTATGCAAAATACGAGGAATATTCATGCACACTCTCCTAGCCATGGTCCCACCTCAGTGGCCACTGCCCACTGCCATTCCAATGCACCACCACCACCACCCATTTCTGGTGATTGCTCGCGTGCAACCTCAACACCCTTTGCTTGTACTCAAGTGGCCCATAAATTGTTGGCCAAGTTTTCACGGGACACGCCCACTTTTCGTTGCGCTGCTTTGACAACGGCAATTACCTTGAACTTTAGTTGGGGTTCGCTTCCATATCGAAAAATTTATTTATATTGTAGTTTATTTTGCTCAGACTTAGCTGCCGGGCACGGGTCGCTTCAGTTCAGTTTCAGTTTTTTGGTTTATTTCACGTTGCAGCTTAAATGACGCCAAATTGCTGGGCCCATTAGCTTAGGTTGTCGCTGCTGCTCCGCCGGGGGGAACCCATTCCGATTCGATACATAGTAAGTACGTAGTAAACAATTTTTATAGCCAATCGCTTGCATTTTTAATGTACAATTTCGTACGGATTTTGCTGTCTGCAGATGCAATCAATTTGGCTTTTAGTTATTGACTGACGTTGATTTTTTGGCCGCTTTATGAGACCGTAATACTCGTACGTAATTGTCGATTGCATTTTTGCTGTCAACATTTAGCACACAACATGCTAAGCCAATGGGTGCAAAAGTGGGGTTAGGGTGGGGTGGGGTGGCCCATCAACAACTCAATAAAGGAAGCTTGTTAGCATTTCCCAGCATATTGGATTGTTGATTGTTGTTTGCCCTTTGAGTGATTGTCGGTTGGCAGCTGATCGATTTTTATTGTGAAACTATAATATTTTTATTACGAAAAAGGGAATGGCATATGAAAGTCTGTTGGCGGGTAAGCCAATTATTTATACCTCAATTTTGATCTATTGAATTATTTTGAGTATGAAAAAGAAGGAACTTTGTTGCCCTTAATCAACTGTTCCATGGTTCATGTAGTTCCTAGACCGAAACTAGATCCGTAGGAGCCAAATAGATGTGACTTAAACTCATAGCCCGGAACCTACATTTTGAATTTTATTAGAAATACAAAACGAAGAAGTAAAGCTTTCCTGAGAATTTCCATCTTTCAAATCTTCATTTAGAAAAATTCGCGACTTATTTACCTTCCGACCTTCACCAGCCGTCTATTTGCTTATTTTCATGATAATTTAAGTTCGATATAAGATTTTGCAAATTTTGCGATTTTTTGAGCCCGTTTGATTATTACCTCCAATTTAACCGTATATATGTCAATCAGATCTCATATACAAATTTGTGCAAAGCATTCATATTTTTAAGCCAATTGACCGACACCTCCTATTTACTCGTCTTCAATTGCCAACCATTAAATCATAGCTACAATCTAAACTTATTATAAAATTTAGCAAGTACAGTGTACACTTCATATTTCTATTTACCCATATTCATGACAATCTATTTTTGTGATTTTTTGAAATTAATTGACTGATACCTTCTCCTTGCCCGTCTTCAATTGTTAATTATTACATATCTAAGCTAGTTTTGCTATTTCACCATCAAATTTATCTGTCTTTTTGGACTGTTCGATCTTCCCAATTATGCGTCTACAATTTTTTTTTTTAATCCTCATGATCATTTTTTTAAAATTCCGAGGTTTTTTTTTCCAATTTCCGCCTATATTTGCAACTTGGAAACCTTCAAAGGCAAGTCCGTCATGTCAGCGTTCTATTATTCTGTTCAAAACTGTCCTTTAATTTAATTTGATATCGACCTTTTTATTGAAACTCCAAATACGAGACTTGAAACAAGTACGCAAGGATTGAAAAGATCCCAAAATTCTTATATCAATCCAAATCAAATCCGTATCAAATTTTATGTACGGATTCTAGTTAAATGTCAATAACGGTAAATGCTGATCAAAAATGTATATACTTTCCTAGCTGAACCCGCCGCGACTTTGTGTAATGATATAACATAGACCTTACATTATTTGTCAAGCATACTTATGTACTATAACATTCAGGCAGTACTAGATTCTAGTTCAAGAAATAACAATAAATACCAGAGGCATGGAGGAAAAAAATACATATTGTCAAACATCTTGTCTTAATGACAAATATGTAAAGGGTGATTTTTTAGCTATTATCTTTTTGGCAACACTGGTTTAAACAGTTCACGCACGTTTCATGTTTTGTTGCACTGTCAAACATCTTCAGTTTGGTCTTTAATTTAACCATGAATAGTCTTACAAACGACTAACGCTTGCAAATTATTGAATCTTATTATCAAATGCGAGCTCTGTGAAGAAAGTTCATCGGACGCTTCTTCCATTTTATGGTCAGTTTAATCGACCCACTGAAGCGGCTATTCGGGCTATTGTGACTAAATTTCGCACCAAAGGGTCTAGCCCGATAAGGGAAGGGGTGCAGCCTAAAGTCTGGGAATTTGAAATTTCTTTTATAATTGGATAGATAACTTCAAAACAAACTGATCTGGCCCAGTGTTGGGTCATTTTGGTGCCATGTCCTTGAGATATCGTCAAAAATCCTTTTTTTATAAGCTTTTTTTCAAATAGAAATATTTCGGGAACCAGAGTAGCTAGAGACATGAAATAAATTGCCACTGATAGAGAATTGATCAAAGTTTTCGAAAATTAGAAAATTGGTGACATACACTGAAAACATTTTTTGCTATAATTAAAAGAAAACTTGAATGTGATGGTTTTGGCAGTTCGCGTTGGACCGCCACCTTGAAACTTTTCCTGGAATTTCCTCCAACCTTAAAGCCAATTATCAAAAAGTTTGAAAAAAATCGAAGATACGCTTCCTAATAAAAAATTCATAAATGTATATATTCTCTGAGAAAAACTGCCATTTCATACATAAACAATATAGTTGGCGTAACCACATGACCTTGTTCAAAATCGTGTAATAATAATGAGTTCATTTCGGAATTCCAATGCGTCTTGACTTCTTTTGTTAAAACTAAACAGGAATATTTTTTTCAAATTAATTAAATAAATAAGGGTCGAATTGACATCTTCTAAATATCTGCTATTTGAGACATAAAATGACAATTTATTTATAAGTTGGTTATTTGTCAGATAGATAGTTTGATCTAGATGATGTAAATTCGGCTTTAACTGTATTATACTAATTTTTTTTTCAGAGAGAGTGCTAAAAAAATATTTATATTTATTGGACATATGCGGTCCGTTTTATGGTAAAAGAAAACGATGCTCCGATTATGAAACAAACTCTTGCCAACACTTATTTAATGAGGCTTTTGCAACCTAATGACATATTCGTTGTGGATAGGGGTTTTCGCGATGTCGTTGGTGAAATAGAAGGAAAAGGCTTTAGAGTTCTAATACCAGCATTTAACGGGAAAAAAGTTCAACTGGACACCGAAAAAGCAAATGAGTTTTGAAAAATCACCAAAAATATAAACTTTTACATCACAATCTGGACAACAAATATCTCAAAGTTGGTGATCTATGCAGAATTGCTGGGTATCTCAAAAACAAGTTTGAAGAGGTTGAACTCAGATTAAAAATTAGAAAGCAAAATACTTTCTCATTTTAAAAATTGTATGATGGCTCCGAATACTTTGTCTGAAGAAATTGAGCAAGAGCGTTAGAACCGAAGAAGAAGTTTATTAAGTCCATTGAATACATCATAGCTTTTGGAATTTCCAAGACTCACGGAAGACGAGCTAAAGTTATTATATTCTGGATCTTACCAACTGTCGCTAACAGTCTCATACCTAGCAGAAATCCTGAATGAGGACGATAGATGTTTCATTCGTTGAAATGAGTCCCTCAATAATAAAATTCGAGGTTCGCTCGAGGCATATAACATAATAGCATAGATGGCGTAGTGTGATTTATTACTTGGCTCATACAAGATACTTATTACGCATTATCTGCCCAGCAGCAATTTTATCAAGAATTTTTGAGTCGGATAATAGTGAAGATGACGAGTAAATAAAATAAGCAAATAGATATTTTTTAATTTTTCATTAGGAAGCGTATCTTCGATTTTTTTCAAACTTTTTGATAATTGGCTTTAAGGTTGGAGGAAATTCCAGGAAAAGTTTCAAGGTGGCGGTCCAACGCGAACTGCCAAAACCATCACATTCAAGTTTTCTTTTAATTATAGCAAAAAATGTTTTCAGTGTATGTCACCAATTTTCTAATTTTCGAAAACTTTGATCAATTCTCTATCAGTGGCAATTTATTTCATGTCTCTAGCTACTCTGGTTCCCGAAATATTTCTATTTGAAAAAAAGCTTATAAAAAAAGGATTTTTGACGATATCTCAAGGACATGGCACCAAAATGACCCAACACTGGGCCAGATCAGTTTGTTTTGAAGTTATCTATCCAATTATAAAAGAAATTTCAAATTCCCAGACTTTAGGCCGTTACCCTTCCCTTATCGGGCTAGACCCTTTACATTTTTGGACATTAAACCACCAACACGCTGACGTAGAGTGCGAACTGAAGAAAAAATCGCAGCTGTATCGGCCAGTGTTATTGATGACCATCAATTATCGATTCGTCGCCGTTCGCATCAATTGGGTCTCTGTTACTCAACAGTCAATTGGTCGCTTAGATCCTGCGATTTAACGCCTTTAGACTATTTTTTGTGGGACTATGTTAAAGCTCATGTCTATACAGACAAGCCCGCTTCAATTGACGCATTGGAAGACAACATTGAAGCATTTATTCGTGAGATACCGGCCGAAATTTTAAAAAGAGTATGCCAAAATTGGACTAAGCGGATGGACCATTTGAGGCGCAGTCACGGTCAACATTTGCATGAAATAATCTTTAAACATTAAATTATATGGACCGTACTATCGATTCAAATAAAGATTTCATGCATTTTTCCGAGTTTTTTTTTTTTTTAAACTTTTCAATAGCTCTTAAAAAATCACCCTTTACTTTGCCATATATGCGGGGAATATAGTTTTGAACAATATCGACGGCCTATAATGCATAAAATTAAAACACGTACTTAAATTTGTTTGGCTGGAGCCAAAATAATAAAAGAGATTTCGCTCCTAACCTAATTTGTAATACATACCGCGGGCATTTGCAACAGTGGGAAAACGAAAATCCTAAAAATCCTGGGAATCCTAAGCCAATAAATTAGCATGAGCTTAACAATTTGTGCACCATAGCTATAGGGAACAAGAACCCCAAGTGAATGGCGACTTTTTATTGACAGTTGCCATAATTTGAAAAGAAATATACTTCATAAGCCAATTTTAACAGTTGTTATTCAAAGCTTATAATTTAAACGAACTATTCATTGACTGCTTATGCTAGGCCTGCTTTTCAATTTGAAATAATATAAATATATTTCTTATAAAAGTTTCGGCGCATTCATGCATAACATTGGTGTTTATACTCGGATCTTATAGTGCTGTTCAGAGTAGATATAGGACATAAGATAAGTAATATTAAGTCACGAGATTTAACTCAAAAATTGGATCTTGACAGTTTATCGCGGTTATAAGAAGAAGGGGAAGAAGTTTTCCAAATCTGAAACAAACTAGATCTGTGTACGGAAGACACCTAACTACACACAAACATGATCACATCAAGAATATATGTAATTTAAAGGGTGGAATATGATTTCTTCTCCCTGTTACATACTTTTGCACAAACCCAATGTACAAAAATTAAAATTTTTATGTAGTAGCTGAAGAGACAAGGATAAAGTGGAGTCTGTCGGTGGTCTATTAGATATCCAATAGCTCCAAAGATATCTCCCAGTCAATTTCCAGGGTTCTTCAATACGGATGCACCTATCCGTCTCAATCTATTTAGACTCGTGCTAGTGCAAAAGAGACTTCCCCTTCCGCTAACTATTGTCCGAATAAGTTCACTTATATATTCTAAGAACACCATTAAATAACTGCTTAAACCTGATGTAAGTAGAAATGTCTGCCGCTTTGGGATCTTTACAAAATACAGTATCTATGAGCAGTCACGGTTTGTTTTACATACCTCTAGGTGCCAATCACAGATTTACCAACAGGAATATCTTTACATTCATCGAGCATTGATAATCGCTTACAGTTTTTCGCATTTCATTTGATTTATCATATTTGTTATTTAGGCATTAAAATTTAAACAAGTTTAAATTAATTTATACAGATTTCAAATAATTTACAATAGAAAAGGAACACAAATTAGCAAACATCTAAAAGCTGCTGCCAAATTACTTTTCTCGCTCTCGCTCACGATCCCGTTCGCGTTCTCTTTCCCTCTCTCTTAGATAGAGCTGCTGCTGTTGTTGCATAAAATGCTGTTGCTGCTGTTGATGTTGCTGCTGCTGCTGAAAGTGTTGCTGATGTTGCTGCAGCAATTGTTGCTGCTGTTGCGGGGTCAGCGCGGTTACCTCTCCGTGCTGCTGCAGTAGTTGCTGCTGATGCTGGGCCAATTGCTGCTGGAACTGTTCCCGCAGGCGTTGATGCTCTTCTGCATCCATTTCACTGCCATAATCCTCCATATCGATCACCTCATCCTCGTCATCCTCCTCAATATCGTCATCATCTTCGACTTCCTCTGCGTCCTCGTAGCTGTGCTGAGAGCCATCGTTTTTAGCTTCATCCTCGCCATCGCCGCTGCCTCCTCCGCCGCCGGAGGAGCTACCCTTGTTGCTCTTGGTATCGCTGCCATCGCCGCCCTCTTGTTGCATGCGCTTGTGTTTGGTGCGACGATTTTGGAACCAGACTTTAACCTGTCCAGGGGCGAGAAACACATAAACAATTGTAATGGGGGTGGGCATTACCCTTTGGTTTCACCAAAGTCGTAAATAAACTTAACGAGTATTTTAATTCTATTTGCCTGCCTGCCCCTCAACTATGCCCCGAGGGGTGTTGCAGCATAACCACCCTCCACTAATAACTCGACTAACTCCTGGCACTTGCAGGCCTAACGACCAGTTGACATGCAATCAGTTAACTTCAAGGGGTTGCTTCAATTGAATTTGATGCGCATTAAGTGCGGCCATCTCGCTGGCCAAAGGGTTGCTATCTCCGGTGGGAGAAATCTCCTCCCATGCTTACCTGGGTCTCGGTCAGGCTCAAGCCTTGGGCCAGCTGCTTGCGCTCGGCTCCAACCACATAATGATTGCCCTCAAAGGCATGCTCCAGCTTGAGCAGCTGTGTTGGCGAGAAGGCGGTACGAACGCGTTTCGGTTTACGAAAAGGTTGAAAGAGGAAATCTGCAAGAGATGATGAGATGGATAAAGTGCGTGAGAAAACCATATGGACGGAAGTATTCTCTAAAATTGCGAGTACAATTAGTTTGCTATTAATCGAAAATTAGCATAGATTTCTACATGTTGGTGGGAAGAAAAGACTGAACAATGGGATATATTGATATAATTATATTTTGCTAAGATATACAATCAAAGAAGACCTGGAACTGCATGATACCTACTCGATGTAGTCTATTTATATATAGATAAAATTGATCTTGGCTTGTTTGTGTGCTTACATTTTGGATACTTTCTTTTGCGGGTTTGTTTATAAGGTATGGAAAACAGAAAAGTCGGAAAATTCTTTACAGGTGACACTTTGTGCACACATTTCGTTATTCAGTTCAATTCAATTACAGTTCAACATGTGGCGCAGTAGGCAGTCATTTTATTTAACAGCTCAGCATATATTATTTCTGATTTGTCTTGCTTTTCCAGTTGTTTTACAATTTCTAGGTGAATCTATTTTGGTAGTTTGTTTTCTTTATTTTGGCTATTTTCAAGGTAAATTTTAATTAGTTAGAACTTTATGAGCGATATATACCAAATGATAATCTTTAACAGTTCGATATTTGTTATGATCTGTTACTAAAGGCTAGGCAACGGTCAGAAGAGATGAAGGATGCTTACACGCACACTGGTTTTTCTTGGCCATTTTTTTGTATGAGTCAAAAACATATTTTTTATCCAGATTTAAAAAAATAACGGGTTGCTGTCAAGAAAGTTGCATGCGAAATGTCGCTCAAGACGTATATATTGGCCGAAACCTTTTTATACTCTGTACCAAAAGTACAATGAGTAAATTAGTTCTTATGTAACCGACCTTCTTATTTTGACAGAGCCTTCCTATGTTTTGTGTGTGTGAGTTTGTGAAATAAAACTTCAACTTTTGCAAATTCTTCTTTATTTTTTCATCACAAAAAACAGTCATCGAAATAATTTTATAAATCAACCTTTTTTACTTTTACTCAGTCTGCTACAGCATTTTAAACATTTGTTTGGCGGTAAAAGGCAGTTGTGCTCAATCTGAGATTATAATATTTCGATTTCGCCTTATGATAAAAATGGAGACGCAGTTAATTTACTTACTATGTATGTGTTGCATTTTAAATTGAACAACAAATTTTTGGAAAATTTTGCAGGAAATTAAAGACGAATTTCAATATTTTCGCTGTAATTATGAAATCATTTCAAATCAAAAAAAGTTATCAAAGTCAGTTTGACCACATATAGCTATTTGTATTTTGCTAGTGGTCTGCTTTAAGAACCTGGAAATGATAATGCAGTTGAACTCTAGAGGTAAGCCAAAAATTGTTCAAAAAATTAAAAGTTCTTTGTTGTATATTGACTTTATTAAATCAGATGATCTGGAGACGCCCTATGTTACGCACCTGTTATGCAAATCAATATACGAATTTCATTTGCCATTTAACAACTTGAATTTATTTCCTTTGGATATAATTTTGAAATGATAATGCTCCGATTCAGATAAACGGTTAAAATATTGATATCATTTTAAAAGCTCTGAAAATTCTGACTAAAAAAATTCTTTGACTCGAAACTTCAAGTAAAAAGGGTCCGGGTTGGGTCTAGATTCGGAAGGTTGAAAATTTTAAAGTGTCGGCTGTGGGTACGGTTTGAAAGGGAAGGCTAAGTGGTAAGATTCCACATTTACCTTTGAGAAGGGCAAACTATCGTAGAAAGTTTACTTGAAATTAAATGGTCGCAAAACCAATATTTTTATTCGTCAACGCAGTTTTGACAAAGCGTAGATTCGACCGAAACCCGAAAAAGATTAAAACCCGCTACCCTTACCGTAACCGATACCCCACAACCGTTATGCAATCGTAACCGGAAAAAACGATCGGTCAAAACAGTAACCGTAACCCTTACCGTTATTCTTTTCGGTTTTAATCTCTTATTCACACTGTTTGGCACATGACATTTAATAGTCTAGTAGTCCTGCTTTTTGTTATATTTGAAATTTGAATAGCTTGTCCAATTCATAGAATTCTGGGGAAAATAAAGGTCTGCAATATTATCACGTCTCATGTATAAAACAGTGTGACAGAAACTTTTACCAAAACATAAGTATCGGTGTGTACCTGAACCGGAACTAGAACCGAAATTCGATTCGGTTTGATTCCCTGGTTATAGCGCAGCTATATAAAATGAAGTTCCGATTCGGAGCATATTTAATAGGACGAAGAAGAAGAAGAATATGAAAAAGTGGTTTAAGTCGAGGCCGATTTTCTAAGTCGTACAACAATTTCAGCTAGGTGTACCTGCAACAAACTTTCCTTTTGTCATAACTTGGCCATTTGATGGCGTCACTATTTTATCAATAAACAATGCTTATTACTAACTAACTCTTTAGAATGTAAAAACCATCTTCTATCTTCAAAACTGTGGAACATTTTTCCAAATTGCGGGTGTGGGAGGGGGCGTTGTGTACCTTTGGTACATAGTATAAAAACCAGTGCACAATGAGCAGAGAGATTGAGAAATAGGGAACGAAGATGCCTTTATTTGAGAAAGAGTAATTGCGCACTCCTCTTTACGGTAAATATCCTAACTCGAAGCATATCTGGCAAAATATCAATATTTAGAACCGTTGTTTTCAAATGACGTCGTTTGGTGGTTTAATTGTATACGAATGAAATTAAAATCCAATATTTTAAGTAATTTCACCCACATAAGCGATGGAGGCGTATACAGTTATGCACTGCGCGCTCTGCGCATAGACCGTGCGCACCCCTTTTGTAAAGTTTGGAAATATGGAGTCTGCCAAGGAATATATATTGAACGATCATGAAATGAAAGGGCTTGAAGTGGCGCTTAGGTCAGTTCTGTTCAGTTCAATTCAATTAATCAAGTAAAATGAAAATTAGACAACATTCTAATCCAAGCAAATGCCAAAGAATCAACGGAAAAATATATTAACTTTGGTTAACAATTTATAGTAAATTCAACCCTATTTATTGTAAAACATCTTTCCGCTCTCATAGTTCCAGTGCCCTCTGAAGCATGACTTGACCCAAGTGACTTGCCACTCATTGAATGTCCAGAAATAATTCAAATATGGCTGCCAACTGGCAATGGCCGATTCAGCGTGACGGACACATATTTTGGGTGTATAATTTGTTAATTGCTTATTAACACCCCGACATCATTCGCCCAACGCATGCGACCCAACGCATGCCAATTAGGCGACACGGCCCTCAAATTGCTTGGCTTATGATTTCCGCGAATGCCTCGACAGAGTGCTGAAAAGATGCCGAACGAGCCGAAAGAACTCATTACAAAACAATAAACAAATTTCCAGACATGGCCCAGAAAACAAAGAAGCTTCTGGATCGTGCCGCTGTCGGCGCTGTGTCTGCCATGTCTCAACATCACTGATAAGCGAAACAATTGCAAACGAGGCAGAAGCATTCAGGCTGAGGCTGGGGCCTCGCCGGGACGTGGACGCCAAGTTGAACACTTTAGCGCTCCTAAAAGCCGCCAACAAGCGCGCCTTCCTCTTGTCCAGGCTCCATTTACGTTGGCATTGTTCTCTCTCAGCGCCTGCACAACGTGATATTTTGACGTTTATCACGATTTCTGGAATAGCTCCGAAGGCCCCCCAAGCACACGTGACGCGGCACAGAGTTAACAAATTTTCAATTGAGCCACAATTTGAATATTGATATGAGACAATGAGCGGGTAAAAAGCAGAGCGAGGGGCTACTGTGCAAGATGGGGCACAGATTTTTGTTTGGGCAGGAATTGAGCTTGAGGGCGGATGTGTTCGTAAGCCATCAAGAGAAGAATCTTGCATTAATTTAGCTTGATTACCTTCAACTGCAAAGCTTATATTAAAGATAAAACAGCAACCCCTAGTCAATTCCCTTCAACTGCAATCCAAAATGAAAACTGCATCCGAAAGTGAACAACTGGCAAGCCATACTAGATTTTCATTCTCGATTTCCATCAATCCAGAAGTCATTGTCCTGGCAATTCCTACAGCGAGTACCAATAAATTAATGAAAAAATCATGAGAGTATAAAAATTAAGCCCTCACTTCATACAAAAAAAAAAAAAAACACAAAGCACACAACAAACTACAATTGCACATAAGTGATAAATAATAAGGCAGACACAAAAAACAACGTTCGATTGGACAGAGGCAGCACTTCAATCATGTACAAAACAAAAAAAAAACAATGACAGCTGACAAGGGTGTGAGCAAAGAGCCAGACCAGGAGCTGCAGCAGCGGCAAAGCGGACACATCAATTAATTGTCAATTGCGCGTATTTTCGCACGGCGGTTTCTTTTAAGCCGGGACCTAAAAAAACAAACACCACAAACATTGGCAAACTTCATTGATAGATGCATTATCTGGGAGTCTATGGCAAAATAATTAAGTAGCAGCTACAGATGCAGCCACTGCCGCGTGTATCTTGTAGCTACATTGTTAGCTGTCAAATGTAACAAATGTCAAGAAATCGCCGGGGTTCATAAAAAAAGTGGATCAGGCCTGGGCAATTGTTTGTCAAGTTCATAGCAAAAACGAAGCACGCACGAAGCAGCGAAGCCAGTTGCATCTGTCAGATACAGATCCGTTCTTAGGCACATAAGCCATCAATGGGCCGAGGCTGCATTTATGAAGTGTCAAATTGACAAGTTCTCTCAGCCAGTTACATTGTTTGTTGCTTCTCGTTGTTTGATATTGTTTTTCTAGGCGTTGGCAACGCTAACAAGATACATTTCAGTCGTGCCTTTCCTCCGCCCTTAAGCTGTTTAGTTTTTGTCTTAGCTTCTGTGTTGTGGGCTACAGAGGCAGACTATATCCTGTTATCCTTGCAGTTGCAGTTCAATTTGCTAAGTAAATATTGATTTTGTGAGTGAATGGATCACAAATTATGTTTGAATGAACTGAAAGTGCTAGGGAATATCTTACCCAGTTCATAACAGGTCACCTTCAACAGCTAAAGTCAGCAGTCCACTAAAATATCATTGCCACAAAGGGGAGTCAAATCTGTTCAAAAATTAAGTTGCCTTTAAATTGTCAACATTTTTGACATCAAATGTTCTTGATATTAGTAAAATTTTACTCAGTCCGCTAATAATTGCTTATTCCAATTCCAATCGGTAGTGAGAGAAAGAGTTGGCTCTTAAGTTAACTTTTTGTTAGCTTGACTACCACACAGAAATATAAAATTAGCCCTCTAAATGTGAAGCTTCTAAAGTTTGCAATAGCTCAATGTGCTGGCGCTCCATTTCTCTCTTCCCTTTCAATCCAAAGAGGAATGTTCTGTTCCGAAATGTGAGGAATGCAAATAACCTTATAACCTTTTCAAGACTCAATCAAATTTTTATACTCCACAATACGTTAAATGGGCTCTTGAAAAGTTGGCCGTAGATCCACTTTTTTACCGAAAAATTGTGTTCAGCGACGAAGCTCATTTTTGGCTCAATGGGTACGTAAAGAGGCAGAATTGTCGACAAGAGCTTCCAATGCATCCAGAAAAAGTCACAGTTTGGTGCGGTTTATGGGCATCATTGGACCGTAATTCTTCAAAGATGATGCGAATCGTAACGTAACTGTGAATGGTGAGCGCTACCGTGAGATGATATCCAACTTTTGCCCAAAATGCAAGAGCTTGACTTGCATGACATGTGGTTTCAACAAGGCGGTGCCAGATGCCACACAGCACGCGCAACAATGGACTTATTGAGAGGCGAGTTCGGTGAACATTTTATTTCACGTTCGGGACCGGTCAATTGGTCGCCTAGATCGTGCGATTTAACGCCTTTAGACTATTTTTTGTGGGGCTATGTTAAAGCTCATGTCTATAAAGACAAGCCCGCTTCAATTGACGCATTGGAAGACAACATTGAAGCATTATTCGCGAGATACCGGCCGAAATGTTGGAAAGATGGACCATTTGAGACGCAGTCACGGTCAACATTTGCATGAAATAATCTTCAAACATTAAATTATATGGACCGTACAATCGATTCAAATAAAGATTTCATGCATTTTTCTAAAGTTTAAGTGTTTTTTTTTTTGAAAAACTTTCCTATAGCTCTTAAAAAATCACCCTTTATATTTATTCTTGACCCTCATCAACTGCCGATTCGATATATTCATGTCCGTCCGCATAAGCGCACAGATCTAAAAGATAATATTTGTTATACTAGCAGGCAGATCAAGTTTGTTTTCTATTTTTGCCACACCCCCTCACGCCGGCCGGACGGAAGTCGACTTGGAGATATAATAGAAGGATGCGCCGCAGGCGAAAACTTTTTTTCAAAAGTCGCAACCGTATGCTTTTCGAATTAGGTGTTTTACTTCAAAATAACATTCATTGTACTCTGCCGGTAGAGGTTTGTACTCGATGCTGATATAATTGGACGAGTTAGCCGACGTTTTTTAGTCTTTGACATAAAGTCACTCGAAAAACTCCCATCGATCTCAGTGCCAAAGACGGTTAAGTTTAGATAAAGTACATGATTTTTTC
The DNA here is from genome assembly GCA_018904275.1 of Lordiphosa clarofinis. Taxonomy (NCBI): domain Eukaryota; kingdom Metazoa; phylum Arthropoda; class Insecta; order Diptera; family Drosophilidae; genus Lordiphosa; species Lordiphosa clarofinis. The sequence goes on from JAEIGQ010000217.1 coordinate 103,559, forward strand.
CTGCTCATTGGGCGACATTATGATCTTATAAATTGAAAGTTGTCTAGTATACATACATAGTACCGTAAACCCCAAAAATTCGGAAAATATTTTTCATCGATGGACCGCGAGCTATGAAGAATTAATGTGAAAATAATATTTGGCGTTCGTTAAAGGTTCTTTTGGGGGATAAATAACTAATTTTGTAAGGATTAAAAAAGTATATTTGGGAAAAAGGTTCTTGGGCCCACAAGCCGCGAATCGAATGCTCACAGCATTCTACAAACTAAACTAAACTAAAACAGAATAAAAGAAAACACAAATTTCATTAAAAATCATTTAGTCGCTCGAAAACGTTGTTGCATATTATTTAGACTCGTAGGTTATGATGAACTGGAAGATTATTGTTCAGAATATTTGACACAACTTTTGTTACATAAGAAATTAACAAAGCATACTTTGAAGCCTGCACCCTCCTGCGTACGCCCTTGATAGTATAATCAATATCTTGGAAGGGCTTAATAGGAAGAATCAGTATAAAATAGTGGAAACTATGGAATTCCGAATATCTCTAATTAAGTCAAACACAAGGTCTAGAGGTTGACATATTTTTGTAGACCTTTTAAAAGGTTACCAAGATTTCTAAATTATTTAAAAAATAATTTTTTATATTTATATCTAGTGTGGGAAGAATGTTGCATTTTTTTTTTTTTTGAAAAGGGAGCGGAGTTTATTTTCTTTTAAGAAAAAAAATATATATATATTTAGTGTGTGTCTTTTTTTTTTTCTTCCCCCCACTTTTCAACACTATTTTTATTTGATTAGAAGGAGGTGGGGTTTAAGGGGGGGAAGGCACAAGAGTAACGGCCTCGTTTTTTTTTTTTTTTGTTTTACCCCCCCCCCTCCCCTTTTTTTTGTTGGTTTGACCCCCCCCCGGAACCGGGGAATGGGAACGGAAAAACGATTATTAAAAAATCGAGTTTTTAATCCATGCGAGTTACCAAGCTCAGGGCCAAGTTATTGCTCCCTCTTGGTTCAACCCCCCACGTGCACTCTGTTCTCAGCTCAGAGCCAAGAGCTCAAGAACAAACTTCACATTATTTTGGGTCATTCACCGGCAACACCTTAAATAGAGTTTTCTAATTAACTGGAATTGAGCTGTTGACGCATCATCATTATCATTCCCTTTCTCCAACTCCTACTCCTCCTGCCACGCTAGCAATGACTACTCGCACGAGTTACAGGCAACTGAAAAACACTTACAATTAATGAAATCGTTATGCGAAACATTGACATCTCACGTTCATAAATCAAGCGAAAATTACAGAGAGGAACCAAGTCAAATAAGACTCCGCCTGTTTTATAATGAAACAGTCATACAACATAATTAAGGCGGAACGGGATACGTTGAAAGCAGCAGCAGCAGCAGGTGAAAGGCGTGTGAGTGTGCCGAAAATTGTTTACAGAATAAAACACCAAAACCTCTTACCAGCTCGTACATACATAACTATGTATATACTTAAGCTGGCAGCAGGGAATGGTTCGCCAGCTTTAATTTTGTAATAGCAAATAAAAAACCTTGAAATGAGTTCAAAATCTTAAAAACAAATTTATCAACCTTCATTTTATAATTTATTAAACTTTATATATATTAATAATTTATTTTTTATAATCTTTTAATTTAACAATTACTTACATGTTTTCCAAGTTGTGATTAATTAAAATTACATATAATCTTTTTTCTGGTCTTTCTTCACCGTTTCTCTTTGATTCAAGATAATAATCTTAATTTTAGATTGATTTTCTCGTGTAATTATGAGAGCAGCGTATGAAAAAAAGGTTAAACAATAATAAATGACAATGTTTTTCAAGATGCATGTTTTGTGGTTTGGGAATGCTCTGGATGTGCTCTGGGCTGGGCCTGGCCTGGCCTGGCGTGGCTTTTCTTTTCGTTGCTTGGATGCCCCAAAAACCTCAATTAAAAACGCATTAACATTTCGCTCGTTGCACTTTCAGGTTGTGTGTGTGTGTGTGTTACACATACGCCGCATGGGCCCAGCAACTGGCGCCGTCCGTCGGCCATTAATGGTAATTTTGAGTCCACACACACACACACACACATACATACGCACCATTTAGGTACGCTGCTTGACCTAACGATGTGTGTAATGTTGTTTAAACAATTTAATTAAAATGTAATTTGTTTGAAAATAGTTATCAAAATGGGCTTGGTTTGGTTTGTTCCCCGTTCTTCTGGCCAGAACTGGAACTGGATGGATATTGCCGCTGTTGTTGTTGATGATGATGAGGCTGATAGACGTCTAATTAACTTGTAATAAATGTTGGCCATTTGCTTATTTAACTTTAATTATATAGAAAGGGGGAAATGAACAACAGCGAAAACAGCAAACAACAACAACAACGATAACTGAATAATTGCTTGATTGCAGTTAAGTTCTTCTAAGGGAAAAAGTTAAAACGAAGTAACCATATGAATATTTAGGTGTGGTTTTTTGACTCACCAATTGGTGAGCGTTGTCCAAATGGAAAGAAGGAAATTATTGTATACTTAACACCAGAATTTTGTCATGAAACATAAGGCGCTGTTCCGAATTTCGAATGTAAATTGTTTAAATTTATAAACTCCTTCGTTAATTTGAATTCACTTAAGATTGAGGGTTTCAGCTGCCGAAAAGAACCGAAAAAAAATTCAGGCTTAGCAAAACTTTTATTCCGCGAAATAGAAAAACGCTTTGAAAATAATGCATTCCTAAGTGACATTTTTTTAGACCCTCGTTATAATGTCAAGCTAACTTATGGAAAATACATGTGTAACTGCTTTGACTAATATGTATTCAAGAATTTTATGCACTTCTGTTCAATTGCAAATAAATGAGGAAAGCAGCTCTGAACCAACTACTTTGTAAGAAAGTGGAGAAGAAGTCGATTTATATATGAATTTTTATGAAAACAAACGGAACCAAACAAATACTTTAGTATTTTCACAAAACAGTATAATGGCCTCATTCAATGTTTTCCTGAGCTTAAAACGTTTACAAAATAAAGATAATGTACTTAAATGGTGGTCAGAAAATTCTAAAAAGTTTTCGGGATTGTATGAACTATCAATAGTAATTCTTTCTGTTCCAGCTGGACAAGTAAGCGTGAACGATTATATTCTGGGGCGAAGTTTATTATGACTCCGCTAAGATATATGATGGACGGAAATACATTGTCGGCTATCATACTTCCAAGAAATAATCATTAATTTACCTTCTTTGTAAAAAATTTTTTTTTTCAAATAATCCAGTTACTGAAACCGGAACTGAATACCGAAACAGTATCAGATCCAAAACAGAACCTTTCGTTATGTACCGGAACCTGAACCAAAATTCGTTTCGGTATGATTCCCTGCTAGAAACATATCTGTACAAAATTCAATATTTTCTTTCTTTAATGGAAACGGACAGCTGCCATTGGATATGAGTTTCTACTATTTAGAGATAATTGGCGAAAGCAATGCAGCTTTTTTATAGGGAAACCAAAAACAATTTTTTTTAATTTTCCCAGTAAAGTTAATTAATTAAAAACGAGAACCTATGCGTTAAAGTCGCCCCTGCTCCGCCTCTAATTACCCTTTTACTCAGTATAAGAAATGGCTAATAGCCTTCTGGAGCTGTTGAGAAGGGGAAAGCCGAAAAGTATCCAACACTTTTTACCACTGTCAAATTATTATCCGAATTATTATTTATTCATTTCATTTCTATTACTAAGTTTAGCGAATAAAAATACAGTTATTAAAGACATCGAATCGTACAACTGTATGTCGGCAGAAGATCTTTCGACCATTTTTATTCTTGATCAGATCAACAGCCGAGCTTATTCAGACATTATTTTATAGTGGCTTGACATCTATGGGACAAATGCTTCTTTTATCTGCACGCAGATCAAGTTTATTTCAAATTTTGGCCCGCCCCCTTCCGCCCCGCCTTTTCGAAAAAGCGTTATATCTCCTACAGTTTTGAAGATAGACGATTCGTACCTTCTAAAGATAGTTAGTAATTAGCAAAATGAATCGATTTGCCGAAAAAATGATCAAGATCGGATGAACGGTTCTCAAGTTATGAGCAAATCTGAACCGAGCCCCCGCTACCCTCTCCTCCAAAAAAAATGTTGCATACGCTTTGGATGATCATCCTAAACATGTTTTTTCATTAGTACCGGGTATATCGAAGTCGGTCAGAGCCGACTTTAATTTTTTATTTTTGATTTTATTTATGGAGACTATGACATAAATTTTAATATTAATCAAAAGTTTTAGTTGAACATCAAGTTAACCCAAAATTAAAAGGAGGGAAATTGAATTGCGAGAGATGCAGCCCTGTGTTTAAAAATGGAACTTTAATTGGAAGAGTTTCTGTTTTACTAGATTTTCAAGTAGGAGAATGAAATCTCTTGAAGTTCTGGGACGCGAACAGGTTTTTCGAGCGATTTTCGAATCTCTCGAGATTTCCACGCGTGATATCTCTAAAAAGAATAATAAAACAAAAACCTCTTAATGAATCTCATATAAGCATTCAAGCATTTTAAAACCATCTCTTTGGGACATGCAATAGCCCAATTCACCATCGTAAAAAACGATTTTAATAAAAGTCTACCGTGCGCTTTTAAGGATATTTTAGAATGAACCATTAACTCCTTCTTGAGGTACCTTTGTACGATTGAAGTGAGTTTTCAATTTTGTATTTTCAATGGACCTGTCAACATTTGCTGAATTTAGAGAATTTAATCTGAAACCATTAAAAACTAAGTTAAAATTGTTTTCGTTGTGCGTTGCAAGTAAAAGTAAAAAAGTTCTTTATTTAAAAAACTGGATGTGAGGTGATCATTTTTATACTAAGACTTTTTTTCAGACCTACCTTTGTAGGGCAGCTATACTATATAGTTGTCCGCTTTTAGTAAAACAAAATTGGAAGCGATAGCATTGAAAACAAAAAGTTTTTCCCACTAAAACAAGTTTTTCGACCGATCGTTCCTATGGAAGCTATATGCTATAGTTATCCGATCCGGCCGGTTCCGACAAACGTGCGGCGTATGTATACCAAAAGATCTCGTGCAAAGATTGGTTAAGATAGCTTTAAAACTGACGGAGATGATGGCATTGACGGACGGACAGTTTTAGCTCGTCATGCTGATCAAGAATATATATATATATTATGTGGTCGAAGATGCTTCCTTCTTTGAGTTACAAACATCCGGACAATTTTAATATACCCTCTCAAAGGGTATAAAAAATCTGGTAATCAAATTGGAAGCAGAACCGGAACCGTATACCGAAAACGGACGATCAAAACTCAGAGCCGAAACCGGAGCAGCTTTTTTTATACCCTGGTGTCTACTGTACCCACATAGAGTTTGTTTCAGATTTCGAAAATTCCTCCTCCTCCATCTTTAAACAGCGAAAATCTGTCTTTTTATTTGTATAAACGCGTAGATCTCACAGACTATAAGAGGTAGAGCCACAAATTCTGGCATGTATGGGTGTATACCGTACCCAGATAAAGTTTGCTCCAGGTTTGGCAAATTCCTCCTCCATCTTCTTCTAACCGCGAAAAACTGTCAGAACTAAAATTTTTAAGTTTGAACCTAGTGCCTTAACAAATATTCAGTGAGGCTATCTATTCTGTGTACCACAATGAGATCCGAGCAAAAACACTAAAGATATGTACATAAGTGCGCCTGCCCATTTATTAAAATAAATTTTAAAATAAATGGAATTCAAAGCTGAAGGAACCACATTACTTGGGACAGGGTATTTTGCTGTCGGGGCACTCGGCCGCAACACTCTTACTTGTTCAGTTTTCGTGTACCGGTATCCGATATTTTTTGAACCGAAAAGACCTAAACATTGTTCGAGTGCAGCAACTAGCCTGTACTTAGTTTTAAGGGACTATTAGTCAATTTGTTAATAAATATAAGGGTCTGGCTTAGGTTTTTTTTTGTGTCGTGAAGTAGGAAATCGTAAAACTGGGCTCTTTGAAAATATTGCATCCTAAAATGTATTCTTAGACCCTCAGACTTAGAAAAGTATCAGTGCTATACATTACTTCTTTAGGTTAAACTTAATGAGGAAAACAGCTTTTACACAAATACTTTCGCTAAAAATATAGGCAAAGTTGATTTATACATTGAAATACACACAGAGAAAAAAAAGATCCGCATAGAATGGGTATTCAAATATCCACTTTAACATCCATATTTTTTAAATATCCTTTTACATTTTCAGCTCCTTTGGATGAAGAATAAAGATCAATGAAATATTTTTTTGATATATCCTTTTTGAGCGAAAATAAACCCAAAAATTCAATGGATCCCAAAAAAGGATAGTTAACTATCCAGTCCAAAAGGATACCGAAAACAACCTGAGGAAAACTATCCTTTTGCTTGCAAACAGTTTAATAATTTCACAAAACTCTTTAGTGATAACCGATCAATTTTTCAGACTAAAATAGTTTACAAAATAAAGAAGTTAGTACTAAAAATGCAGAAGTAGCTCCAATATTAACCAAAATACTATTTTAACCAAAGCTGAACCATTTACCGAAACAAAAGTTTTGCTACGTTCCAGAATTGGAATCGAAACTCGATTCTATTTGATTTCCTGAATACAATGGATACCTAATAATATATATATTATATTTTCCCTATAATATATTCTCTCTGGTAGCTTTCTTTGGATCCGGATAGGTAAAAATAATACTCTGAAGAATTCAAGCTCGATAGTTTTATGATGAGGTATGGCCATATCAATTTTGGATCAAGAAAATAAACCTAACCTAATGGTGAAGCAAACAAACTTTATGTCTTATGTCCACTCTCAGAGTGACTCTTAAACATTATGGTTGAAATTTGATTCCATTTAAATAAACCAGACCGGTTCGTGCTTAAGCCGGTTGGTAGGTTGTGTTTAATTTGAATTAATTTACTTACTGCCTGGAAATCGTGGAAATATGCGTCCATGGCGACTGAGCAGCCAGGGATATAATGGATAACTATCACGTATCAAATGAGGAGCACCACCAAAGGGATGATGGCCATGCGGTGGCGGGTGCGCAGGATGTGGGCCACCAGGAAAGATGCCCAGAGGATGGCCAGGTGGCAAATGCGGTGGCGGACCGTGCGGTCCAGTTGGCACAGGCGGATGAGGATGCTGTTGTTGCTGCTGCTGCTGCTGTTGCTGGTGATGATGATGGGCCAAGGCGGCGGCCACCTGGAACTGGGCAGCGAGAAATGGCGGTGGTCCCGGCGGTGGAACTGCAACTCCGGGCCGTACATTTGTGGGCGAGGTGCGTGCCTGGGTAATTAAAGCTAAGTTTGGCGGCGCCGGCAGCGGCAGCGGTCGGATTAGGCCGGGAAGTATGGGAGCGGCAGGCGAAGCGGGGACACCACCGGCTGGAGGCGTGGGCGAACGTGAACGACTGCGGGGCGAACGCGGCGGACTGCGTGAACGATCCAAAGAGTCGCGTCGTCGGCAGTAGATGAAACCACGCGGAGATCTCCTGGCACTTTTGGGCGATGAGGGACTCTCACTGCGCTGTGGCGAGGCTATCACACTGACCCTCAACGGAGTGGACTTCGTCGAGCACTCTCCCACTATGGAGTCAATGCTGAATGCCAATTTGGGTTTGCTAGCGGTGGTGGAGGAGGACGCTGCTGTCGTTGCGGCGCCAGCCACCACAAAAGGATTCGTCGGCGCCATTGGCAGCATGTTGAACGTTTGACGACCGCACGTGACCATTTGGCACGAAACTGAACCAGTTCGTATCGAGAGTTTTGGGTTAATTGAAAAAACTGAAAGCCACGGGAAGGGTCAGTGATCAGTGGTTGAACACACGCACACACACACACACACACGTCCGAAGTCGAGTTTAATGCATCAGCGATTGGCATCCCGTCGTTGACATTGATAAACTGGAGCACAATAGCAACGATATTCCCGTCGCTGGCGAAGCGTAACCGTACCGCTCCAATGGACAATTGTCAGCTAGTTTGACGTCGATTGCGGTTGCCGCGTTGATGAGCACTGTCAACGCCATTAGCATTATGGAGCGGCTAAAGGCGTCTAATTGTCGCTGTCCCTCCCCACCTCTCTCTGGCAGCCGCTTTCACTGTGGGGGCGTCGGCAAATCGTTTCGTTGGAGTAACGCAAGTTCGCGTCGCGTGGCCGTCGCTCGAGTGTCGGGCACACAATCAAGTCAGAGGCCCAAAGTCTGTTTCGATTTCTTGCCACGGCAATCCAGTGGAGCCTTCACCACCATATGACCATCCCGCTTGCACTTGCGGGCGCCTGCGCCTGCGCCAAAGTAGCGTAGATAAACACAAACCTGCTCCCCAACTCAGTGGAGCCTCCCCGGAGCAGAGCCACTTATGTATTGGTGGGCCGGTTGCTCTCGCCGACGCTATGTTGCTCTCTCGCTCTCTTGGCCATTTTTCGCACCAGTTTATGACAGCGAAACAAACAATTTGCGCTAAACAAAACAGCATCATTAAAGCGTTTGTGGTTTTAGTGCCACAGTCGTGGGCTGGTGGTGGTTTGCTGTTGCTCGGGAAGGGGGGTGGGTAGAGGCAAAGAGTTGGTTGAAAAGTGGGCAGTAAGCAGCCCAGACTAGCACCGTGGTTGATGAGTTGGTCAAAATGGTCGATTGGTGTTGGAGGTCAGCCGGCTGGATGCGACGAGTGTAGAAATATGGGTGGGTCATCTGTGAGGAAAAGACATTTCTACAACATAAAGTTGAATTGTGATTAGATGATAGGATGGTCCAAATAGAAAGCACCCAGGTGTTCCACAGGGTCATCTTGGTCGCAGTAGATTTAAATGTATGCAGGTCCCTGCTGAAAGATGGTCCTGATGATAGCAGGGTGCAGATATGGAACTCGAAACGAATAATGAGCGAGAAGTCCCAAATAAAAAACAGAGATTTTACAAATATTAGCATCTGCTCTTAATAAAAGCCAATCAGGAGCTCATTGCCAATAATCAGGAGCGTTTAAATAACAAATTAAAAATATTAAAGCATTTAAAAATAAATTTTTAGTTTCCAAAACTAAGTTGGAAAATTGATTTTATTATCGCCGTCAAACTAGTTGGTCCACTTCAAGAAAATTGTTTATTTGGTTGCTCTATGTATCATAAATTTGTCTATTATGAGCTTTATGAAAATTATGAAGAACGCAACAGCACTTTATGACTGCGTTTGTGTCCAGTCCAGTTCTTTGCCGAGACGACGAAACATTCCTTTCAAATGATTACACTGTGGAACACTCAAAATTGCCTGCGATTGGGACAATAAATTGTGCAACTAGAGACATCTAGTAGCAACTCCTCATACCCAGTTTTTCTGGACCACGCCAAGTTCGTGTTTAATGGGCACATTTATACTAGCAACACACAGTTACAACATCTGTTGCTGGTCAAATAAAGATGAGAGCTAAAATTTTGTAAAATTCACCGAAGATGAAGGGAGTTACCACAATTGTTATACCAAATTCCCACCGCCAATTGATAAGCGGTTAGTACCCCGCCCATAGAGGACTAACTTGGAAAATGGATTAATGAAAAACCACTCGATAAATTTTTTTTTAAGATTTTAAACTGACACAGTTAAATGTGTCCTTAAGAGATGGTAACATGCATCGAAAAAGCGCGATAATGGGTACCACACTTGACAGCACCCTCCATCGAGGCAATATAGTTCATAAACTTGACGTGGTCCAGAAAAACTGGGTATGAGGTGTTGCTACCTGATGCCTCTAGTTTCAAAATTTCTGGTCCCAGTCCCAGGAAAAAAAAGTTGAATTTTGTTCCACTGTATTATGTCATTTTCCACAAGAGAAGTGGCACTTGAACTCCTGTGATGTCCTTTGCACTTTGAATTAGTATTGACCGTTTATTTTGGGAGACATTGCACCTGCCAGCACTCTCAACAATTTAAAATTTTATTTCCCACAAAAAGGGTTGAAAACTTTATTATGCGTACCCGAACTCAACTAGATCCAGGCAAATCTGCCATAACTTTCATATTTTTAAGCAATTGATATTTGTGTTATTATGTGTTATTTTAGAGTAAACTAATTTATTTTTTGCCGGTATTTACCGGAAATTATTTTTTTTAGAAATCATTCTATAGGCGAATGGTGAATGAGAGTTGATCTAGTCAAAGCCAGAACTTGCTCATTTCAAATTTATAAATATTCTTAAATACTAAAAAACAACGACTGATCCGTAAAGAAGAATTCGAGTACAATATATCTTGGATTGAGTACAAATTCGTGTTACAAACAAGTGAGAAAGTCGGTCAAGCCCGACTATAACATACTCTGTACCTGTCTCTCTCTCTTTCTCTCTCTAGGAGGTGGTGGGGGGAGGGTGGTTTACTTATTTGCTCATAACTTTAGAACCGCTCATCCGATCTTTATAATTTTTTCGCAAAATCGATACATTTTGCTAATTTCTAACTATCTCTAGAAGGTACGAATCATCTTTCTTAAAAACTTTAGGAGTTATACCGATTTTTCCAAATTGCGGAGGCGGGAGGGGCGTGGCCAAAATTGAAAATAAACTTGATCTGCCTGCAAGTATAAGAAGCATTTGTCCCATACATGTCAAACCTCTATCTCTTACCATCTCTGAGATCTGTTTGTACATACGGACGGACAGACAGACGGACGGACAGAAGGACATGGCTATATGGACTCGGCTGTTGATGCTGATCAAGAATATATATACTTTATATGGTCGGAAACGATTCCTTCTCCCTGTTACATACTTTTGCACAAACTTAATATACTCTATGTACCTTTGGTACAGAGCAAAATTATGTGAAATCATTCAAAAAATTATAAATACGAGGGTTGAGAGCAATAGCATTGAAAACAAAAAAGGTTTTTTTCTCACTAAAACTAGTTTTTCAACCGATCGTTTCTATGGCAGCAATATGCTATAGTCATCGGAGCCGGCCGGTTCCGACAAATGTGCAACGGAAAATTTAAAAAAAAATTTAAATCAAAATATATTCATAATTTTTGCCCTTGACTGATGTTCAGATTTTGACCCACAGTAATACAATCTTGGTGTTTGGTTTGTTCATGAGTTTTGAATTTCATCACCTTTTTCGATTTAATTCAAAGTTTTAAAAATAAATAGCGATTAGACTTCAAAATATTTGGGCTTCGGTCAAAAGCATCTTGAATCCATTTTAGGTACTTTAATTTTGTTTCAATAATGTATTGGGGCCCATAGAACTTAAAAGTGTGTTCAAAAAGATTTAAAATTAGTTCAAAGTTTACTTAATTTATACCGAATCAGTTTTTTCGGGATTGAAAAAATTGTACTGGATATTCGAATTTTTAACTTGAATTACGTAATTTTGTACTTACCGTCCGTATAATTGACACTGATTGTATTTAATTCAATTACAAAGTTCCTGTTTCCTTCCTGAGAGTGACAGGTTTTGCAGGAATCTATTGTATGGGGGAATATCTTCCTTTAATGTTTGAAATTCTACTGATAACATTTCTGACGTTACTACTAATAGAAAATGTCTTATCGGCGCTAAAATTATAGATAGATCTGGCACTGGTTCCAGCACTCCCTCTCAGGATTAACCGGTCTCCCGATTACAAAAAAAACGGCTTGTGGTAGGTTTTGTGTTTGGTTTGGGGGGGGGGGGGGTGGCCAAGTGGGCTGGGGTTTCCACGCGTTGAGGTGCAAAAAGTTTGCACCGGGAAATGAGAATTATTTTAAAAATCTGTTTTTGTACACACAATCTTTGGTCTTGATAAACACAGATTGCAAAGTTGCGGGCGCTGAATTTGAGTGGGTGGTTGCTGAGCAATTTTGTTCGAGCTGTTAGAGTTTTGCCTCTCGTTGAGGACTTTGCGTTGCCTCTAGTCGAGGTCTTCTCGTGGTGTCTTTTCGTCGTGGCCTTGGTGGTGAGTTCGAATACTTGAAGGTGGGCATCAATTGGGTCAATTATCGTCTTATCATACAACCAAATTATAGTTATATCGATACAATATTTACCTCGAACGTGCTTAGCTAACGCGACACGAACATCACGACACTTCCGCTTGCTTTAAACAAATAAAATGCTCATCTAAAAAAAATAGTATTGCTTGACTTAATGATCAAAGTTTCAAAGGAAGTTTCCTTTCTTCGAGTTCGGGCTATGCCCTTCCATACTTAATCCAGAAAAATCCCCATTTATTCTCGGGGAAATCTTTTAGCCTGAAATATTTCTCACCTTTTACCACTGTTTTTCGTTGTTGCAGCGGCGTCAACGTCATCGCTTATTCTCATAGACGCCCCGTCGTCAAAGTTGCCTGGATATATCCACTTCCACACACCCCAAACCCGAAGCAGGCCCAGCCAACTTGAATTGGCATCTGCATCATGTTGGTCCAACATTTGAACATGAAAATGGGCGGTAACTTGGTTTCTGCACCTTCCACATAAACTGCAACTGCCAGCGTTCAACTCGCACACACGCTCAAACACACACACACACATGGGTCATCGTCATCCTCTGGCTGAGAGTTGTGAAAATAAACACCTCGTTAAAGGTGCAGGAGGAGGCATAAAACATGCAGCGCCAACATAGGTAAAATATCTGCATGTGTATTGGTAGGCCATTCCCCACCTCCTGCCCAGTCATCATCATCATGAGCAGCAGCAGCAGGCTCCATGGAGCCCCATGAATGGAGCAGAGGCTGGCAAATAAATTGACGTGCGCTTTGTTGGATTTGTATGCATCTAGATAAGGTTTCGCTGCTCCAGGTCCAGGCTGGCTAGTGGCTGCTGCAGTTCCTGTATATTGGTTGTGGCACCTTTGGGTGCGGTAATTGTAATTGGTTTTGGTTTTGCTACAAAAGTGTTTGCTGGGGCTGCCTCACGTTTCGGGATAAATCATTTAATTAGTCAGGCAATGAGTTGAGAGAGCAAGAGAGAGAGAGAGAGAGAGAGGGAGAGCGAGAGAAGAAGCTGGCCATAATTCTCCAACACTTGACGCCATATTGTTATGGCTGTTGGCGCTCTCAGAACGTAGCATAAGGAAGAGGTTATCGATCGCAAATCAATGTGGTTTTTTATTGTTGTTTTGAGGCGTGTTTTTGAGACTTTTACTGTAATTGAAATATGACCAAAGATGTGCCAGGGGCAAAAGATGGGTATTAATTCTTATTTATTACCACATAATGTCTCGAAGAAGAGAGAGAGATTCTGCAAAGTATTTAACAACATTAACAGAAAGCACAGAATCACTCAGACACATAATTTAAGCCAGCAAATGCTGGTAAAGCATATTTATTAACTGTTGACTTAGCCATAAAGCTAAGCTAATGAAAAGTTAGCTTAATTAACTGATGCGGCGAAAGCCCCAATATAAATGAAGAAAATACTTCGGAGGCAACAACAACCATAAGAAATAGAAAAAGAAACCAAAATGTTCGGTGAAGACCATTGATAGGATTTTGTTAATCTTACAATTTTTAAGATATCGATCTCGAATTTTAATCCCTTCAATTTCAAGACCAGATAGCCAAGTTATAAAAATGTTGCATTCTTTCTGGCTTCACCCCATAAGGAAAACAGGAAGCCTATTAAACATTTCTTTCCCTGAGTAGCGGGTATATCAAAATCGGGCTATGATTTCCAAAAATCTTAGGAATAAAAAAGAAATTTGTATGCTATCAAATCAATTAATAAGAGTGATTGTTAGTATCTTTTTTTTGGCAACACTGTTTTTCCCAGCTCAGTTGTTTTAGTGTCACATGTTACTGTCAAACATGTCCAGTTTGAACTATAATTTAACCCTGAATCGACCAACGAACAACGCTGGCAGATTATTGAATTTTATTGTCAAAATTCATGCTCGGTTATGAAAGTGCATCGTGCACTTCTTCTATGTTAGGTGAGTTTGGGCGTTTTTCTAAGGCATCTGAATTCTGAATCTTGTGACTAAATTTCGCACCAAATTAACATTATTGGACATTAAACCACCAACACGCATATATAGAGGAAAAAATCGCAGCTGTATCCGGCAGTGTGGTTAATGACAGTGAATTATCGGTTCGGCGCCGTTCGGAGCAAATGGGCTTTTGTTACTTCACTACGTAAAAAATTTTGCGAAAGGATTTGGGTATAAAAACTTAAAACAAAAAACAATTCATGCTAGAGTTAAAGCCACACGACCTACCTAAAAAATCCACATTTTAACGGAAATCTGTGCTTTGATTACTACTCGGTTTAATAACCCTGAGACAGAGTTGCAAGAAACCGGAGTGTTTGTCCAATAGAAACAATTAATATTGTAAAAACTATGCTTTGTGACAATTTGCGGGTAGTTAACGTGTTGTGTTAATGTTAAAAAGTTATTGTAACATAGGTATCTGTTTAAGTATAAATTCGTGTGAAAAGTATAATTTCATATAAGCTTTTTGTTGTAAAGTTAATAGAAGCTAATGATAAAATTAATTTAAAAATAATCGTTAATATTTACAGATTATATGGTTTAAGTTTCAGCTGCGGATTTTGGCAGATTGCTGTGATATCTGTATCGAAGCGGCCTCACTTTTTTCGGTCAACAATCAATTTTAAAAATTTTTTCATGGCTCCGTTTTTGAAATATGATTTTTTTTTTCATTTTTCCGGTAGTTGCTCTCACATTTTCAGCCATATCTCACATCATAATTGTCAGATAGAGTCAAGCAAGATATGATTGGAAAGGTAATTGAGCTGCCAGTAATCGCGTTGTTTTAATATCGGTTCAATAGTTTGAATACAATTCCCAAAAATATTATAAAATAAATATATAAAAAAATTTCATTTTTGAACGCCTGAAAAAAATATTTAAAAATCCAAATTAATTATTTTTTTTTTCTAATTAAGAATCGCAATTCTACGAAAAAAAACAGGTAACAATGCTTAAAATCTATGAGCTAACACCGGAACTGTGCAATTTAGTGCAAAAAAGTGTGGTATTTTCGTGATTATTCAAAAATAAATTTTCGTCTGCTTCGACTTTTGTTCCGTTCTTGATTATTATTTTTGTTCCGGCTTTTCGCTCACTTCATAAATTGACAAAAAATCGAAGAAAAATACTAATTTAATACACACAAAATACTCAAATTTGACTGTTAGTTCCTTTACTCAGTTTGTTCCATCGACGGTACGTGTTACACGATTTTCCTCACCAATACCTTATTTGCTTCGTACAAGTGCGATTCTTCAGTAGAAAAAAATATAAATATTTGTATTTTGATATTTTGATATATTTCCTAGGTGCTAGAAAATTAAATGACTATTTTAAAAACGGAGCCATGAAAAAATTTTGAAATCGTTTGTTGAGATCACCATTCCAAACTAGACTAAAAAAATATTTCAGTTGAAATGGATCATTTATTTTTTTTTTTTTTTTATAAACTAGTGATATAAAAAAAAACCATATTTTTCATTTAAAATTCAAAAATATGCTATTGAAGAACATAATCAATACCTCGAGGTTGTTTTTTCAGGAATGTTCTTCAAAGTAGCGTACATTTAATATATTATGGTTTGAGCGGGTTACTTTATAAGGCCACAAGACCTACAAATGTAAACAAACCTTGTTTCAACCTTATTAAATCCAAATATCTCTTAAAACTGACGTGTCTGACGGAGAATGATTTAAGTTCAGCGACCACAAATACATATGGAAAGTTTGATATCTTCTCTGCTAAGTAATATTTAAATATTCTTCAACACGAAGTCATGAATTGACTTAACTGATGACTGCGCTTTTATACCCCTTGCACCCCATTGTAAAAGCAATTTTCCAGAAAATTTAATTTAAGGTAATTAAACTATAACAACACAATTACCACATGGATTTCTTTTTGCCACTAATTAAAGTCTTTTGGCTTTAAAATTAACCCCAACTCTGTTCTCATACCAAGACCTCTCCCAAGCCCCGAAGACAATTTCAAATAGAATCCACTGGCCAAAGCAGCTTCCACATTCCACATTCATCCAAAGCCAGATAAATTGAAAAGACTTCCGTGATTGGCTGACAGTTGCAGCTGCGTGTGTGCAAGAGGGATGGCCATATCATACTACCAACAGCTGCAATTGAGAGGTTGGGCTGAGCGAGTGAGCATGAGTAAGAAGGAGAGAGAGTGCAGCAGGGTAGGGGCTGAGGCATTGGTGGTGGTTGGTGGTGCTGCTGCCTGCCTGAAGCTGTCGAGGCAATGTATAAATCCAATTCATTTAATAATTGCCAACGAGATGGAGCTCATTATCACGAGTACTTTGCACGGCTTTTTCATGAGAGAGCAGCAGTGGGTCGCTTATGTATGTATTGTGTGTGTGTGTGTGAGCGAGAGTGGAGGGGGGATACTGGTGCTGCCCCCGTTTGGTTGGCTGTGTCTAGTTAGCAGCCTCCTTCCCACCATCCCAAAGCGGCATTTTATATATAAATTTCAAATGAATGGAGTAGGATTATGCGGAGTGAACACAATTGTACGACTTCAAATTACCCATTAAAGACTTTAAAAAGAAAGTCTTGGCAAAAGATATTAAATCACTTACTTAAATGCGAAATTATAACTAATTATTAATTAATTCAGCCATGTTCATTAATTAAACACAATTACCTAAAGTCATAAACTTCGAAAAGTATATTGCTGACTTTAAATATTCTTAATTCTTGAAGAGTGGACATGCTTTTTAGGACGTCTGTTTGATGAACGAAACGTTTTGATCTCAATTTATGAAATATTTCTGTATTCTATAGACTTGTTTGAGCTAAATTTTGGATTTTATTAGCATTTTTTTAATTTGGGAATATTTTTAAAACATTTTTAACACCATTTGCGTACATTTCTGTTATTTTGAAAAACACTTTGCGGGGTTAGCTTTTTTAGAGTTACTGAGCTGATTATGGAGAATATTTAGTTACATTTTAATATTTATTTGATTAGAATTTTGAGAGCGAAATGGCTTAAATGGAGTCCGCATGGGCTTAGTTTTGTGCGGTCTTTCTTTTCTTAGAGCATAGAATGTACCAAAATGTACGTTAAGTGTATTGCATTTGTCGATTATATTCTCCTTGAAAGTTTTCCAATATGTCTGAAGCTCGTTTTTTGCATAGCTTTCAAGCCTGTTTTCAATTACTATTACTCAAACACCCTTAAGATTCTTTCATATGTTTTTTAAACGTCTGATAATATTTGACTTTTAACACAGCTGCAACAATCATTGAAAGTCCCAATGAAAAATGTACCATGACACTGGTTTTGTTCCTTTCTGAGTATTCGCGGCACTCTTCCTGCGAACACCACATTCAGTACAAGCTCATACACTTCTTTTATAAAGGAAAGCACAAAATGCCCATAAATTGGGCATAAAGTCCGATTTTTCATGGTTTTATAGCACAGATTTTGTAGGTGAAAAGTTAAAAGAAAAGAAAAATCTAAATTCAAAATTCTATTCTATTCTATTCTATATTCTATGGTCATTGTTTCAATTTTGCCATGCAGTAAAATTTAGCTAATTAAGTGGACTTATCGAATATCGGTGGCGAATATTTAAAGATGCAGCTTAATTATTTCAAATTGAAAATATGGAAAATATTCTTAGATGATGGGTAGCAATTAAGTAGCACTACAATCAGTAAAAACAATAACATCAGTTGATCATGAGGGATATATGCAAAAATATGTGCTGGCGTGACGTTACAAAAAAAGGAAGTATGATTCGACTTGGTTTAGAAAATGGCAAAACACTTGGATTTGGGTAAATTTTTTGTCTAACATTTTTTTGTAGGTGATCTTATTAAAATATTTGCATACTTGCAACACTTTCCAATTCCGATTCGGAAACAGGCCTGTATTTGTTTCGTTGGGTCTGTCCACTTGTTGTTGGTGTACTATTATAGTGAAAATCTAGCAAATGTAATTGTGCCTCGTGGAGTTCAACATTTTGCTGCACACTACTAAAAACAAGAAATTGATTTTAAAGGTGAAAAATAGTTATTAAATTAAATTAAATTAAATTATTTTTGTTCGTTATGAAATAACATGAAGTTAACACCGTACCAACTATTTTCTGAGCTGTGATTAATTTGAGGATACCATTAAAATTTATTTCTTACTTACTATACTGGGGACCTGAACTCGGGATCTCAAAGACTGAAAACACACACAGACGACTGCGCCTTTGCCCACTCGATCGAAAGCAAGACCTGGCGTCTAAATCATACTTAAGAATTTAAGCAGTTAGAATTTTGCCGATAAGCAAGCAACAAGAGCCGTGGTCGAGTGACTTGACAGTGACTTAACAGTGACTCAACTGTGACTGAACAGTAACTAAACAGTGACAATTCTGTGACTTAACAGTGACTAAACAGCGACTAAACAGTGACTTGACAGCAACTTGACACTGTCTTAACTGTGACTTCACGTAGACCTAACAGTGACTCAAAATTATCTTATCAGTTACTTGACAGTGACTTAACTTTGAGTTAACCGTTTATATCATTAGTTCTGGAAAACCATATATTTATTTAAAAATATGTAATGCATGAATGTATCTCTGACATTTTTAGTCTTGGTATGTTTAGTTGTTGTTTTTTTGTTACAACATGAGAAATATTATATAAGAGAATTTAAAACTATTCCAAACGATACCCAATAGAAGCGAATATTTTTCCCATAAAACAATGAAAATATTGAATGGGGCTACTATCGATACTTTGTCAGCTCTACTCTCTTACACCAAATATTTTACTTTCACTAACGATCTCTTAAGCAAATGAATCTAGCTTCACTTTCGAATATGAAAGCGTGTAGCTTTAAATGAATGTATAAGTGTATTTGTTTGAACACTTCACACAAGAGTAAGCTTAATGTAACAGCTGTAGCATTTTTGCTCCCAATACGTGTATACCCCTTCGACCCTCTAAAAAAATAAAGTAAATTGATTGCGTCGCCTAAAAGTTTTGCACTAATGTCCGACTGTCTATATGGTATACATATATATGTGTCTATGTAGTATATGTGTGCGTCAGTGTGTGTGTGTGTGTGTGTGTGTGTATTCATGTCTCGTTAGCGTTTTTATTAGACGCACAAATGGAGGCCAGTTCATGTGGATGATGATGATGGCGACGGCATTTCATTCTCAATTAAAGCAGCTTCTTGGTTGCCGATGGATGCCTGGACAATCTTTAGTGGAAACATAATTGGCACAAGGGTTGGCCGCCATCTTCTGTGATCTCCCGTGTTGACACAACTAATTGGCTTTATTTGTTTTAATAATTGAGCATTTTGGCATCAGCCATGGGCACTGATTTAATTAAAAATTTGTTTCGCTTCATCCGAGGACAGCTGCAAAAAAAGGGGTTCCACCATTTCGTGACACTTTTTGTTTGTTTGGCTCTAGGAAAATTTAAATTGAATTTTAATTGCGCGGATTTTCGGGCACGCAAAACTTCCGGTACGAGTTCGCCTAAGCTCGCAGACTTAATTAAATGAAAATAAATATTTGGGATCAGGCGAAGATGGGACTAGGATCTGGTCAAGGACATCCTGCCCAGAGCCGTGATTAACTCGGCATTTGTGCGCCTCAAAGCCAAAGCCAGTTGAAAATCCAAGATCAGCGCGAGGATCATCGGCGAGGATCGCGCATTTAATCCAATTATCGATGCTGTCTCGGGAAGTTGCAACCGCTGGTCTAAGTTGTGGGCGGGTGAATGGCTTAGGCCGCGCCAGGTAACGATTCCCAGAATGTCAAGCGGCCGGCGAGAGCGCGGAGTGGAGTGATCGTGGATAAGGCAGTTGATTAATTAAAATTTCGCTCAGCTCTCCGAGTGAGGGCCATTATTTAATGAGTTTTATGACTGCAAGGTGTGGCATGGATCAGGTGGGAGTGGGCTTGTGCTTTGGAGATTCGGGCTCCGATTTGGATCTGATCGAGGCGCGACAACTGCCGCAAATTAACGCAGTTCGTGTTGGTTCGTGGGATGCAAGCAAAATATTTCATTAGCTCATTATGCAAATGCGAATGGTCTTTTGAAGCGAAATTTAGACCCCAAATGAGCCATAAACGAACGCACCACATCCCAGGCGATCTCAGGTAGGCGAGGTCGCTTGCCGCCGGAAAACCGCACAGAAATTACGCCGGGACCTGCCCGACGTTCCATAATTGCGGTAATGCCAATAATCTGTTTGTGACCAGACCCAACTCCTCCCACACTCCGCACCCGTTTTCCGCTTTCACATTATGACCCTCTAATCCCTTCGGTCCGCCCACTCAACTTGAGTCAGCTTCTAATTGTTGGGAACGAAAGGATGCGCGGTTGTTCGGGTTAGTCTTTCCTTTCCATTTCCATATGCCAAATTCGTGTTCCTGTCGCGCGCATTGATAATTGGATTAAAATGCGCGACACGTTAGTCCTGCGTTGATCTTGGATTTGCGAATGGCTTGAGGCGCACAAATTCCAAGTTAAGTTTGCGGATTTGTATCCCTAAATACGAGCTGATCATGTGTGTGTGGGACATTGTTATGATTCCCTGAATTGCATGCGTACTTACCAAACGGACTGCAGTTTGGATCAGGTTGGGACTTAGAGCAAGACTAACTTCTGTTTGATCCCAGAGCTGGTGAGTGGGCAAATCCCAAATATTTATTGGCATTTTATGTGGGCGCTCTATACAAATATTTGAGATTCATATTGAAAGGGAACAAGTCTAAAATGATTAAAAGTGGTCCATAAACTGCGGGGTAATTTAACTATGGTCGCCATGTGGTCATCTGAAATGAACAAGAGTAAAACACTTTGAATAAATAACAGATGGGTGCCGTATTTCTCACTTGTACACCATAAAATATATGGGACTTTATTATACATATATTATTAACATAATCAGATCTGTTCCCATTTCCGAGTGGATTTAAAAAGTAAAACGATTGTAATTGCGAATCGTTTTCATTTGATGTTCCCGTTTCCGAGTGAAATTGAAATCGATTTTCTTTTCAGACGAAAGTTCGAATCGTTTTCGAATTGTAATTCAGCTGAACGGTAACATTACCAATTGCGATCAACACTGCCCATGCGCTGATGCGAAATTGCAAACAACACGGTTTCATTTCGATCGTTTTTGCTTTCGTCTGCATGCAATTTCTGGGGTACAACTTTAATTTTAAATTTAATTAAATGCCTAATATTTCTCTATGTTTACTTTAAAATCTTCTCAATATATGACTTATTAACATAAAAATATTTCTTGGATAAAAAATATAACCGTTGACAGGAAAATTGTCAATTACTTTTAATTTCACTCACTCAAAGGCAAAACTCTTAAAAATATAAGTTCAGGGGAAACAGAAGACGCCGAAGATCTTGATTATACAGGACAAAATGGGAATCCTGAACCATTAAGTCAGCATGAGCTCAACGACTTGTGCTGAGGGCTAGGTCTGTCGAAAGAGTCTTCCGAACTGCTTGCTTCCGGACTTAGAAGAAAAAATTTAATTTAAAAGGACTGTAAAGTATCCTGCTATAGATATAGGGAACAAGAACTCTTGTCTTTTTTTGCAAGAAGACACGTAATAAATAAATGGAGCTTCCATAGTTCGCAAATCTGGTGAAAGCGTTCTCCGTGCTCCTCACTTAGATCTCCCAAATTTTCAGGAAATTTATTTAAGTGACTAAATAAGAAATGCATTTTAATGCTTATGAGCTTATGAGCATTATATGCTCATAATTTTAAAAATTTTCGAGCATATCACTAACGAGTGTCTCAAAGTTTTTATGGTTAAAATTGCCCAAGAAATTGTTACCTACAACCACAAATAAACTTCAAGCTCTTTTTTCAAGAGTGTTCATTGATTGGACGAACTCCACGTCTTTAATCAATTTTCGTATTTGTGAACTATCGAATACTCCTTTTTTTATTTTTTTCCCAAGTGTTCTTCAGTCCTTTTCGGCCATTCTTTTTTAGTCCAGTGCTCTGCACTTGCCTTACTATCCCATAGCATGGTTTAGTATATCCCTTCAGGTATTTTACCTTATGGATTTTTACTTTTTTTTATCTTGAAAAATTCGTTACGGACGATTCACAGTTTCTCGAATGGAACGATTTTTTGCACTGCCTTGCGTGAATGAGCATTCCTCCAAATAATAAGAATCGTCAACTTCCTCGACATATACAATCGTTTCACAGATAGAGTCTTTACTACAATCTCCTTCCGCCAGGCATTTGTTTAAACTGGTAAAATCATAATAGGCACAAGGGGCTTAATCCGTAAATAATAGTGAGTGCGGAACACATTTGGCTCATTTGTAGCCCAATTCATTTAATTTAATCGTTATTCTCGCAAGGTTAAGCAAATATGAATTTGGGGAAAATTGTTTTAATCTAGTACTGATTGAATGTTATTGTACATTTGCCTGACAATTAATGTAAGGACTATGTTAGATCAAGTAGTCTTTTAATATTTCCTATACAGATTTTGTGTATGAATCTAGTTATCCTGCCATAAATTTTAATTAATTTTTTCGGGATTAACCGCTTGTAACTTTGTCCATCGAGAAGATTAATATGCAACAAAATTTGTGAAATTAGAAGAACCATTGGGCTGCATGCTAAAAAGGTTTTCATTAAAATGCAAGCACCCCAAACGGCTGGTACACGGCGATTAAGTTTGGAAAATTTGCTATAATTTCATGAATATTTCTCTTCAAAGGCCAATTTAGGCGCTATTGGGTTTGCTGATGATGCTCCATTGATTTTTTTAGGCGATCTTAATATGTATACTGTCGCGTAGAGCTCATAAATACAGATATTGTTGCTCGGTGTAACCTCCATAATTTTTTAAAAGCCAAAAATACTGCAAAATGTTTTTTCCGCGATATCTTGAAAACAAGAGCTGATGGAAAAAACCGAGACCAGTTTTGGAATCAGTGCACAAAACGGGATCAGAATTTAATACAAATTGGCCTGGACCTCACAAAAGTGGTCATTTTGTTGGCCTGTGTTATTAATATTATACTCTTTTACACAGATTTGGAAGTTTTGTTCGAAATCGGATGACTATATCTTATAGCTGCCATAGGAACTATCGGTCGAAAAGTGGGTTTATTTCGAAAAATTTTTCTTAAGCTCTGATATATTAAAACATTTGCAAGGGTATATAAACTTCGGCAAAGACGAAGTTAGCTTGGCCTTCTCGTTTTTTTTGTTTTATGTTACCAAGAGACCCGATTGATTGTTTTAAGGCTGGCGATCTTAAACTCTGATATATTAAAATATTTGCAACGGCAAAGGCGAAGTTAGCTTCGCGTTCTCGTTAAAATATCCATTAAGTATTCTTTAGAAGTCTTATCATATCTCTTTTTGAACATTTCAATATCCTTTGGAAATTTTCATCTCCATTGGACGAAAATCTGAGAACAATTTAACATTAAATGGATATTACTAATATCCTTTTTACTGTATATACAAATTTTAATTCACTCACCGAACATACCAAATTTCCGACTGATCTTCTCACAAGTATTTCCAAATCTTGTTGCAGCTCGTAAATTTCGTTTAGTCAAATTGAACGAAAAGTTTTCAATTAATTAAATGATAAACAGATTTTCCAAATTATGGAAGCACTTAAAAATTGCCATTAGACAAATGGCCAGCTCGTGTGAGTGGAAGCGAGGGGATACATATCCCACCGTCTGGAGTCTAGACAAATCGCTGATCATTAATATATTCACTCATCATCGCTGGCAAATGCACAAGTCATAAATGTGACCGCAATTGCAATTGCACTCCGATGGCGTTGATGGATACAAATGGCCCCCGGCAACTCGCTCCCGGCCTGTGGGCAACGCCTACGCCAAACCAGGCATGAAGTGGAAAATGTTGCGTGAAATTTACAAGCAGCTGCCGTCAGGGGATGAGGCCAAGCCAAGTCAAGGGTAGCAAAGAAAGTGCGAGCGTGTTCAACTGCCAACACAAAAGACATTTGTCAACACCCCTCACTTAAGACCTCCGGCCACCGTTTGCCTCTTCGTCTTCAATATTTTGACGCTGCAAGTTCAAAAAACGATGTTTTGTTTTTTTCTTTTTTTTGGGTGAAATATGTAAATCATAATTCGTGGAACTGCAGCCACAGATGCCGATGCAGATGCTGCGCTTGTGTTGATAGCTGCACTTAGTCGAGGGAGACGATGCTCAACTCTTTCGGTGCTAATTGGGTGCGAACGTGCCGCAATTAGTTGCACTTGAATAGCTCACGAATGCAGACGCCTCACGACATCGTGAGCTACCATCATCATAATCTCCAAACAAGCGCCATGCTGATCAGTGATTAACGCTGATCGTCGAGGGAAAACCGCAGAGTGTAACGGTTAAAGTTAAAGCTTCCCATTGTTCCCAAAAGAAAGTGTCAGTCAGTCAACCTGAGATCTGTATCTGTTAAGCTTATTGGCGCCATGGCCAAAATCCTTGTGTTGTTCCCATGATTTATGGACGCACATGCAACTCCAACAAATATTGTTGTTGTAGTACTTATATTTTTTTAAGGCAATTAATTAATTTTCTGTTGGCCGCTTTTCGTGTTTGTGGGTTGTCTATCTGTCTCTTCGACATTTACAAAATGTTTTGCTTAATTTGTTTTCTGTTCGTTTTGTTTTATTGTTTAGTGGGGGTGGGTGAAGAAGGGGAGAAGGGGAGGTGTAGAAGAAGACTGAAGAAGCTTTGCCCAGTTTCTTGTGGGTGTTGCTTGACAGTTTTCAGGGCTTGTCCCTCATTAGTTGTGCTTAACTTCCAGGCGCCCGAAATTGGGGGAAGGCAGGAATAAAACTGACACGGACAAGTCTGTTCCAGGGGCAAGTGGTTGACTGGCTCGTGTGACTGTGTGTGTGTGTGTGTAGGAGAGTTGATGAGGCAATGAGGCATACAACAAACGCCAAGAAGTGGAAGCAGTGATCTGATTTTCATACGTTGATGGATTCAGATTAGGAAAACTTGATGAAAATCTGTAAGTAAATAAAAGAGTATGCCCTAGTTCACTGACTGATTGATTGGCAATCTACGCACAGCCCAAACGGTAAGAGAGAGAATGTTGAAACTTGAACAGAAGTTTCCACTTGTGGTGAAAATGCGTCCTGAGACGGGGCTTTCGAAAATTCCTTTAGAACGAATAATTTGAGCTCGAAAAAAATCTCGGTCTAAAACTTGAATTGTGTGCAAAAATTTTAAAAATATTTTCCGATTCAGGAAATCTACCTCCAGGTCCGTAAATTCAAATAATATTTGTTTCTCTCGCTCAAGAAAGCAATGGCAAAGGAGCAGTTTGGATTTGTATTTTTTTGTATTATTTAAGACTTAAGTCGATCAGTTTTGAACTTAAAAACTCCTTTCTATCCCTGTTCAATGCCATTCCCATTCCCAATTTCGACTCTCCATGTAGCCGCTTTTGTCCGTGTGCCCGTTTTGCGTATCATTTGCATGCAAAGTCACAACCCTCGAGCTGAATTTCGACCACAATAATGTTTTTCTTTTGTGATTTGTGCCGTGTCAGTGTCACCTTGGCTTATTATTCTTTCATTAACTTGAAGTTTTTGCAACTGCCCGAGCGGCACATGAATTTCTTTCGACCGGCCACCCCGCTGTGCTCATTTCACATGACCGATGCAGCCGCGAGCTGTGAAAAGTAACTCACTCGTTGGCCAAATGGAAATTATAGATCAGGTGCAGCTACAACTGTAATTGCTGCCATAATTGGCGGCAAGTGGATCCGTTTCCATATCCATATACCCTCCAGTTATGAGCAACTAAACCAAAGCATTTACCGAGTGGCATGCAACATCTTCGAAATGCAATTGCCAGTTGGCCATCTGCATGTGTAATAGACAAGTCAACTAATTTTGCAGCAATTTGGCTTGAGAAACAGTGGCAATGGCAACCTCTGCTCCATCTCCATCCGAATCTCCTGCCTCCCCACTGCATGAAGAAATTAACAAATGATGGACAGACGTCGAGTGCATGCAAATCGAGGGGGGCCAGCGATGTTTCTCTCTCTTTGAATGCCACCACGTCATGTTATTAGCAGCAATTTAAGCAAATAATCAGTGCAACAGACAGCCCGAATGGGGTGAGCAGGGTATGGGGGGGCTAAGAGGGCGGGGTCAACGCGTGACTAGCAGGCAGACATATTCACAAATTGCTAGCAAGTGTGTAAGGCGACAGGAGAGTAACGAATATAAAACACACTTACAATTGGAAAATTAAGAACAATTTTAGTACTTAAGTGAATAAGCATACAGGGTACACCCAATACACATCATCATAAAAAACAAGTAGGAGCGCTGCAGTCGCGTAGCCCGACTCCGAAATACCCTTTTCAATTGATGCGCACAAAACAAAAACACATAAACCAGCGCCCCCACACACACCTTAGCTGCCTGCAGTAGATACAAGGATAAAGATATAAAATCTGAAACAAACTTGATCTGCTGCTGCGCTGCTGCAGCGAACTATCTTGTTCATTGCTTAAGTATCTTTCATTCGATCTGAATTATTCCGAAGTTTTGCACCTCTTTAATTTTAATAAGGTATTTGAATGTTTTTCACTTGGCTTTGAAAAAGTTTTGTTAAGAGATTTTTTAAACTGACCAATAGATGGCGTCACTACTGAGACTGTCAAAAATGTAAAATAAGCTTGAGATTTGTATAAGTTAATGTCCCACACATATTACACCTCGGTCTCATACCATCTGAGATCTCCTCATTCATAAGGTCAGACTCAGGCTATATCGACTCAGCTGTTTAAGCTGATCAAGAATAAACCTACTTTATGGGGTCGAAAACGATTGCTTCTTTCTGTTCTGGACAAAATCATAACTAGACAGCGGATTTTGCATATTTGCATATTTTCAACCGCGTGTCCGCTTTAAATTCTGATTGCACGCAACTTATTTTTATTGAAATATGATCTAAGTCTGCTAAAAACATTTTGGAAAAACCGCATTTTATATGAAATTACATATTTCAGATCAATAGAACTTAAAGGTCAAGAACAGAAAATCAAGTTTGATTTAAAAACGGCCAAAAGATTTGCCATCAAACTGTTTTGAAATATACATTTCCATATGTGGTACCCGGCGTGCGTTGCAACATAACAATTTGAAACACAAAACGAAGCTAATATTTTATTCTGAAACTACGCGATTTTTTGGTCTGTACAATCTATCTTCTACTTAGCCGTCGGCTTACACGTTTTCTATTTCAATTCAATTACCTCCTATTTATCCGTCTTTAGTTGCCAACTATTAAGTCTTTGTGATAGTCTATCAATCTTGATTCACATCATACAAATAAGTTTCAAAATTTTGGACTTTTTGGACCGTTGTATCGAACCATTTACGCGTCTACAATCGCCATTTATCAAATCTTAAAGATTCCCAAAACACTTTCTGTATTTACTCGTCTATTAAGAATTCAAAATTATCATTGGTCATATGAAAAATTCGCAAATTTTGCGATTCCTTGAGCCGTTCCATCTACACCTGCTATTTTCCCGTCTAGATTGCCATCCATAGAATCTTCATAATAATCTTAGGTCATGCAAATTTTGGACTATCTACTCCTCTTATTTGATAACGACTGCTCTTTCGTAATTTGCAGCTATTGGACTAAACCTCTTGTATACGTAAGTATAAAATGTTTAACTCTTGCGATTTTTTGATCGTTCGGTCTTAAACTTCTATTTAACCGTTTATATTGGTTGTCTATCTACTTTTTATAGTCATTTTTATTTTTTATACATTTTACATATTTTCTGCATATTTTGCATATATTGAATAGGCAGTTTTCAATGTAAAGAGGGTAATTTAACATTGGTCCTTCATATAGTTAAGGGCCCTAAAGTATGTATAATTTCAACCAAAACTCGAAAAATCACAACGGTTCGAAATTTTTAAACATAAAATCGTAACTTTATTTTTCTGTACTACCTTGTTTATGGCCCCCATCTGAATGTTAGCTCCTTTTATTTTTTGTTGGCAGGGTATCGAACTGTAATAAGCATTCCCAGTCAAATAGGCAACATGCAAATGCCATACATACAACATGCTGCTAGCAACATGTTGCTCACAATGAGATTCTAATGCTAAGAGGCTGGGGCTGCTTTGTCTGCTTTTTGGGTGCTCGTAGTATGAACCTAGCACAATAATTACCACACAGGCTGCGGCTAAATCTGAATTTGCATTCCGTTTGGATTGCAACTGTTGTTTTGCGCCTTGCGCCTCACGATTTGCCAGCAATTTGGCACAGTTTGCTATTGCTGATTTTCACAGTTGATTTTCCAAGTGGTTGTTGGCTGGCAGATCGGTAGTTTTATTTACAAAAAATTAGCACAGCTTTTGCTTGTTTACTGCCCGCAGTCGGTGTCCGTGTTCGTTTCCAGCTCTCGAGCTCAGAGGTGCTCGAGCGTTTTACTTAATTTTCCAAATTGCTTTTATTAGGTTTCGTTTATTTGCATTTTGCTGTTTAATTTTACGGTTGTTTCCCCTCCCCTCGAACCGCTGCTGCCTTTGTTACGTCTGTTGTTGTTGTAAATGTAAGCGTTTATTTTGGCCAAGCAAAAATTAGCAGCCGTCCCTTTTTTGCAGTTGACTCCGATTTATTGTTAAGTGTTGCAATTTCCGAGTCGTAAAAAATTTTAATTTTTTGCTGGCAAAAACAAAAGAAAACGAAAACTTTGCCAAATTGCAACAAAAATGTTTTGTTTTCGTTTAACGCCAGTTTAGGTTTACGCAATCTGCATTTAGTTTACTTGGGTTGAATAATGGCTTAAAACTGGGTTTTTTTTTGTTTCTTGACAAAAATTGGTTAACCACTTTTCAGAGGCGTGCCTTTATCTTAAATGGAATCGTTGAGAAAAAAATAACAAAGTTTAAAGCAAATTGAAAGTAGTCGACAATGATGATTACATGGGCTCATCTAAGAGCTGGAGCAAAAAGTGACCTACTTTAATGTGACAAGATTATCCCAATAAATTAAAACCAATCACATTATTTTGCATTTAAGCTGTTTTTACTTAATAACAGCTATAAGATTTTAAAATTTTTAATGTAGAGCACATTGTTGAGCACATAGGCACTTGGGGAGAAGCATATGCATTCCATTTCAAACATATCTATATCGATATTTTTGGCGATATTGAACAAGTAAAAAAATATAGATTAGATGAAAATTTATTAAAATAACTAAAGATTAAATTTTTTTTTTATTTATTTGTTTATTTTTAAATTCATAATTTTTCAAAATAGAGCATTCGAATTACAAATCATAAAAACATATCCAATAATCGTTAGACAGAGAATTTAGGGAGACCCGTAGAGTTATGTGCTCATCGGTCATTCGGCTTCTGGTGCCAGAAACCACATTTTCGATAGCACTATTTTCATCAGCGAGGAGCGATCCTTTAAAACTTACGCCTTCTGATGTCGCTCACTTGTGTTGGAAGGTGCAGAGAGAGACTTTTGATACGTCATGTGAGCATATTATTCTTCTAAAAGACAAAATCAAGCCTTAATACCTAAATCGTTACGATAAATACAAACCTTAAATAAAATCGTTTTAAACCTGAGCACAAGCAACAGTTATTCATGCAACAGTTTGCACTGCGTAACTGTGCTTTATTTTAAGAAAATAACTTTTAACATTTGGCTTCCCAGAGCACAAGAAACAATTATCAGTTGACCGAACATGTTATCTACACAGAGAAAAAAAATATCCCCGTAGAATGGATATTCGATCCATTTTTTTAAATATCCGATTTTCAATTTTTCAGCTCCTTTGATGGAGAAAAATATCAATGAAATATTTTTCTCTGATAATATCCTTTTTAAGCAAAAATAAATCGATTTCGAAAATATCCAATGGATACCAAAAAGGATAGCTGGCGTGTACTAAGATTTGTTTATATGTTGTTGTTTGGGATATTTCCGAGATTTTACAAATTCCCGTATTCTGTTTCAAAACATGTTTCCTTTTTCGTTTTTACTTTTGACTTTTTTGGTCAGTCTGTTCACGCCTTTTCCCTCTAGTTTATATCTTAACTGCCAGGATATAAAAACAAAATAATGTTTATGATATATAGTTTGGAAAGTTGGGTATCCAAAAATTTTTACGAGTGATAGTGCCAAGTACTTTATTACTATTAAAAAAATGAGGTCCGAGGCACCCAGAAAATGACTTAAAGTTGGACAGTATAATTGAAGCCCCATCGAGGAATATTTTGGTAATAATTTTTTTGAGTTCTCGAAAACATACCACACTAAAAAGGAGAAGTTTCAAGACAGAGATTTGCAGGATCTAATGAAGCGAACCTAGGCGAACCAAGCGCAAATCTGTGGATCAGTCTCCAGTTGTTGCACCCCTTCCAATGTACTGGACTATAACCACAGACAATGCGATACCTTGGCCTTTCTTAATTAATGTAAGCAATATTTCAAATTAACTTTCTAAATCAATTTGGTCTGGTCTTGGTAAGAAAAACTTGTTTCTTTAACGACTTATATACTTGTGCTCAGCACTTGCGAAGCCAGCCGAGGTTGAGCATTCTTCAGTAAATCGATACTATTTAACTATTTAACTATCTCTAGAAGCATGTCTACAAACATGTGAAGGATATCATATTTCTTATACTCTGTACCAAAGAGTATAGAAGAAGAGTATATTAAGTTTGTGCAAAAGTATGTAACAGGGAGAAGGAATCATTTCCGACCATATAAAGTATATATTCTTGAGCAGCATCAACAGTCGAGTCGATATAGCCATACCCTTTTGTTAGTCCGTATGAACAAACAGATCTAAGAGATGGAAGAGATAGGGGTTTGACAGGTACTGGACCAATGATTCTTATACTTGCAGGCAGATCAAGTTTATTTTCAATTTTGGCCACGCCCCCTTCCGCAATTTGGAAAAAACGTTATATCTCCTACAGTTTTGGAGATAGACGATTCGTACCTTCTAAAGATAGTTAGTAATTAGCAAAATATATCGATTTGCCGAAGAAACGAACTATGAGCAAATAAGTAAACCACCCACCGCCCCACCATCTCCCATCCTTTCACAACCAACACCGCACAATCTTAGAGCGAGAGAGAGATCGAAAGAGAAAGGGACTTAGAGATGAGCGCAGCACCAGCACTGCATTCAGCTTCTACTCCAGGTACAGAGTATGTTAAAGTCGGGCTTGACCGACTTTCTCACTTGTTTCAAACTGCGGGGGCGAAAGGGGGCGTGACAAAAATTTTGGGAAATTAAACTGGATTTACCACCAGGACAAGACGTCTATTCCATTCATGACAAACCATCTTCGAGATTTGTTAAAAGTACGGACGAACCAAATGGACGCCGACCATTAAAAAGCCATATCCATAATTACGCGATCTTTTTAGAGAAATTAATGGAAATACTAATTTTGCCAACGCGACCATTCATCTGCCAGAGTTTATTGAACATCGAAGCCTAACGTTCCTTAAACACTAAAATACTCTTAAATATTCAATTTATAAGTTAAAATGAACTACAACTGTGAAGTATTACTTTATATAATTTTTCTTTAATTGTTATGTTTAGTAAACTATTCAGTGGAACCAAAGAAAATGGAGAATTTGTTTGTGTTTTTGTTTTTTGAGGTATACACCTCAATTTTTTTTTGGCTCAACTGAATAGGTTTAAAACATTGATTAAAATGAATTAAGGCGTTTGGTTGTTCAACATTTCAGAGAATCAATTTCTAGATCAAGCTCTAACCGTTCAAATTATAATTATT
The DNA here is from genome assembly GCA_018904275.1 of Lordiphosa clarofinis. NCBI lineage: Eukaryota > Metazoa > Arthropoda > Insecta > Diptera > Drosophilidae > Lordiphosa > Lordiphosa clarofinis. Next base: position 135,411 of record JAEIGQ010000217.1, read on the forward strand.
AAGCCAATATAGTTGCTGCTTAGGTAGCATTTCACCGAAACCCCTGCTCTCGCTGTGCTTCCCAGAAACGATCCCGAAATGAATTCTGTTGAACAGCTCCAGCAGCATCACATCATCATCCTTATCGTTTCTATGTACTCCATTCGCCTATCTCAATTGCTTAATCAGCTAACGGCTTAGCTGTCTCCTTCCCGTGCCACATCAAATCAAATTACAACAACAAAACGCATGTAAATCAACACATAATAACTTAATACTAGGCCCATTCCAAATCCCCAGCCAGGCATCCAGAACTCGAACTTGAAGCGCGTGCGTCGAGACTTAATTACTGATTACAATTTAGCGATAAGAACCAAAGTCAGAGCCAGAGCCACAGCCGATGGGAGATGGAATCAGAGCAGCCCTTTGTCGTCGTCTCTTGTTAGTTAATTAAGACATTAACAACTGTCTGGCTTCCAGCTGGAAAAAGCTTGGCCCAAATCGCTCACATCCGCCTCCCCAAAACGTTTTGCAGCCTTATCAGCGCCCACGTGTCGCTTTCCGGCCATTATAAGTGTGTAACCAGTTGAACTTTGGGCTTGTGCCGCAATTACCTTGGCCCGACAATTGGACAAACTTCCCTTCGATCTTTCGATCTGTGTCGTTTGTCATGTTCGTCAATGACACCTCCTCAACGGAAGTTCGCCTGTCACTTTCATTCCTCTGGCTGTCTAATTATGATTGTCGCCATATTTGTAGTGCTCATAAAGTAATTGTCTGTTTGAGTTGTCTACGAAATTATTAATTCCGTTTGCGACACACAAAATATTTTTAATTATTTCCAATTTCAATTTGAGACAGTCGAAGATGAGGGGTGAGTTGGGTTGTGTGTGAGTTATGGGAAGTATGTGACTGGGATCAGATTCTCAGTTGAAAGATGAACAGAAGGAATATTTTTTACTTATGAGAAGAATGATCCAGAACAATTAACAATTAACTTAACACATTTTAGCATTTCGAGATTTCAGACTTTAAGTTAAAAACTCTTCAATTGAAGATAAAACTAGAAAGAAATTCCCGAATTACCAGTGCTGCCCATGTCACTTTTCCCTTAGCAAACTTAATTTGTAATTCGATACCCTCACTTTTCCAAATCCCTTAACAAGGCCAAAATCAAAAAAAATTCCAATCAAATTTCAAAGCCAATAAAATTCGCCATAAAATAAATTGCATCCATAACTGTGTCGTCAGTGGCTTCCACTTGAAGGAGGGGGCGTGCCCACCACAACGTGCCAAGCCAGAATCAAAGGTGTTAGACAATTTTCGTTTTAGAGCCGCATTAAAATGAAACAGGGAAAATATGTGTGGCAAAGGCATAAAACATTTTTTATAGCTTTAAAATCGACAAGTAAAAGTTACACTTTCCCAATAGAAAGCCCGACTTGTGGATCGGTGCCTCAGGGGAGTGCTTTGTTGGGTCATAAAATCCAAAACAGACATCGACCAATATTCGGTCAAAAAACAGTTCAGCGCCAGTTACAGTTACGAATGGGAATTTATTGCAAAAAACACACACCAAACTGTAATACATCTTCTGGCGGGGTGGGGTTTTGGTTCGTCACAATGAAACTGTCAATGGGCCAAAAAGTAAATAACTTTAGTGCAAAAAGGTCAAGCCGAAAAGTTACTGCCCCTCCGACTGACGTCTTCCAATCCCCATGTGTGGGCAATATTCTCACTTTTTACATTACCCCAATTCGACAGGCGACGGCCCCTTGGGCCACTTTAATTGGATTTACTTGGGACTCCGACTCGTTGCAATTGCAAATTTACGAGCCAGGCGTCAATTAAGTATCGAATTACAACTTGTTTAATGTCAATCTGTCTTGGCCAGCAATTTCCCCTTCAACTGGGCGAGCGACCCTTTTCCAGCTTGTTTGACTTTGAATCGATCTGGCAACCCAGACTCTAGCTCATTGGGCATGTCAAAATTCTCGCAATTATCCAACAAATTAGCTTGTCAACCGTTTATACTAAACATGGCCTCCACCCGCCCATAACGATTCCCGGCCCATTTGTATGCCCCGCCAGACGCATCGCGTGGGCCGCTAGCAATTATCCCCGCTGACAGTTGCCTGTGTAAGTTTTGACAGCTCGTTGGGCTACCATATAATATCGAAAAGTCAATCCGAGAGAAAAATAACTTATTAACTGCATATATTAACATTCAATTTGAGGCGGCCATTGCTGGGCATGGGACAGTTTGTTGGTGGATTCCAGGGGCATAAATCAAAAACGAATCGAAGTAAACTCCAAAAGTCGTTTATGCATTGACAATTGAGACGCTGACGATGGATGGAGGTGGTTGCCAGTGGATGGTTCTCTACATTGTCTGCTGTTGTCACGTTTGGGCTGTTAACGTTTTTTTCTGATGGATCGACGAGAGAGAGCGGGAGTGGGGGAGAGAGTGAGGTGACTGATGCCGATTGACATTGGGGCACTTGTATAATTTTAATTAAACGCCACTGGTATTGATAATGTATCTCTTTGTACGTACACTGAAAGAAATCCAAGGGGCAAAGGGAAGATTTTTTTAATTAGGGTCAAAAGGAATTAGCAAATTGTGTAAGAATGGTAAGACGCGCGCTCTCCCTCAAAATCAAAATTTGAAATATATGGGATGAGTTTAGGGGTTTTCGGGAGAGAGCGCGTCCACCAAATGTACTTCAATTGCAGCCAAACTTTTTCTTATATGGGCTTATCCGAAAATTTTTTAAACCAAGGGCTGAAATTTAAAGTTGTCCAAAGTCCAAATGTTAGTTAATGGAATAATAGGATACATATTCAAGCTTTAAAATATGAAAGCAATATTTTTCTATCGTGGTTTCTTTGTTCTGGGCAGAGGCATACCTACACTTACCTCTTGCTTGTATGAATTCTTGAAAAAAAAGGGTATCTTTTATTGGTTTCAGTATTTGGCGCTTAGCAAAACTTAAAATTTGTTTCACTTCCATTGATTTAAGGTACTCATTATATTTGTAAGATATCTATTACATATATATAAAAAATTTAAACTAAAAAAATAGAGGCCAGCTAACTTCGGCTCGACCGAAGTTTATATACCCTTGGAGCTTGATATGTGCCTGACAGTTTGTATGGCAGCTATACTATATAGTGGTCCGATTTCGAAAAATTTTGGTGAAATGATGTAAAATCATTATAAACTTATAAATACGGGCGTTGGGAGCGATAACATTGAAAACAAAAAAGTTTTTCTCATTAAGACTTTTTTTCAGACCTAACTTTTGTATGGCAGCTATACTATATAGTTGTCCGATTTCAAAATGGCTTGGTGAAATTATGTGAAATCACTAAAAACTTATAAATACGAGCGTTGGGAGCGATAACATTGAAAACAAAAAAGTTTTTCTCACTAAAACTAGTTTTTCAACCGATCGTTCCTATGGGAGCTATATGCTATAGTCATCCGATCCGGCCGGTTCCGACAAATGTGCAGCGTATTTATACCAAAAGACTTCGTGCAAAGTTTGGTTACGATAGCTTTAAAACTGACGGAGGAGATAGCATAGAAACAGACGGACGGACAGACGGACATGGCTATATCAACTCAGCTCGGCATGCTGATCAAGAATATATATACTTTATGTGGTCGGAGATGCTTCCTTCTATGCGTTACAAACATCCGGACAATTTTAATATACCCTCTCCAAGGGTAAAAAAATAATTTTTTTTGCATGCACAATTTTCCGGCCATTTTTCTCAGGGCCGGATTTTCCAAAATCCGGAAAACACGTGTCGAATTATTTGAAACCTTTTTGATTTTTTCAATTTTGAAGACGAGCGCGCACTTTTGTCAAAGTTATTACTCTATCTATTGGGACTAAAACGAAACTTTTTCCGACCGGTACTTTGAGATAAAAAAAAAGAAAAATTAATATAATGGCGTGTCTAGTGAGCATCCTTGATCCGTCAGTCATACATAGTAAAAAGAAGTCATGCAATATCCACGAATTTAGTCAAGAGACTAATGCAAATAACATAAATAGCTTAAGAAGATTTTTATTTCGTGAAGCGCTCGTGACTTGAGAGAAAATTCGCTCACGCGCACACCTCTGCACTCCCATTAATAAAAACCATTCATGTATATCAACTCAGGAATTAATTGGATTCAAGTAGCTCAGCACTGAAGATTCTATTACAATCTATGATCAGCTTAATTCGTTTATATAAACCAGTAAAACAATTTCCAAAATTTTTCTTTTTAGGCAATTCTATTTCAAGCACAGCAATCCAAGACTTGAATTGCCGTAAGAATATAAGTATGTGTTAGGCTAAAAAGGAACTTTTTCAACAATCTTACCTAAAAATTTCGGCGCTCCAAAAACGTTTAGTTCAGGATAAAAATAAGATTTGAACGGCAATTTTTGGATGTGAATGCAATGGTAAAAACATGTATCAGTGTAGGATTCTTGAAGAAACTCTTTCATTGCCATGGTTTACCCTTTGTGATTTTCTTGTCGCTCAAAAATTTTGATCATAATACAGCCGTTAAAAGACTTATCTTTGCAATCAATGATAGCATGGCTATCGATACGCAATTACTATTGGTGGAAGCATTGGGTGTGTTCACCAGCATACACCAATCATCTAACAAAAATCATCAATCAAAAAGAAAGTGTTAGTCTGCTGGTGAACGAACTTGATATCATTTTTATGCAACCAAATTAATCGGTATATATTTTTGTTGGCAAAAGGTTTGAATTTTTGACAACAAACTGCTTAATATAACTATGAACTGACTACTACTACTGCTCCTAGAATTTCTCTTGAATTTTTCTTAAGACTTTGTTAGCCCCGACGAGAATGTGCACATCAAACTCGAATATCAGATGGCCAAATCTTTTTTCTTTCGACACATACATTTACCATTAAAAAGGACTCCTGTCCACGCAAAGAAAGATCTGAAAATGTTATTTTTAACAAAATGGCAATGGGCCAACAGTAGAGATGGGCGAATAAGAGCATTTCGTTCTCGTCCCGCCACGATCCCGACCAATAAGGCAGTGACCTGTTAGAGCCCAGACTAAAAGTAAGATGTTTTCCGTTTCAGCTCAAAACGAGGAACACGTGATCTTAGCTACAGCGCAAGCCGAAAGGTATTTCCATCGTTCCGTAACCAGTCGCCGGGTTTTATTCCTTGTGAATATCTTGCTCTTATCTAGGAGGAGCTGAATGGTAGTACCTTGACAAACTGTGTTAACGTTACTACGCGTACGCAGGACTTCTTCTTTTTGGAGTGGCGGCTTTTCAAGCTTTTCTCCTCCTCCGCAACAGACAGTCGAGCCTTTAGAGCCTTGCACGAATTTCCGTGAGCTACATGCGAAACCACGTCCTCTGCCAATTCGTTTATTAAAAACAAAGAGGACTCCACATTCATTTTGCATTTGTCTTCTTAAAATTTCTTGTTTTTTACTTCTGACATCTGTGTGCTATCGATAACAAATCATAATCAAGAAATTCTAACAAACTATTTCTTTGTTAGATTCACATCACATGATTGCGCATCATGCCCGTTCACCAGCACAATATAACAAAAATAGTAGATTTTTTGTCATCGATTTGTGCTATTTCTTCCATACATGCTTCTCCATCAAGATGCTTAAAATTGGCTATCATGATACCGCATCACCCGAGTTTAGCAGAAGGATCAGTGCGTATATATATATAAAGTATATATACTTTATCTGGGAGCAATTTGTTCTGCTGAACAATGCCATTGGCTTTGTAAGCCATGACTCAAAAATCATAATTAAATAGGATCAGAAACAACCTGGAATTTAAATTCTTGCGCTGCTCGTGTAAACGAAATAAGAAGCGTCATCTTTTGTACATTTAGGTCGTATAAAATCTTGATCCACATTTAGTTCTCTCAGTGTACATTCATTCAAGCTTATCCACATCTTACCACTAAAGTCTTAAGCATTTCAGTTTCATTGACTTTCAATTCTAGGAAAACTTTTAAGCCACAATTTATGCTCATTTAAGGCGATAAATATGGCAGACCCCAAATGTGATTGAAGCTGATTGCATTCCACCCCCGCAACCTACCAATACTTATGGCCGTGACTCACTCCGAGTGTAATTGAATGCATGTCACTCGAATGGCATCGCTCAGACCAACCAGAGACCCGGCGTCCAAAGACCATAAATTAATGCTAAAAAGCAAACAGTGGCAATTAATAACGCCAAAAAGATTTACAAAATGGCCGCCGACACTTCCATTGGCAATTGCATTTTTATGATCGCAACTCGCTACCGAACCAATTCCAGGGCCAAAACTCGCGCAGCCTCGGAGCAATTGATTTATGCATCCCGTTCGTGTTCGAGTTCGCATTTGCTTAGAGCTTCCATTGGCGAATGCATTTTTAATTTATTATTGTGTATTCAATTTTCAGCAATTGATTTATGGACTGCAATTAAAAGCGCATTTTGCCAAAGATCTGCAAGTGTTAAATGAATTTGCATGTGGCGCGGAGGTCGTTGAGAATTGTGCGTAAGAGGCATTAAATAGATTTTTAATTGGGTGTAATAAAAATGTAAATAGTTGTGTATGCGGAAGTTGTTAAGAAAGAGAAAATTGTAGGCATTTTAACGCGATATAGTTGAAGAATCTAGTTTGCCTCTTGATTTTTTTTCTAAATCAGACCCCAACTCTTTTTGAGAGTCTTTTGTGGCAAATAAAACATAAATAGAGCAATTTAATTGCTATAATGATTCATACTCTATTACGCATTGTTTTAACCAAACCTTAACCCATTTTTCTAACCAAAAAAAAACAACTTTCTATTACTTACTCACAATTTTATTCACCTGCTCACATTATGAACTCCAATTTAAAAATTAAAAAATTAAAGCGAAAACCAAAAAAAGGAAACACTCACTGGGCAATCATAAGAAACCAACAGATTGTCATCGGTAAAAGACCAAGCAAACCATTAAAATTTCACACAACAAAGTCAAAAGACCAAGAAGCCGAAATCATCAGCCAGAAGGTGTGAGTCGCTTTAAGTTTCAATTCCATTCATGCGACTAATTAGCAACTGCCGCGCTTGCGCAGAGATATGACAAACTAACTGGGGCAGGGGTATTCGGCGGAAATGCGATGACAAAGTGTCTGCCGGCTCACACCTTCCTTTTGCTGTTTTTGGGGCTGCATTTTGTTGGTCAACGCGCGATGCTTATCCCAGAGATGAAATATTTTAGGCCAGCCAAAAGATGAGAAGCCGCCAGGGTAAACGCTTGTCAACTTTACCTTTTGATAGCGCTGTTAACAAGCGAAAATTAATTTTTATTGCAGCCTACAGGGCGTATCAGTGATGTCTCCGTCTCTGTCTCCTCCGCCGGACAGCCCACTTCCTGAGGAGACTCGTCGTCTGCTGGTCGCGCATCTCTTAGATTGGAGTTGTCAGATTTTCGACTGAAGTATGGCTTCCGTTAGAGAGAGAGATACTTTGGCTACTGTGAGGAGGCGCGGTCGAGGCCGGGTCTCCGGCTTGTTTATTCAAATGCACATTTTGGCTTGGCCTTCTCTTCAGCTTCGGCTTAATTAGCCAGCATTGCATGTGTTTTGCACTTTAGTTGCCTGGCAATGGTTTAAAATCTTTTCGCAAATTGCGGACAACTTAAACATGGCGATGATGTTTATGACGATGACGATGATGATGATGACATGCAAAGCCATGGGATCAACTGGAATTTAAGTTGGAGTGGCAATTAAGTGAGTATTTACATGGGTTGGTCAGCGATTTCAGTGTAGTGTATGTTAAGTTTGTCCAGAAATACGCCACGCTCGGAGCAGGCCAGGCAGTTTAGTACAAGCCTCTGGATAGTACTTTAAGAGTAGTTTCACTTACGGCAGTTTAAAGCAGCGATTGAACGCCAAATGCTTCTCCAGGCTTGTGTCAAGAGAGCAAACACATTTGCAGTCGCTGGCCAGCGGTCGATGAAGTTGGTCAGAGTTGACTTTATTTTTGCAAACCAATACACTCTCGGCTTTTCACTTCAGTCTTAAGCTTGGTACGGAGATACCCGCGAAATACCCGCGAAATGAAAAACTCCATATAATAAAAATGATTTCGCACGGATTTCGCAAGTTGCAGTTTCGTGAGTTGATCTGGAGTTCACGCGCGAAATTGACATATCGATATCACAGCGTTGCCACCCGACGTAAACGTGTCACACGATAGTCACCCGAAGTCACGCGCTGAGAGATGATTTCGAAAGTGTGAAATATATGTAACACATATTTTTCGTCTCTACATACACACTACATGTGCCGGTAGACACACATATCCGTTTTTGACCAACTTGTCGGTACAAGGAATGTGTGCGCAAGTCATACTTCTTCTTCTTCTTTATTGGCCCGATGCTTGCATCACAACCGTTTGACGGTCTCGGCCGCTGCAACTAATGTCCGCCAGTCGCTTCTGCTCCGTGCGAGCTGGCACCAGTTTTTCACGCCAAGCTTGGAAATGTCTTTCCGCACCTGGTCGTCCCACCTTTGAGGTGGTCGTCCCACCTTGCCTTGCCCCAGTTCTTTCGCATTCCTCTTGTAGACCATTTTTGCTGGAGCTTGATCATCCATACGGGTAACATGTCCCAGCCAGCGCAGCCGCTGTTGCTTTATGCGCTTGACCAGACTAGTATCCCCATAGATGTTATACAGTTCGTCATTCCTTCGGATGCGAAAGTCCTCGCCAACTTTCAAAGGTCCATAAATCCTGCGAAGAATCTTTCGCTCGAAAACGCCAATCGCCGCCTCATCCGCTGATGATATTGCCCATGCTTCTGCGCCGTATTGCAGGACTGGGATGATAAGCGACTTATATAGCGCTATTTTTGTTCTTCGCTTGAGGTTTCTGCTCTTGAGCCTCCCCTACTTAGCCCGTAATAGCATCGGTTTGCGAGCGTGATTCTTCTTCGAATTTCCAGGCTGATGTTGTTGTCGCCGGTAATCATCGTTCCAAGGTAGACAAAGTCCTCTACAACTTTAAAGTTGTACTCTCCCATTGCAACAGATTGCCCAAGTTGTGTGTACTTCTGTTTCGAGGACACTAGGTACTTCGTCTTGTCCTCGCTTACCGCTAAACCCATTAGCTCAGACTGCTTCTCAATCTCTGAAAACGCCTTGCTTACTGCCTGTTCGGTTTTGCCGATAATGTCAATATCATCGGCATATGCAAGTAGCATTACATCTTTATTAAAGATGGTGCCCGATCTGTTGGCATTTGGGCACTGGCGCAGTATATACTCCATCAGTAGATTAAAGAAGTCACACGATAAGGTATCGCCCTGCCTAAAACCTTTTTGGTATCAAAAGGCTCGAGAGGTTCGTTCCTATTTGTACGGAGCTTTGAGTGTTTCTCAACGTCATCATGCAAAGTCGAACGTACTTTGCTGGAATACCTGAAGTAGACAGGGCTTCGAAAAACCTTGACCTTATCGGCGTGTCGAAAGCGGCTTTGTAATCTATAAAAAGATGGTGATTTTCGATGTTTCTCTCATAGGTCTTCCAGGATTTGGCGCAATGTGAATATCTGGTCTGTGGTGGATTTACCAGGTCTAAAGCCACACTGATAATGTCCAATCAGTGTATCAACAAGCGGCTTTAGACGTTCACAAATAATGCGGGACAGAACCTTATATGCGATGGGGAGGAAACTGATCCCGCGGTAATTGGCGCAAACTGCAGGGTCTCCTTTTTTAAAGATTGGACAGAGAACACTTAGATTCCAATCGTTGGGCTGTCAACCCATATACGGCACAGAAGTTGGTGCATGCACCTTATACCACCATCGCCTCCAGCCTTGAACAATTCAGCGGGCAACTCATCAGCGCCTGGCGACTTGTTGTTCTTTAGCCTTCGTATGGCTAAACAGACTTCCTGTTGGGTCGGGGGGGGTCTATCTCAATGTTGTCGATTGGTGGTATTGTTACTCTTCTAGAGGCGGCATCATGTTCGTCATCGCCTCCCAGTAGGTTGGAAAAGTAACTTCTCCATTTGTTAAGCGCCACTTGCGGATCTGTGACCAGATTCCCCTGTTCGTCTTTGCATTGTGCGACTCTGGGCTTGAAACCTTCTGTTAATTGCTTAATCTTTTGGTAAAATTTTCGAGTCTCACTCATGCCGAATAACATCTCGACTTCCTCGCGCATTCGCCTTTCCTGCTCAAACTTTTTTCTTCTAAAAAGGCGTTTCTCCTCTTCTTTTTCTCCAGGTATCGCTCTTTAGCAGCCCGCGTTACTCTCGACTGCAGAGTTCTCCTGTAGGCAGCGATTTTCTCTGCAGTAGCGCGTCGGCACTCCTCGTCGTTCCAAGACCGCTTTCGAGGGGGCTCGGAGTAACCGAGTATCTCCTTGGCAACCGTACTCATGGAGTGCGATATACGCCGCCACTGTTCGCATATATCGGAAGGGAATGGGGAGGTTTCCCTGAGCAGTTGGGCGAGTTTAGCTGAGTAGGCTTCAGAGGTCCCTTGTGATTGCAGCTTCTCGACGTTTAGCTTTCGACGTGTGCCAGAGCGTGAGGCATGTGCCACATAGGAATATTTATCGATTTTTCCAATATTCTTTATGATAATGTCATAATTACTTTTTGAGTCTTAGTTTTAAAATGCAGATTTCAGCCGGCTGTAGGTCGAGAATAATAATTTAAAAATTCGGTAGAGACGAAATTTGCTTTGCCTTTTTGTTTTTGTGACAGGTAAACCACTTTTAAATCTTCACATACATGCAACGAAATGCAGTAAATCCACCTAGATTTGCAAAAACAGCAACATGAGAAAACGGCCCTTAAATCACTTCAACTTCATGCCTCATCGTGCCCTTGTTGCATTTCGTGTTGAAAGAGACAAATGCTCTCAGTTCATAAAATGCAATTGACGAATTGCCCCTCAAAATTTCATCCAAAATACATCGCATAGCTCAAACATTTTATGGCACTTTCCATATACGAAAAATATCTACAGAATATTCTCATATAAATCACATTACACATATTTATGTATGACTTCAACCTCAAGTTGTGGCCATAAAAATTGTAATTAATTACGAAAAACCACAAACAAATAAACACACAAAATTATTGTGGAGCAACAAAAGTGGAGCGTAGGCGCATTTCACCGCGTTCTAAAAATAATTCAAATTAATCACACGTCGTGGTTGGAGTTTTCTCTTCGATTTTCCCACAGTTGAGTGCGTTGAGTGTGGTGGGGGGAAAAACATAATTAGCAAGAAACTCCAACCAGATTGAATCAGCTAACTAGCCGCCACTTATGCAAAATACTTTTCCCCTTATCTCGCCAAAATGATTTCCATGAAATCTCATCCTCGCATTAAACGGAAGCCTTTGTGAAGAGCCGACTCTTGGACAGAATTATGAAAACAAAAACACTTAAAATTATGTGCTGACCTTAATTAGCTGATTAAACAGAGACGCGACTTTGCTAGCAATTCGTAATCTATGATCATGTGAGTCATTCGTGTGGAGTGATCTTCAGTTTCACTTACAAGCTTAAGCAATTATTTGTTTTTATAGTTGGTAGATGTAAAGTGTACACCCCCTAAAATGGACCACACACACACACACACACACAGGCACTCTAAGCACTTGACATGCGTTGACAATGTCAACGACATGACCAGACCGACCACACGCAAGCATCCTCGTAGTCCATAAACACGTCCACTTATCGATGCTATCGGGGATATCCACACGCATTCCGCACGCGTTGACGAAACGCTGTCCACCAAAACAAAACATTTGTTACTCATATTTCAGGCATTTCCAACGCCAAACTGGCAAAACTATTAAAAAAACAAGTAAGACCATTGCAGTCGAGTTAGCTCGACTTCAAAATACCCTGTACAATTGACAAACACACACATACACAAACAAACACACACGCACACATACACACAAACGCGCCCTCACACACGCGGGCGCAAGCAGCAAACGTAATGCGTAATTAGCAGAGCGTGGGGGGAGGGGGGGGGGTGCAAAAATTGTTTCGTTAATAACTTCTGTGTTTTTGCTCAGATTTCAATGTGCTTTTCAGAATAGATAGATTATAGGCCTCAGATAATATATATTAAGCGACGATGTTGTAACTTTAAAATTGTGGCTCTGACAGTTTTTTGCGGTTTAAGGGGGGGGGGGGGAATTTTGCAAATCTGAAACAAACTTGATCTGCGTACGGCCTATACCTATGTACATGCAAAAAATTTGTATCTCTATCTCTTATAGTCTCTGAGATCTAGCGTTCATACAGACAGACGGACGGACGGACAGACGGACAGACGGACAGGCGAAAGACGGACAGACGGACAGACGGACATGGCTAAATCGACTCGGCTGTTGATGCTGATCAAGAATATATATACTTTATAGGGTCGGAAATGTTTCCTTCTCCCTGTTACATACATTTGAAATTCATGATCCCCTTTTACCCATTTTCAACGGGTACAGGGTATAACAGTAAGAAAGTCGGTCAAGCCCGACTATAACATACTCTGTACCTGGAGTAGAAGCCGAATGCAATGCTGGTGCTGCGCTCATCTCTAAGTTTCTCTCTCTTTCTCTTTCTCTCACTCTAACTCTCTCTCTCTTTAAGATTGTGCGGTGTTAGTTGTAATAGGGTGGGAGGGGGGGGGGGGAGGGTGATGTACTTTTTTGCTCATAACTTGAGAACCGCTCATCCGATCTTTATCATTTCTTCGGCAAATCGATACATTTTGCTAATTACTAACTATCTCTAGAAGGTACGAAACGTCTATCTTCAAAACTGTAGGAGATATAACGTTTTTTCAAAATTGCGGGGGCGGGAGGGGGCGTGGCAAAAATTGAAAATAAACTTGATCTGCCTGCAGCTATAAGAAACATTTGTCCCATACATGTCAAACCTCTATCTCTTACCATCTCTGAGATCTGTTTGTTCATACGGACGGACGGACGGACAGACGGACAGACGGACAGACGGACGGACAGACGGACAGACGGACAGACGGACATGGCTATATCGACTCGGCTGTTGATGCTGATCAAGAATATATATACTTTATAGGGTCGGAAATGATTCCTTCTCACTGTTACATACTTTTGCACAAACTTAATATACTCTATGTACCTTCGGTACAGAGTATAATAAAACTGCGACGCGTCGTAATTCGCTCGAAACTGTGATAAGTCATTGGACATTGGAACGATCCTCGGCGGAGCAGAGCCAACAAAAAAACCCTCATCAAGCAACGAGTTCATCATCTTTTTGACAGCCAAACTAATTGACGAGACGCTTATGCGGCGCGGCCATAACAAGATATATGGCCAAGATGACAACCCATAGGCCGGAGGAATACGAAAACCCAATCTATGTTTGAGTTGGATGCTTTCGTATAATTATGAGCTTAGCGCCGGGACGCGGGACTGGCTTAATTAGCCTACAACCGCATTCTTCTCCCGCTCCCTCTTTGTGGCCGTGGCTTGTATTGGTTTCAACAAAAATATCAATCAAAAATGTGAAATTGAAACGATTGAGCAAATGATTGCCTGGCCAACTGAGTGAGTGGCGTGACGAACAATGCGGCTTTGATTTGGAAAAGTGTCAGTGAAATCGAATCAATTTTAATTAGGCATTCGACTCGACTCGACCGCTCAGTTTTGAATTTGGATTCGGATTCGGAGTCGTCTTATGTGTGAGGTCTTTTGGCAAGTGGCAGCTGATTAAAACACACACAAAATTTGCCGCTGGCTTTAAAAACACGCTAATTTTGTAGCACATGTTTACTTGTGGTATGGAGGTACACAGCGAGAAAAACTGGAAGGTCCTAGATACTGTGTTGTATGATTTGTTTACAAAAATCAACCAATTTTCTAGAGCAGTTCTGAAACAGGAAAGTATTTAACTGCAGATTTCGTTTTTACAATCGCTTCACTATGGTTAGGAAGAGGATATTGACCGAAAAAATATCCAGAAATACTAACTTAACAACTTAACGGAGTGTAAATAACACATATAAATAGTTAACCAGTTTTAAAAAATATTTTAATTTTCCATATTAAACTACGAGTGTTGCGGTCGAGTGCCCCGACAGCAAAATACCCTGTCCCAAGTAATGTGGTTCCTATAGCTTTGAATTCCATTTATTTTAAAATTTATTTCAATAAATGGGCAGGCGCACTTGCATATTTTCGGTGTTTTTGCTCGGATCTCATTGTGGTACACAGAATAGATAGATGTTGGGCCTAACTAAATATATATTAAGTCACTAGGTTCAAAATTAAAAATTGTAGCTCTGACACTTTTTCGCAGTTAGAAGAAGATGGAGCAGGAATTTGCCAAACCTGGAGCAAACGTGATCTGGGTACGCTTTGATCTCACAGCATACATGCAAAAATTTGTGGCTCTACTTCTTATAGTCTGTGAAATCAAAGCGTTTTTACATAGAGAGTGACAGTTTTTCGCTGCTAAATGATGGAGGATGTGGAGTTTTCCAAATCTGAAACAAACTCGATGTGGGTTCAGTATTCACCTACCTACCTACATACATACAAAATTTGTGGCTCCATCAATTACAGTCTCTGAGATCGACGCGTTCATACAGACAGACAGACGGACATGGGTATATCGACTCGGCTGCTGATGCTGATCAAGAATATACATACTTTATAGGTTCGGTAATGCTTCCTTCCACATGTTACATACATTTGCACAACTTCATGATCCCCTTTTTCCCATTTTTAATGGGAAAACCGATTGTAAATTTAAGTACTTACAAAAAGTCACTTTTTGGATTTGGATTGACAAACTCAATCTTAAAGATATTTTTTGGCTAAAAAATATTACTAGTTTCCAACATATTTTGGACTAAGATTTGTTAAATAAAAGAACTATATTTTTTACTGTTCAGTTAAGTCCCTTTAAGTAACTGTCATGTCACCTTAAAGTTACTGTTAAGTCGCTGTCAAGTCACTGTCACGTCACCTGCGAAGAACTGGGACAAGGCAAGGTGGGACGACCACCACTAAGTTGGGACGACCAGGTGCGGAAAGACATTTCCAAGCTTGGTGTGAAAAACTGGTGCCAGCTCGCACGATGCAGAAGCGACTGGCGGGTATTAGTAGCAGCGGTTGAAACCGTTAAACGGTTGTGATAGCTAATCAAGAAGAAGAAGAATCTTTACCATTCGACTATTTACCAGTTTCATAACAATCAAAACTCATTCTAAATTTTTTTTAAAATTTCGCGATTTTTTTGACCGTTTGATCTACACCTCCCATTTACCCGTCTTTTCAGCCGTCTACTTTACCATTTTTATAACAATCAAACACATACATATGTATATGAATCTTGTAAGTTTGAAGATTTTTTGGACAGTTGAATTCTGTTTTCGCGAAAATTGACTAGTCTTTATGTCAATCTAAACTCATAGTACATTATTTTTATTTTCAATTTGTTTTCAAAACAGTTCCTCTGCTGAGTGCAACTCTAACTTAATTCTCTGCTCGTAATATTTTTCACATTTAGTTTATTCGTGGTCCACATGATTTGTCTTAGTGTAAAAATATCTCTGCGTGCATTGACACCAATTGATATGAATGCTTTGGAATTGTCCAGCTGCGGCTTTTCGATTATGCAGAGGCATTTTAATTGGGTTTGTCTTTGACTTCGGCACGAGACTCTTTGGCTTTGTCGGCCTATTAGCTTTAATAAAAAATATTTCAATAAATTATGAAAATGGGCACCGACTGTTGACAAAGCAAACGCACAACATCATAATTGAAAAAAAGTTGGACACATTACATTTGCATTGATAGGCCGTTTCGAGGGGTCAGACATCCAAAACGCCGAAAGTAGCACAAATCTAATTACACGGCAAAGTGGCACAAAGAAACCCGCTGGAAGAGATCAGAGAGTGGAAGCCGACCCAGGGATATTAGATAATGGCGTGCGCAAAGTACCCAAGCTACTGTGCGGCTACCAGGATTACGATTACATGGCCACTCAAGTGTTTTCCTTCTGAAAAGTCAGCGACTTGCGGGTGTTCCGCACTGCACAAAGTTAAGCCGCAGGATAATGCCACATGTGTGTGTGTGCGTGGCTGAGGCTCAGGAGCTCACTTGCATCCCTCATCCTCGGAGTGTGATCCTCTTGGTCAATGGTTGTGGAATTGGCTTAAATTAAGGAACTTCTTACCATTTTAATGGGTGCCCGTTCGAGGGGTTGAAGGCTGCTTCAGTTATAGTTTTTAATGGCTTCTTGTTGACTCTTGTGTTTCGTAATCCTAATGAATTCAAATGACACGCCATGTGTTGCAAGCCATGACAGGGGAATTCTACCTGAAAAGTGTGAACCTCTTAAACAATTATAAGGCAATTCCTATAATGAAATTCATGAAGAGGTGGAACTTGCTCTGCCACTACTCACAGTACTCACAGTTTAACGGACAGGCAAACATATTTTAATTATAACTTTAATAAGCCAAACCCGACAGTACACGCACTCATCTCTCGTTCCCAGTTCCCAGTTCCAAGGTCCATGTGCAACCCTCCCTTTTATGTACGTCAAGTACGTTTTTCCCCTATGCCTGAGTCGGCACTTCATTATTTCCCACTTTGTATTTAAATCCGTTTTGATCCTCTTGTATGTTTGTGGCTTAACTTTTTGGCTCTTTCCGCTTCTGTAATATCCATGGAGGAATGCTTTGTCTGCGGAACACCCGCACGCTGCTCTTTTGCCTGCGGGCTGACTTTTGTAACAAGATCACAATGTTGAGATCGATCGGCCAGGAGCATCAGCTGCTTTGCCTTTAACTTTGAGCACCTCAAGTGCCCCGAGATGGGATTTGGCATTGATCCAGTTACAATTGCCGGCTTGTTTATGCTATTGAAGTTCATATATGTTGCATTATCTCATTGTTAGATCAGTTAAAGATGCATCCGTAAGATTGGCTACTGTTTGTGTGCACTGTTATGATGGGTAGGTAGAGGAGTAGATCTACAGGCAATTAAAGGGTACATTATGTTGCAAATTTTGCAGTTGTTTTGGATTAGAGCAGAAATGATTCGGGTTTATGAGAAACTAGCCTTTGATTTATTCGCTCGCATTTGCAGTCATTTTTCATTTCCTTTCATTTTCGATAGAAACCTTAATTAGAGGACATTTTTCCTGCTAATTTGTTCTCCCATAAAGCATGCAAACCTTTAGCATTGCCTTTGTCCGTTGAGGTTGTGCGCTGTAGGCCAATGAATTAGTCAGTCAGGACTGAGATCAGTAAGGAGAGAGGGATTCGAAAAATTCTTTAGTAAGTTTGCACCTTGTACAAATCGATTTCTATATTTGAACTGGTGCAAACGAAAATATGTTGAACTCCATATTTACATATTTCCCTCGCAATCCATAAGCCTACATTAAGCAACAACAAATTCAGCTAATGTTTTGTTGTTGGTGAGTGCAGACCTGCAACAACAGCATCGTATACATAAGTCTCTCTTCTCTCTGTCCTATGTCTCTCACAATATCGAACGCAGCAACAAAGTAGATTAGAGTAGTCAGTGCTCGCCTCGCTCGCAGTAGCTAAAAAGCTTTTCGCTATTCACGGCGGCACACACACTCACACAAACCAAAATTGGGATTCTCTTTTGTGCATTTGTATTGGTTTTCACGCAGCATTAGGCTCATTCTGGGCACCCCAGTTCTACGCAGACACCTTGACTGAAGGGCACAGATATTTCTCAGATGGGATTTCGCAGCTATTCCATATACTGGGACTCCATATCTCTAGGCAGGTGCAATGACAGCTTTGGATATACGCACCTTAATCGGAGTGAGAGCTTGTTTCTGCTGGTGAAAAGACACCCCCCTTTGTTGTTGATTTTTGTTCCGAATTCCCAGTTATTGTTGTCGAAGCAAGTGAAGTAATAGCTGATCATTCCGAAATACACCAGGACACAACATGACCTCGAGCCAGCGAAATCTTTCTTACTTCAAGTTTGTTTATTTTTAAGATCCCTTACACTTTCTGAATAACTGAGCGCTTTTTGGCGTATTTTTCTGTCTCACTCTGTGTCTTACTTAAATTTCCGAACCGCTTGCAATGTGTCCGAAACAGTTGCCACAAACATTTTCTACTAAATCAACTGAACCTTGAGCCATTTTCCTAGAAATTGTTAAAACATCAACCCACAACAATCTATCGATTTCACAGTTTTCATAATAAGTTCTCATTCCCAAAAGATCAACGACGCATCTCTCATAATTTGAACGCTTGTAAATCCACGCGGCACCGAATATTATGATGGATGACTTTGGTGGCTGCATTTTCACGCTCGAGAACCAAAGACAAAAAAAAAAACCGAAGAAATGGTAGCCAGAAAAACTCGAAACTGACAGAGGTTCCACACGCTGTTGATGAGGGCGGGGGCGCGTGTGGAATAGGAACATCAAACAACTGGCCAGTGGATGAGCCTGCCGGGTTCCCAGAAAAACCTATTACGCCAAAAAGGGTGAAGTTGAAGGATCATCTGTGCACGGCATATTTGAAAATTGGAAATTTCAGGCACGCCACACATCGAAGCTGCTTTCAGGGGTCCAATCAAGAACAATAACTACAAAAGACATAAAATCATATTAAAACACAATTTTTGGTCGGCAACGGGAGCGTGTGGGTTTGTGAGAACATAAAACATTTATATCTAATCCTTGACAATCATAAAATTAAACACACAAACGACACGACAACGCCAATCAACTGCTGAAAATGGGAAAATACTGGGAGCTGTCGCCAGCGGCAAGCCATTCTTTAAAATGTCGGAAAAGTACTCAAAAATTACTGAAAAGAAATTGAGAAAACGTTCAACAACAACAACAAGCACAAACAGTAGTCAGAGAAATGTCATAAAAATGTCTGGACTCGCTCGCCCCGCTTTCGCCCCTTGGCCCAGTACGTGTGTGCAAAACACTACTTCGGGCCATCCAAAAACGAGGCATTTTTATGACATTTTCCGCAACGGGCACTCGAGCGTGGCAAGGACTATCCTTTGAGCCAACCAACCAAACCAACCAACTAACCAACGACAACAAAACGGACATAAAAAAATAGTTGCTGGAATGAAATCAACGTAATTTTTATGGCTTTTCAACGGTGTGGAGTTTTCTTTCCTGATTCCTTTACTCCCTTTTTTGACACTTTCGTTTTGAGAAGTACATACAATTTTTGGTTGACAGGTACTTTTGTTCGTGTGTCATTATCGTTTTGGCCCAACATTCCCACTTAACGGGTTTCGGTCATGTAGATTTATGACCAGGCGGCATGATATGATTTGATCGAGTTAGGATAAGAATGATGTTAAATAAAAATAGTGAAATAAAATCAAATAGCAGTACAAGAGGAGAGAGTAAGTAAAGTCGGAGTCTTGTAAAGTAGAAGCTTGAATACTCAAGGAAATAAGAGAAGCTCGATTAATAGGTGCACCTTTAATAGTTTGAGCAAATGCAAATGGGTATCCATTCAACAAAAAGAAAAGACTCTCGAACTACTGTTGCATCCACAAAAATGCACTGTTTGGTGTAGTTTATGGGCTGCTGGAATAAAAATAAGGCCGGACAGAACATATCCATCAATGGCGAGCGCAACCGCATCGTGAAAATGATTTTTGTTACCTGAAATTGAAGCCCTTGATGTCGGCGACATTTGGTTTCAGCAAGACGGTGCTACGGCAAACACAGAGCGCGAAACAATGGCTTTATTGACAAATTATTTCGGCGAGCAGCTCCCATCTGGTCTCCGTCCATTAGTGACACGCAGTGCACAGTCGGAGTCGCGATTCTTACCACCTCTTCGCATGCTCTCTAAACCACCCATTCAAGACCGCGTCTTTCCTCATCCTGGTGCCAGATCAGCATCATTTAAGCCCTTCATTTTTCTTCCTTTTTCATCCTATAGACACATACGGACATCCAAAGTGTGTAATTTAGATAACTTCACCACATGTTTCTTCGCCGTGTACGTAAGAGCAGTGTGAGGAGCAAAAAGAAAAAAACTTTTTTTATTAGATGTTCAGAGGCGGGATCGAACCCACGACCTCCCGCCCAGCAGTCCAGCACTCTAACCACTGGGCCACATACGGCCACATAATATAGTAGACTTTTCGACCGATAGTTCCTATGGCAGCTATAAGATATAGTCATCCGATTTTGACCAAATCTTCCAAATCTATGTAAAAGCGTATAAAGCCAATAATTGCTGAAGCGGGAGGCGTTTACATTAAAAGTTTTTCTCACAAAGACCCACTTTTCAACCGATAGTTCCTATGTCAGCTATAAGATATAGTCATCCGATCCGGTCGGTTCCGACATATTAGCAGTGTGCAGTAAAAAGAAGACTCTGTGCAAAGTTTCAGTTCGATAGCTTTAAAACTGAGAGACTAGTTTGCGTAGAAACAGACAGACGGACAGACAGACAGGCAGACGGACGGACAAAGCTCAATCGACTCAGCTCGTCGCCCTGATCAAGAATATATATAGTTAATAGGGTCGGAAATGAATATTTCTATGCGTTGCAAACTTCTGGGCAAAATTATAATGCCCTTTGCAAGGGTATATATATAAACCTCTTATTTTTCGCTTAAATTTAATTCTTTAACTAAACTCAAAAGGGCCTTTTATTAGTTTCCTCGTCTTGGTTGCTCATGTGAAATGCTTCTATGAGTTCGCTGCAACATTAATAGTTGTAAGCATCTATTTGTAAATGTTGTAGAAATAAATTGATCCGAAATATCGACAGCCCTATTTTTCTTACAAAAAAAACGGAGGCATGCATGATTTTGGTCAATAAAGACATTTATGTATATGAAAGAGGCCAAATGGATCCAAAAAACTTCTGTAAAAGTAAAATTTATTCTACCTTCCAAGGTAAGGTAGGCTATTAAGTTATTTGCAAATGTAGCGACATAAATATAAAGCAGTTTTAATTTTACACACATCTATTTATGTGTCTCTTCATTTTCTATTTTACACCAATGTATTATCTGCTACAAAATTCGAGTAAAACGCATTTAAAATTGATCAAGCAAAAACTAACATCGCAAGCAAATTTGTCGAAAAACTTGCATCGATTGACTTTGACGCAGAGCTGTGTAACGGTACTCAATTCTTAGGACAAACAGACATCACAATTTTTTGTTTTAAAGCATTTTCTACTAAAAACCAATAACAACAAAAGTAATACGGCACTTAATTCTGATCACTTTTTCACAGATACCCCTTTTAAAACTCATATCTCCTTTATTGTTAATAGAGCAAATGGTGATCTTGGATTCATTAAACGTTGGTCGAAGGAACTTAATTCACTGTACTTGAATATTGATTGTACGTCTGGCGTATAATCAGTTTAAAAGCAATTATTACTTTTTGCCCTACGTGGCTTAAACAGAGACCGTAACCTTCGACTCTTGCTTATTGACCTTCCTTCCAGAACAGACCTAGGCGTGTTTCTTTTCTTCATAAACTAATTACTGGTTATGTAGACTTTAACTTTAACTAGAAACCATTTTACATTAATCTTGCTTAGATGCACAACCTATTATGCCCAATACAATCGTTTTCGGATCAAAATTACAATAATTACAGATCTCTTTTTCCTCTCTAAAAACATCTTTTTTAATTATATCCAAGGAAATCTCTGATCACTCCTGGGGCATAGCTAAAAAATCTTCCCCCATCGGGTGAGAGATTTTCCTGTTATTTATATTAAGTTTTAAATAATAAACTCATTTAAAACCAACACCTGGCGCCTGTGTTAGTCAAATCAAAATTTCAAAAAAAAATCAGAAGGGCCGATACTTAAAGGCTTTAAGTTAAAGCATTAGTGATTTTGGAGTTTGCTGCTGATGTCGGATTTTGCTACAAGCCCTTGTTTGGGATTCCGAAGCGGTCATAGCAGTTCTTTCATGAGGTACCTTCTGCCAACATATTGAGGATAGGTGTAGACTGCTGAAGATTGAATTGGTATTCATGAAATAACGCTATACAGTCAACCAGTCTCTTTTTTGGAACAGTTATCATAGCCTTATGACCTAGAGCCTACTAAAAAATTCATATCAAAAAAGTCACTAAAACAATCACTTTGTAAATTTTGTTACATTTTCTTTTAAGTTTACTTTTAAATAGTTTTCGTTTCTTTTTTTCTAACTTTTCTTTCAATCGCTATCCTTGATTTATTTTTTAAATGTATTATATTATTATTTTGTTAATAAATTCTTTTTTCCCCTTTGTTTCCACATAACTATAGGTTTTGGATTTGTATTATTAAATTTTTGCTAGCTCTAATAATGTCACTGACTACAATTGGCTGTAAATCGGGGTATTGCAGGTCGGACGTGCCAATAAAATTCCTTTACCATGTCATAATCGTTAATACACTCCTGTCCAAAATTATACGACACTCAGAAAATTTTGATTTCAACCCTCGTGGAAGAAAGGGAAAGCATAAAACAACGAAATCAAGTATGCAGAATGAAAGTTTAAAGAATTCTACTTAAAATCTGATATTTTTATACTCAATAACAAGGGCCACGCTCTTCCCGCCCCCGCAATTTGGAAAAAACGTTATATCTCCTACAGTTTTGAAGAGAGACTCGTACCTTCTAGAGATAGTTAGTTATTAGCAAAATGTATAGATTTGCCGAAGGAATGATAAAGACCAGATAAACGGCTCTCAAGTTATGAGTAAATAAGTAATTCATCCCACGCCCCACCCCCTCCCACCCTTTCACAACCAACACCGCATAATCTTAAAGAGAGACAGAGAGAGAGAAAGAGAGAAACTTAGAGATGTCAGCAGCACCAGCACTGCATTCAGCTTCTACTGTGAAAAATCACTTTTTGACAGGCTGTAGGTGAATTCTGCCATCTATTAAAAAAATCAAGTTAAACATAAACAAAAACTATGTACCAAATTCGTATTCGACATTTTTTGTTAAAAGTGAAAGCCAGAACAGACCTTTTAAACTTCGATCAAATTATGCAATAATTGACATTCTACAAAAAAAAAAAGAGGCAAGCTTACTTCGGCCCGACCGAAGTTTATATACCCTTGGAGCTTGATATATGCCTGACAGTTTGTATGGCAGCTATACTATACAGTTGTCCGATTTCGACAAATCTTGTTGAAATTATGTAAAATCATTGAAAACTTATAAATACGAGCGTTGGGAGCGATCCGAGCGTCTTTTCTCATCCTGGTGCCAGATTAGCATCATTTAAGCCCATCATTTTTCTTCCTTTTTCGTCCTATAGGCCCATACGGACATCCAAAGTGTGTAATTTAGATAACTTCACCTCATGTTTCTTCGCCGTGAACGTAAGAGCAGTGTGAGGAAAAAAATGAAAAAACTTTTTTTATTAGATGTTCAGAGGCGGGATCGAACCCAAGACCTCCCGCCCAGCAGTCCAGCACTCTAACCACTGGGCCACATACGGCCACATAATATAGTAGACTTTTCGACCGATAGTTCCTATGGCAGCTATAAGATATAGTCATCCGATTTTGACCAAATCTTCCAAATCTATGTAAAAGCGTATAAAGCCAATAATTGCCGAAGCGGAAGGCGTTTACATTAAAAACAAAAAAGTTTTCTCACAAAAACCCACTTTTCAACCGATAGTTCCTATGGCAGCTATAAGATATAGTTATCCGATCCGGTCGGTTCCGACATATTAACAGTGTGCAGTAAAAAGGACTCTGTGCAAAGTTTCAGCTCGATAGCTTGAAAACTGAGACTAGTTTGCGTAGAAACAGACAGACAGATGGACATTCAGACAGACGGACAAAGCTCAATCGCCTCAGCTCGTCGCCCTGATCAAGAATATATATAGTTTATGGGGTCGGAAATGAATATATATATGCGTTGCAAACTTCTGGGCAAAATTAAAATACCCTTTGCAAGGGTATAAAAAGATCTGGAAATATTGTTGACTTTCCCCACAATTACAATATTTCTACCTTCTATTGTTTAAGAAACATATTAAATGAAGAAGTCAGATGGTTAATTAGAACTGTTTAATTTTCGGTTTTTTTGCACGTGATACCGTAATCTTATACCCGTATACTGCACTGCAAATTTCCTTCAAACTTGAATTGGGGCTTATTTCCCAGATAGTTCAATCGAATTTACTCGCAAGTGCGAGTGTGTGTTTGATCTTTCTAGCAATCAAACATGTCAAATTTCGTATAATTAAGCACGCACCATGTGCAGTTAACAAGGTGAAACCGTCAGCCTCTGCTTAGGGCCAATATATGTATGTATGCCCAGCTTCACCTTATTAATTCCACGCATTCGAAGCAAAGTGGCTTAACGGGGTGCATTCTCAATGCTGCGTTAGCTGGTCAAAGCACAATAAGGTCCACAGCCAATTTACATAGTGTCCACAAATGTGCTGTTAAGTGCAACATTGACTGTTAGATGTAACATTCAACTTCGCACCTCCGTACAAGCAACAAGTTCAAGAGGCGAAATTCTATCTTCTGCTTCTTCTTACAACAGCAACAACAACAAATTCAACGCTGAAAACGATGCATACATATTTCGTGCGCACTCTGGGGGCATCACTTTTCAAAATGATCTTGAAATAGGGAAAGTTCAAATCGATTGGGAAAAAATTGTATTATTGTAATATTACCTGCATAAAAATGCTTAAGAACATTTGATTAAAAATGGTATAGTTTTAAATCGAATGGAATGCTAAAAGTTCAAAGCCTCATCATTAGAAATTATATGTGTCGTTTCGCTGATGTGTAAGCAACATAGTTTCTGATTTCATTCTGATTTCTGCTACAACCAGTTAAAACCATTATAGTGCAACTCTACCGAACTCTTTTGATGCGATTGAGCTGAGCATTGAAGAAAAAACGTCCACAATGCAAGAAAAGGCACGACAAGCTTATTTTGCAACATGACAATGTTCGGCCACATGTTGCGCAGCCGATCGAAACATTTCTTGAAACGCTGAAATGAAAAATTGAACTCCACAAGCTGAAGTAGTGATCCCTTGAGAATAACCATGACTCCAAAGTGGATCGCATCATAAGACTTTTTCCAAAATGGTATCTGAAAAATTACCAGAGAGAAAAAGTAAAAAATTTAAATAATGAATTTGTAACAAATTTTGCACAAGCCTCAAACTTGTCAAACAATTATCTATGACTTTTTTCGTACAGTTAATAGGAAGAGGTGGAATATGAAGGACCTAATTATAAAAAAAAACAATGGGAACCTGCCTTATAGACACAAGCCAACCCGTCAGTAATACCAATTACACTTCTCACTTTGTATATCTAACTTCACATCAAGCATTCCACGCATATTAATTTCTATTCTGGCTTCCCCAGGGTGAAAACACTTAATAAATAGCACGCCCACTTTGGTAGTCTGCACCCCCATTCTCTCCCCTCTTTTTCTCTGTCTCTTTTACTCCCTGTGATATCAGGCATATCAAAACTAATGATGACACCCAATAAAATATTCAAACAAATGTGTAAATTTGTGAAAATGCATGAAAAATTTCCTCAAACAAAAAAAAAACAAAAAAGGAAACACAAAAGTAGAAAAATACATGGACATGCTCGAGTGACTGATGAGGGAATGTAGAAAAGAAATAAATTTGTGCTTGTAACTAGAAAATGTCGCTGCCAAATGTACAAAAAAATATCATTGGGTATGGCGCAGGGGATCGGAATCGAGTGGCGGGGTGCCCTTGGCAGATGACTCAATTTACACACAAACGAGCTCTGTAAATTGCGCCTCATTTTGTGCACAATTTTTCCTCTGACATTTGCCAAAATGTCAGAATTGTATAATGAAATGGAAGGAAGCGCGCTGTGTAATGCATTTGGTGTACCCTGATTTTTGAGCATTTCCCTCCTTCACTTTATAAGTTAACTACAAATTGGCAAACCTAATAAAAGCGAAATTAGCAACGAGCAGAGGGATGAAATGATAACAGGCAGGGTGGGTTTCTCATCTTTATGGAAATACTAGAAATTATCTAAGCTCTCAGTTCTGCATTTTGGGCTGCCTCGTTAAACAAATGAATTGCCATAAGCGTCGGCTGATTGCAATGTCACTTAAGATGCCAGCTGCCTGCAGGGAAACGGAACACCGCTTGGCAAGCTTTCCAGCAAAAACAACAATGACAACAGTTTGCACATTTTATGAGCCGCATCATGATTGAGGCTGCTGTCGTCCTCTCGCACTGCCGGGTCTGCCATTATTATACGCCATTTAAATAATATTCGCTTTCATGCTGTGCCGAAGTCGACAATGGCACGTTTTGCCCTTTCCAACCACCCCCCAAGGAACTCACCCCAATCTGCGCTCGCTCTGTGCCATTTTTCAGAGGCAGACGCTCCGCATAATCAGCGCACATCATCAGC
Organism: Lordiphosa clarofinis; assembly: GCA_018904275.1. Classification (NCBI taxonomy): domain Eukaryota; kingdom Metazoa; phylum Arthropoda; class Insecta; order Diptera; family Drosophilidae; genus Lordiphosa; species Lordiphosa clarofinis. Next base: position 161,898 of record JAEIGQ010000217.1, read on the forward strand.
ATTTGATTGCGACAAATAATGCCGCCACTTTGTGTTTGTTTGTCCCAGTGAATGATGCGGAGTGTCGCGTCGTTTGCCAGGACTTAGGGGTGCACTTTTCAAAATGGCGTCGAACGCGGAGCGCGAACGCGTGTTAAATTAAAAGGATTTGTGTGTTGATTAAGTGCATGTAGAATGGAAAGGGTGGGTTAAAGTATATATAGTTAAGGGGTTAGATGTGTGTTGAGGTTCAGTTTTTATCCCTGAAAACTGTACATTACCTCGAATATGGAATAAAAATTAATTGCAAATTTTGAATTGTAGTTGGGTGCATTGTCGAAACCAGCTGGAGCGAGAGTAATCCTACGATTAGTTCTTTATTTTAAGACTGTAGCTGTCAAAAAATATGGCAGAGAAAAATCAGGAAGTAGAAACTTCGAAGAACCGATGGTCATGCGATTTTCACGGAATGCTTATGTCGATACGGAAAGAGTTATACCGAAAGCAAACCGGTTCAAAAGTGTCACAGAGTTGGTCCGTTTCTGAACAGAACCGTACGAATGCGTAACCGAACCGATATTTCAGCTGATACACCTAACCTCAAATGATTCGGTTCGGTTCAGTGCACTGGCGAGTCTTAAGACGTAAAGTGCTTACCTTCAATGATACTTGGAAATTTTGCAAATTTCATCGGAATGGAACCGATGGCACCCGAACGAAACCGAAACATGTTCGAAAATATGAAAACATTAAGCGTGTTCAGCAGAATAAATCGAAGACAAAAAATCGACTATTTTTGATATATTGTGCTGGTGAACGGGAATGATGCGCAATCATGTTTGCTATTTTTCGTGATTGTGTTAGATGCGAATCTAACAAAGAAATAGTTTGTTGGAATTGCTTGATTATGATTTGTTATCGATAGCACACAGATGTCAGAAGTAAAAAACAAGAAATTTTAAGAAGACAAATGCAAAATGAATGTGGAGGACTCCACTTCGTTTTTAATAAACGAATTGGCAGAGGACGTGGGTTCGCAAGTAGCTCACGGAAATTTGTGGAGGAGTAAAGCTTGAAAAGCCGCCAATCCAAAAAGAAAGAAGACCTGCGTACGCATAGTAGCCACTTCATCTGGGTACATGGACACCTAAACACAGTTTGTCAAGGCACCACCATTCATCTATTTTTTCCAGATAAGAGCTTGATAGGGACGCCCATATCCTCTTACAAGATAATCACAAGGAATGAATCCCGGCATATGGTTAGGGAACGATGGGTCGCTAGGGTCACGTGGTTCTCGTTTAACCTGAAACGGAAAACATCTTACTTCTCGTCTGGGCCTTATTGGCAGGCATGCAGCCTTGAACTAAACTTTTTTGGTCGGGATCAGGAACTGTCCTTATTCGCCCATCTCTACTCTTAGCCCATTGCCATTTTGTTAAAAATAACATTCTCAGACCTTTCTTTGCGTGGACATGAGTCCTTCTTAATGGTAAATGTATGTGTCGACAAAGGAAAAAGATTTGGCCATCTGATATTCGAGTTTAATGTGCACATTCTCGCCGGGCACTGTCTTACAACAAACATTAAATGGCTAACAAAGTCTTAAGGAAAATTCAAGAGAAATTCTAGGAGCAATTTGAGCATGTTCCTCACAAGTCATAAATATTTAGAAGTCAGTTCTTAATTATATTAATCTGTTTGTTGTCAAAAATGCAAACCTTCCGCCAACAAAAATATATCGGTAGCTTTGTTGCCTAAAAATTATATCAAGTTCGTTTACCAGCAGACTAACAGTTTTTTTTATTGATGATTTTTGTTAGATGATTGGAGTATGCTGGTGAGCACGCCCATTCCTAGTTGGTAATCAAAATCCTTAACAAAGCTCGCAGAATTAAATAAGATGTCAAAAGTGGTTCTTTCTGTTCCAGCTACACAGGTTAGTACGGATTATCTAATTTGTTTGGACTTAACCACATCAAATGCAACTATGTTATCAGAAGAATGCTGTGTTAGATAAACTAGCTTAGCACCCGTCGCGCTTCGCTTTGCCTTCAGCAGTATACAGCCAATATCAGTCCACATCCCACCCATATCCACAAAGGATTTTCCGATTTTAAAAATTCACATTTCAAATTATTTTGTATTCTCTCTTTACAAACCGAGTTTTAAGCCAATCGGAGAAAAAATGGTTTGTTTCATGCTGTCCAATTTCCACACAGAAAAAAATAATGATATGATATGGGGCTCAATGTTATATTTTTCATATCATTAAAAGCCGATAGACAAACTAAATTGACCGTACGATCAGATTGATCTTTTCGACCAATCAAAATGATATAAGATCAATGATATTTAATTTTCTAATTACAGAACGAAAAAACAATTACAAATGCAGGTCGTACTTACAATACTACTACCAGGCGTTCATTTTTAGCTAAGAACTTAATTATGTTTTATAGAAACAGAAAAAAAAGGAATTTATAATTTCTGACTCCGCCTTGACCGGGGATCGAACTCGGGACCACTTGCACGACACAAATTGGCATGGCGTTTTACCGACTGCGTATCGGGCATGTGTGCACTTATGGCTGAGCCTTCTTATACTTTTTTCGTTGCTTGAAGTTTCGATTTGCAAGACTACGCCTTCCTTTTCGCATTTTCTATATATCCCTTTCCTATTGTGAGAGTTTCGAAATTAAAAATATCTTTCTTATCTTTTCTAATATCATTTGACAAGTGATATTATTTACTGTTCAAATAAAACGTATAGTTTAGAAATGTAGAATATAAAGATATTTCACAAAATACAAATTTACCACCCTTCAAATTGATATTGATATTTTTTTTTCTGTGCAACATCGGAAAAGCCCCCATTCCTTTCAGACCTAGTTTCAAGCCAATCGGATGAAAAATAGTTTATTTCATTTAGAATTTTCCGCCCATTTTCCTCGGGGGCGGATTTTCTAAAATCGGGAAAACATGTGTCATATTATTTCGCGTACTATGTTCGAAAAATACAATTTTCTGGTGGAATTTTCCAAAACAGCGTCTTAGTAGGCACTTTCACCACTAATGGAAACTCTCTTCCCGTTTAGGCTGTGCAATGATTGCCAATCAGTCAGTCAGGACACTTTCTTTTGTACATATAGAGCAGTGGCCGACAAAACACAGACATGCTCATTTTGCCTTTGCATGTGTGCGTTTAGACCAGATGCGGCCACCTTTAGCTCATATGAGCCGAAGTCAGTCGTGTTTTTAAGCAAACACGAGCCGAAGTTATGGTTGTCTGAATCGGTGAGCACAGCATTACAAGTAAAACGCGTGTTGTCTGGAGAGAGCTCTCTTGTTCACCAACTCAAGCGCTTTTTTGTCCTCTCCATTTGGCCGCCACTGGTTTAGACACGCGAGAGCGCTCTCCGTTAGCACATGTTTGTTGTTGCAAAGAGAGCAGTGTAAGCTCGTATAGTGTCTGTGTATCGACGCCGCTGCTACAGAGGATGAACGTCACTGCTTGTAGACACAGAAAATTGAACGGTGCCGGACTCTGATATAGAGATAAGATGCGGACGTATGAAATTCGAAGGTAAATTCGAAAACTAACTGTCAACAAATAAACGCAGGCTCCCTGATGAAGGCGCAAAATGCGAGCGAAACGCGTAGGAGAATAATTGAATATATATGAAGTTTCATTTTAGATGAGGAATGATGGCCAACACAACCCTCAGTAGCAAACATCATAAAATATTATATTAAAAAAAAAAGAGCTTAAAATAAAAATATTACACAAGTCCGTCTATTCCTTACCTACAAAACACTGCCAAAAATAAAATTAGATCAACACTTTGATGCAAAAACTAAATATAAAAATCGTCCATCCCTTCACATCTGCACGTTAATTTCCGATTTTAAATTCATTTACTGGAAATTAATTACCGCCAAAACATTTGGGCTCCCCCACAGACCATCTTCTGGGATTTCTCCATAATTGTACCATTTTCAGTGTAAAATGGACAAAAACCAAAACACAATTCAAATGAATTTAGTGGCACTCCTTGAGCACTTCAAGCGTTCTAATCGCCAACTCATCATCATTAAAGTCAATTTTTTCGTCTTCTCTGTTTTTTTTTTTTTTTTTTTTGTAGCCACCAACAAATTAAACAAAGGGAAATTTGCCACGTTTTTCATTGTTTTCCAACTCAGAGTCAGGGCAGAAAAGTGAAATTGTTGTTTTATTTTTCCATCATTTCAACTGAAAACACAAATTGTTAGTCTGCTCGGCCCTCGGAGGAGCGGGGCGAAGGGAGAAGCGAAATTGCATCACGCTGTGCCTCGTTTTCAGTGGAATCGTTTGGCCAGGCAGCAACAAAATTGTTGATTTTGACACCTTTCGACTGGGCCAGGCATTGTTGCTGCTGCTTTATTTCCATCTAATAAATACGAATTTCCTTTTGTTTTCCCTCTTGTGTTGCATTTTTTATGGTTGGCGAATGTTTTGTTGGGCTCTCAGCGGGTGACTGCAGCAGGAGAGATGATGCTGGACTGCTCCTGGTTTATACAGATATCTTTATTTGCTCATTAACAGCACAATTGTTGGCCTGGGCAGGTCCTGCGGCGAGGACATCGTCCAGCGTCGAGTGGTGGGCGTGTGAAATGGAACAAATAGCAGCCGCAATCTGAACTTTTCAAACACTTTGCCTGGCAATTGGACCCCATTAGGCTGCATAATTATGATTTAATGGGGTTCGAGAGTTGATTTTGCCGTCTCACAAATCGTGTGGCCTAATTAGCAGCCATAAAATATGATTTTAATCAACACTTGCTCAACAACAACTAACCCATAAATTGTCCAACCTGATAAGCACAAAGTGTGAAAAACACTTTATTAAAAACAATTATTTGCTGATTACTAATTGATATTTGTGTCGCGGTCCAAGGCAGCTGCGAGAATTTTAGACACGTTTCGGCCATTCATCCATATACTCCGCGAACACGCTGCTCTGATTTGGTTTCCGATCTGAATCGGAGCGAATCGTGGTGTCTACATAAATTATGCAAAGTTTGTCGTGTGCCAAAAAGCAAAAAGGAGCCAGATAATGCTTAAAATTAACATTTAAATTGTAAAACTGTCGCAAAACCTATTTGAAGAAATGTCTCGGCTATGATTTATTTGTGCAACAAATTTGAATTGCATTTGTGGTGTAGAATTGCTAATGCGATGATGAGTGATCATGATGCGGGAGGCTAATCTTCATAGATGGATGGAAATACATAACAGTAAAAAGATACCAGATCATACATGAAGCTATGACTCGAGATCTAAATTCAAATATCAGATTTAAAAGAATTAAATCACTGGAATGAAATTAAATTTTTTTTTGTTTTATGACTTCTCTGAAAAGGCTGAAAAATATTTTAGCACACGAGATTTCTCCATAATTCCATAATTCCACCTAAATTTACCAAATCTCCCACTGAAGTGTTATAAAATAAGTGCTTTTGTGGAGCAGTATTTACAAGGAGAGTTGAAGGCTCGTAGTTGAGCGCTTCGAAAAAATTTGCTGGGTATTGAAGAAAATTTTTAAAAAATTTTCTGAGAGAATGCAGAAATTAGTATTCCTTACACGAAGTCAAGATATTTCGATATTTTTGCTCTGTTTACTGATTGCAAAATAAATAGATTTTAGAGTTCACTTCCTCGTTCCTCTTCTGGTCTAGAGGGCTTAATTATACATGTTTATTTAAAATTCGTGAAAAGAAATCGGGAAGCGATTTTGTAATTCTGTTCTTTGTATTTGGTTTTACGATTCATTATAAAAAATGCAAAATTAAAAATTTGTGAATGCGAGGGCTGTTCAAAAAGTTCTCGGGATCCAAAGTAGGCTCTTCCAAAAATAGATGTGTCGATGGTACACACGTTTTCGGGATTTACAGTTACTAGAAAGCAAAACAGAAGATGGAAAGTTGGTTAGTATGAATGCCTTTATCGTCCGTATCAGAATTGTGAAAATAAAATAGAATTTAAGAAAATGGCGGCCTTTTAAAAGCGAAAATTAGATTTTTGATCATTTTTTTTTGCAGTCCAGTGTACAAAAAAAAGTAAAAACTGTTTTTTCTCAAAGATAGAAGTAGGGACGATAGCCACGCTAGTTCTGCGTCCATAAAGCCCTACATCTACATCATCAAAATCGGTTCTATAGAACTTAAGAAAACGTGGGCCCCATTTTGAAAAGCATTTCTAAAGCATTTCGAGCAAATATAAAACAAAAACAAAAATTTTTTTTTTTAATTTCTAGACCAGAAGAGGGCCTTAAAAGACTAAACACGTGTACACGAAGAAAAAAATTCGTTCTAAATCTACCGAAATCAAGCCCATTTGTTGACAAAAGTAGAGGTATCCCGCTTATTCTTAAACCGTGAACAGCGGGTGTCATATTAGGAACATTTTGTGCTCGCAAAAAAAACGCTGAGAAAAGTTTTAAAAATGTATTTCTTTTGACTCAAAAATAAATTTATTTGACATTTTCTTTCTGATTTTTTATTTTTTTTTTACTTTGTCATCTTACCCTGGGGATCGAGCTCAGAACCTCGCGGCAAGAGTCGGCGTCGTTACCATTGCGACTACCGATCTCGCTTGAGACGATGCGGCGAATTGCATTATTAAGGCAAAGCTTTAGTAACTGAGTGCTTTTTGCCAAAGGCTTTGCGTTGAATGTTTTACTTGGGCGGAAATAATAAGAGCTCAAGTCAGCGTGTAGGCGAAGATTTTTTTGTTGTTTTTTGTTTTTTCTTTTTGTTTTTAAATATTAATAAACTATAACTATAAATGATATTAAGAAGCGGTTTTCATATTTATTTACGTAATTTTTGTTGTTGCTGTTGTACCTGCGGTTGTTGTTGTATTTTTGTTCAACGTTTAAACATAGGCCCATGGTTGCAAAAATTTTTTGAGAACGGATGATCTGAATTTAAAACTGAAGACGGGGTTTTGTTAAGAATTAATGTAATTCTTGTGTGAACTAGGATATCTCGGAATTTAGAAAATCGACTTCATTTTTGCACTCCCTTGGTCCTCCGTTATTTGTTTACCGATAAAAATATTCTAGTTCACAACAGAATGGTGTTATAATAAATTAAAAAAAAAATTCAAAATCAGTCAAAAGATACTCTTTAAACTTTTGCAATAATTTTGGAAAAAGTGTATCCGAGATAATCGCATTCAAAGTTTCGACATCTCTTTTTTGATGAAATAAAAATTATTTTTTATAAATGTAAAAATTGGATTTGGTGCATTAAAATTATCAAAATCGGTTAAGCAGTTCTCCAGAAATTTGTATCAAAGTGAGTCAAGACATGGTAAAAAATAAAATCTCCAAAAATGACCAAGTAACATATTTGTTCAAAAAACTTTTTTTTACAAAATTGCAAACATTTTATAAAAAAATATGAAAAAACTTAGAATATCTAAAAATACGAGGTTCGATGAACACAATTTTCATATAAAAGGGTCGGGAAATATAATTGTTTGTATTTATTTCTGTAAAACAGAGTTTCGGATCTGCTTTAAAGTTTTGCATGATATTTCTAAGATCCTAATAGAACGTTTAATAAACATTTTTTCTGAAAATATACAGTACTCTTAGGTACTTTTTTTGTCCCTTTTAAATTAAACTTAAAATAAAGAAAAATATTTTTTCTAGGAATAAAGAAAATAGAATTTATTTTTATTGGACACAAAAATCGCCTAGCCTTCGGAAGCTTCAAGAAAATTCCTACAAAACTGAAATTCCAAGTAAAATATTCGCACAAACATTCCATGCAAACAGCAAAATCGTTGCTCTTGTGTGTAACTAAAATGGCGTACTAATCGTAGGTCTTACACCTTGCTCAACTAAATATCAACAGAAATTTGTTGCCGCCTTGTGACTGAGATTTTCATTTAACGCTTAGTTTAGAACAAACACCAAAAAACAAAAAAAATTTTGAAGGAAACACTCTAACCACACGAACTATGAATGGCAGTTTAAGCCAAATTACACAGAGGCAGGCCACAATGCCACAACAACAACTACAACAACAACCACCCGATGATACCAACGGAAGCCATATGCAAGAGAAATACAAACACCGAAAAGCAGCGTTAAACGTAGCGAATTAAATTGGACCCGCCTTCAGTCTGAGAGACAGGCAGATAGTCCGTCTCACTCGCACCGAGGCAGGCTAGATAAAATCCACAAGCAGGTGAGAGTGCAATGGCAAGCGTAAGCTGGGCATTCGCTCGCTCTGTTTCGCACCACCAACAGCAAGAGCGCTCCGACCGGTTTGACGTGTTTGAGAGAGAGAGAGCGTGTGTGTGTGTGTGTGTGTGTGTGGACAACCAACAACGAATTCCCACTGCGTACACTTGGTCTTACTCCGGTCCCTTCTCTCGATTATTCAGACTGTGAACGTCGTCGAGTGAACACGTATCGAGCGCGTCAATCGCAAAAAAGAAATTTCTGTTCAAAAAAAGCCCCTGAGACTGAGAAAGTTGTTTCGTGGCCGCAAGTGTTTAACCCCTTGAGTGAATGTGTACAAAAGCCAGCACAAATGTGGCTGCAAGTGTGAAACCTCTATAGGATTACCCCCAAAAACAACAACAACTAAACAAAAAGCAGTGTTTTTACACAGCCGCCAAAATAGCCGAACTAATCTCCGCCTCGCCTGCCATTTCAACGCGCGTATTTATGACTAAGATGATTCCGCCGGTACCCACCTCAGCCGTCATGATGCCCACACCCAAGCAGAAGATCGGCTTCAGCATAGAGTCTATTGTGGGCCATGAAGCTACTGCCGCCGGCACCGCCGGCAATGCGCAAACCAGCCCCGAGCATACCCAGCAGCCGGCTAGTCCCGTGCCCGAGCGCAATGGACCCGGTTCTCCGCCCCAAACGCCGCCCTCATCCATCACCATGCTGCCTGGTGGCACACCTCCACACCATCTGATGGCTCCCCCGACACATGTGATGCCGCCGCTACCCCCGCACCCGCACATGGCACCGCATCCACATCCACATCCGCATCTGTCACCAGCCCAACAGCATGCCCTGCATCAGCATATTCTAATGCAACAGCAGGGCACACCCAAGACACACCAGGACATTCAGGAACTGCTCCAGCGCTTACATCACAATGCTGCCATGCAGACGCGTCTCTCGCCAGAGAGTGAGCCCCATCCCGCGGCGGTGTCCCTCAAGCGAGAGCGCTCACCCGCTCCCCCGGCCGTGGAGCAGGCCGAGAATCCCTCACAGCGCATCCAGCCACCGCATACACCTCCGAAATCGGTGTCACCGCAATCCTCGCAGCCCTCCTCCTCGCCCACACTCCTGGTCGGCAGTCCGCACAACACTCCTCCGCAAGTACCCAACTTTCCCAAGCCGCCTGGCATGCATCCCGCTGGTCCAGGAGCCATGATGCTGCCTGGTATGCCGCCAGCTGGTTTGGTGCGACCTTTCGCGGTGGGTCCCCAGCCGGGACAGCCCGGCGGTATGCCCGACATCAAGGCTTTGCCTCCGTACATCAATGCCCCGCCACCAGAGCTGCCGCCTCAGCACAATCCGCACCTAATAGCAGCTGCACAGTTCCAAATGGCTGCCGCCTTGCAGGCGGGTCATGTTTTGGGTCCTCACGGAGCGCCCTTCATGCCCAATCCTGGCATGCCGCGTGATAGCTATCAGCTGTATCCCTGGCTTCTAAGTCGCCATGGACGCATCTTTCCACACCGTTTCCCTGGAAGTAAGTAACTCTTTCTACCTGATTTCGACCCCGCGGCAGTTGACTAACCCTCCCCATCCTTTCTCCCTGATTCTTCTAGGCTTCTTGGTACCTCCCTTTCGCAAACCGAAGCGCATTCGCACCGCCTTCTCGCCCTCTCAGCTGCTGAAACTGGAGCACGCCTTCGAGAGCAATCAGTATGTGGTGGGTGCCGAGCGCAAGGCCCTGGCCCAATCTCTGAATCTGTCGGAGACCCAGGTCAAGGTCTGGTTCCAAAATCGACGCACCAAACACAAGCGCATGCAGCAGGAGGATGAGAAGGGCGGCGGCGGCTCCTCCGACCGCAACATGCACCATGGCAGTGGGGATGAGGACGATGATGAACTCATCGATATGGAGATGGACGACTGTCCGAGCGATGAGGAGCATGATTTAGATGCGAGTCACTAAGTAGGCCCCTCTGCTCGGCTTATCCATGAGTTCCTTACCAGCATCTCCCCGCAAGTAACATAGTTTTGTTGTGATATATTCTTAGTTCCGAGGAAATGTAAATAATGTCCTGTCCCCTTGCCACGCCCCCCACTGTGCCAAATCATATTAAGAACCCCGCGCAAGGGGCAGGTCCTGAGATTGTGTTTTGAGTAGAGCTCAAACTTTTCGCTTCGCTCACTCACAAAAAATTAAAAAGCATCAACAATTTCAATTGTACAAACTTAATTGTTTAAGAGTGTAAATATTTATGAATAGCACACACAACATTAATTTTAATTAGTGAATTGCCCAAAACTTGTATTTATGATTCTATTTCGGTAAGCACGAATTTCTAGCATCAGTTAACACGAACCACATTGAAGTAGCTTTAGTTTCGCTAGTTTTTAGTTAAGAAAATACAAAACAAATATAAGAAGAAAAGTCTATGCAACAAATATTATTATATAAAATATATATAATATACAAGAAATGAAAGAAACTAATGTGTGCACTCATTAATGGGAGGGGAAAAGCTGCTGCTGTTGGATTCTCAAAATCTTACAAACGTCCCAAACACCGAGTTCCCCAAATGTAAATCAATGGAAGGCGCGAACAATGGATTGGATTTGCCAGATTCGAGCAACTAGTGGAAGTGAGAGACCGACAAAGCTTGTATCGGAAATAGTAAATGTTGAAAAAAGTCTTTTACTTATCGTTCACTTACTTCACAACAGTCATTAGTTATGATTCATAACTCATGATATTAGATTTTTTGAACATCCCTTCTAAAGTTCTCCATTGACAGCGAAAATAGTTCTTTTAGTTTCGAGTCAATGCACAGTGAGTCGATTCAGCAATCTAGAAGATGAAATAGATGACCATGTCGGAAATTAAGTGGAACTTTTTTGAATAACTCTTAGCGGAGTAAGCCCGATAATCAATCAGAGATCCGAACTGAAATGTCCTACTGCAATCTATGCATCTATAGGAACATGGGTCTTTCAATTAGGGAAAGTTACTGTGGTAAATGGCCCATAAAAGCCATTATGTGAGGAACATAACCTCAGCTTTCCATGTTGCCACGGAGTCGAGTGGTTCAACTTTCAAAGACTTAGCAAAGTGTGGCCAAAGAGCATCGGTCTATGGCGGCCATCTTGGAATTTCAGAAAACTACACAAGGAGGCGGTGGTTCAGAACTTCTAGTCATAGAGCTCTGGACCTAATGGGGGCGTATGTGGTCAGGGAAAGCTTCTGATCGGTTCAACTTGGCGAACCCAGAGTGATCCTGGTTTACTACGTCTCAAGTCGACTCACACCTCCTCGTGGTGACCACCGGAAGCAGTGGCAATGCACCCGCATTGCTGCTGACTAACGTGAGCGTCCCCGCCCCCCCCCTTCCCTACAGGGTATAATATATAGGGTTAGTGCGTCGGGTTTGGTACCCACCATCGTAAAAAAATCTCCACCAATGAAAACTGCGACTACAATGCCTCCGGATACGGACCCCCCCCTGATGACGACTCACGCAAACGTTTTAAGGACCACGATTTGAGAATATGCACCTGGAATGTCCGCACCCTCAACGGAGATGGTGATGATATTTCCTTGGTGAATGTCCTCAAGGAATATTCATCGGACGTTACCGCACTCCAGGAAATGCGATGGATTGGATATGGAAGCAAGAAAATAGCGCCACCACAGGATGAGACAGGAAATAAAACACCCCCCCTGGGAGATCTACTACAGCGGTCATGCTACCAAGCACGAGTTTGGGTGCGGTTTTGCAGTGAGTGATAAACTGCGCCACTCTGTCATCAGCTTTACACCAGTTGACGAGCGGCTTGCCGCGCTCAGACTTAAGGCAAAAATATTTTAATATTAGTCTTATCTGTGCTCACGCGCCAACAGAGGACAAGATAGACCCGATAAAAGACGAATTCTATGAGCGCCTGGAACAACTATATGAGCGCTGCCCCGACCACGACATAAAGATCGTGCTAGGCGATTTTAACGCGAAAATCGGGAGAGAAGGAGTTTTCGGTTCGACAGTCGGACGCTTTAGCCTTCATGAAACAACCTCTGGTAACGGAGAGAGGCTAATAGACTTCGCCGCGGGCCGGAACATGGTCGTAAGTAGTACCAGATTTGAACATAGAGACATCCATAAGGCGACCTGGAAGTCCCCTGATCAACGAACTCGAAACCAGATTGATCACGTTGTGATCGACGGAAGGCATTCATCAAGTGTACTAGATGTGCGCGCGATTCGAGGAGCCAATATTGACTCGGATCATTGCCTTGTTGCAGCCAAGGTACGCACACGGCTCAGTGTGGCGCATGCCGCACGCACTGGCACACGTCGAAAGCTAAACGTCGAGATGCTGCAATCACAAGGGACCTCCGAAGCCTACAAAGCTAAACTCGCCCAACTGCTCAAGGAATCCTCCCCCATCCCTTCCGGTATAGGTGAACAATGGAATCAAATATCACACTCCATGAGAGCAGCTGCCGAGGAGGTACTCGGGTACTCCGGAGTCCCCTCAAAGGCGGTCTTGGTACGATGAGGAGTGCCGACGCGCTACTGCAGAGAAAACGTGGTGTACAAGACATTTCTGCAGACGAGATCGGATGCTGATAAAATTGTTTACAAGAAGAAAGGAAAGAGGAGAAGCGCCTATTTAGAAGAAAAAGAATGAGCAGGAAAGGCGCTTGCGCGAGGAAGTCGAGATGTTATTCGGCATGAGTGAGACTCGAAAATTTTACCAAAAAGATTAAGCAATTAACAGAAGGTTTCAAGCCCAGAGTCCCACAATGCAAAGACGAACACGGGAATCTAGTCACAGATCCGCAAGTGGCGCTTAACAAATGGAGAAGTTACTTCTCCAACCTACTGGGAGGCGATGACGAACAGGATGCCGCCACTAGAGAAGTAACGATGCCACCGATCGACAACATAGAGATAGACCCGCCGACCCAACAGGAAGTCTGTTTAGCCATACGAAGGCTAAAGAACAACAAATCACCAGGCGCTGATGAGCGCCCGCTGAATTGTTCAAGGCTGGAGGCGATGAGTTGGTAAGGTGCATGCACCAACTTCTGTGCCGTATATGGGTTGACGAAAGCATGCCCGACGATTGGAATCTAAGTGTTCTCTGTCCAATCTTTAAAAAGGAGACCCTGCAGTTTGCGCCAACTACCGCGGGATCAGTCTCCTCCCCATCGCATATAAGGTTCTGTCCCGCATTATTTGTGAACGTCTAAAGCCGTTTATTGATACACTGATTGGACCTTATCAGTGTGGCTTTAGACCTGGTAAATCCACCACAGACCAGATTTTCACACTTCGACAAATCCTGGAGAAAACCTATGAAAGAGGCAAACAAACACACCATCTTTTTGTTGATTATAAATCAGCCTTCGACACACCGATAAGGTCAAGCTTCTTCAAAGCCCTGTCTACTTTAGGTATTCCAGCAAAGTACGTTCGACTTTGCATGATGACGTTGAGAAGTACGCAAAGCTCCGTCAAAATAGGAAAGAACCTCTCCGAACCATTTGATACCAAAAGAGGTTTTAGGCAGGGCGATACCTTATCGTGTGACTTCTTTAATCTACTGATGGAAGATATACTGCGCAAGTGCGAACATGCCAACAGAACCGGCGGATTTATTTATAAAAATCTAATGCTACTTGCATATGCCGATGATATTGACATTATCGGCAAAACCACACGGGCAGTAAGCAAGGCGTTTTCAGAGATTGAGAAGGAGTCTAGATTAATGGGTTTAGCGGTAAATGAGGACAAGACGAAGTACCTAGTAACCGCGGAGGGGTACAACTTTAATGTTGTAGAGGATTTCGTCTACCTCGGAACGATGATAACCAGCAAGAACAACATCAGTCTGGAAATCCGACGAAGAATCACTCTTGCGAACCGATGCTACTATGGGCTAAGTAGGGAGTTCAAGAGCAAAGACCTCAAGCGAAGAACAAAAATAGCCCTGTACAAGTCGCTTATCATCCCAGTCCTGCAATATGGCGCAGAAGCATGGACAATGACAGCAGCGGATGAAGCGGCGATTGGCGTGTTTGAACGAAAAATTCTTCGGAGGATTTATGGACCTTTAAAAGTCGGCGATGATTTCCGCATTCGAAGAAACGACGAACTGTATAAGCTCTATGGGGACACCAGCCTGGTTAAGCGCATAAAGCAGCAGCGGCTGCGCTGGCTAGGACATGTCGCCAGGATGAAGGAAGAAGCTCCAGCAAAAAAAGGCGTATAAATCGAAGGCGGCTGACTATGGAGGCGGCAAGGTGGGAAGACCACCACTAAGATGGGAAGACCAGATGCGGGAAGACATTGCCGACCGTGGGGGGGACAACAGGGGGCACGGAGAAGAAGCGAATGGAGAGCGTTAATCCAGAGGCAGAGACCGTACTAACGGTTGTAATGGCCATTAAAGAAGAAGAAGAGAAGACACAAGGAGAATTGTAGTGGGTTCAAATCGCTCTGCATTGGGATCATAAAACACCTACACACCTACTTATAGGTTACCCATTTTGACGAACGCTCCATATAGGAAAAATGGTGGGGGGGGGCTAGGGATGCCGGAAATAATATTGATTTATCGATATTTTAATAAATATAATTGTACTCTGAATTCCGTTAGGTTGAAATTTGCATAGCTTGCATAGCCTGCTTATTGTAAAGATTTGACTATTCTTGAAAAATATCGAAAATTAATAGTGGGTCGTTCACCAAGTAATTTCGGTTGACGACAACAGCTGATATTATTAAATTTTTCCTTAGCCATCTTCACACATAACCTGTTTACGTTATAAAAAATTTTGTTAAATTTTTTGGAATAGTTATCGAAGATGGAAGATCAAAAACAGTAAATAGCGAAAATTATATGATGTGTACGGAGATAATGTATTGACAGAACGCTAATTCCAAAATTGTAAAAATGTAAAATTGGCTCTAGAGCTCCTCCAACGGGGCCAAGCCAAGCTTCTCTCATTACAAAATTGGTTTTCAAAAATTCGTTCCAGCAATTTCAATTTTAAGGACGCACCACGTCCTGAAAGGCCTCTTGAAGCCGATGAGGATAAAATGAAGTCATTGGTCCATGCAGATAACAATTCAAAAGATTGCTGGTTCATTACATTAATTCGTTGCTTGACTTATGGTTTTCATGTTCTTACAGAACGAAATTTGGTACCTCATACAAGTTTAATGACTCGCCAAAAGCTTTTGCAACTTGTATGGGATGTGCTACCACAACCACCATATTTTTCAGACTATTATTTGTTCCGGTCTCTTTAAAATTGTTTGGATGGAAGAAAATTTGCCTCAAATCAGGACGTCAAGTGCCATTTTGACCAGCTTTTTGCCTGCAAGGATCATGAGCGTGGAATGAATCTCTTGCCCGAAAGATGGCCATAATTTCATAAATAATGTCAGGATGGAGTGGGGTTGGCAAAAATTTTAAACAAACTTCGTCTCCGTGCAGATTATATAAGTCTTTCAAACTTGGGTGATCTATATTTAGTTAAAGTGTTTTGTTTAGACGGCTCGAGGTCAACGATTGATTATAATTAAATAATTAACACAAAGCAACAAAGGCTTATTACATCTGGTTATGGTTGGCCATGGTTTATCTGTACAGTACTGTTTCAGGGGCCTTTCGGTCCTTTCATCAGGTGTACTGGACAGCTGTCCTGAAAAATAAGACCAAAATAAGCCAGCAGATAATTCTACATGTTTGAACGCTTATTGTTGGGTGTCTAAATACTTATTCCGTTAAAGTTTGACATACAAGACTAGAAGGCCCTTGAAACGGTACTGTACAGACAAACCAACAAATTTCTAAAAAGAGCAGGAAAATGACGGCGCGGGCCCAAAATCTCCACCACACAGATACCTGTTTTGCTACCGAGTGAACCTTTTGTGAGATGGCATCATCCAATATAGAGCAATTTTGCATCTTCACAGAGCCAATCATCCAATAAAAAAATTGTTTTTTTGGAAATTCCTAAACTCAATCAATTTTATCGCCTGGACATGTAATTTTTCAAAAAAAGATTCGTTTAACAAAGTGTCCGACAGGTGACACCAGCAAAACCAAAAAAAGGGTTTCAAAATCTTCAACGAATTCGCTCTGAGAGCTTTAATTTTCTATTCCAAAGAACTCCTTGTTGTACTGTTTTAAAATTTTGAGTGGTACGAATAGTTGACTCCTTTGTTTCGTTTAATGACCCTAGAAGCTCCAAACAGCCTATCTTTTAATAGGAAACTCCTCCTTTCATCCAAAAGTTGCAGTTGAGCTTTGATCTGCTTAGTACCTGCCTCTGCCTCATTCAGAGCTTTAAATTATGCGCCGCTAATTAATTAACGTGTGACATTTAACATTGTCGCTGCTGTTGTTTGCTGTCCACTCTATGGCTGACAGGTAAAAAGTCCCAGGAGCGGGTGGCAGTGGAGAAGGTTCAGAGGGACAGCAGACAACCATAAAATGCATTTAGCGATTTTTTATAGATTTCATAAGCATTTTAATTGCACAATTTAAAATGCAAATCGTGTTTTATTGTAGATTTTAATTGAGCGCAGCTCGAGATCAAACAGTCTGAGGGGGTGTGAGGTGGCGGGTATCGAAAAAGCAAACTGGTTAGCAAATTGACACTGCGGCGCTTTGGCTCGAGGTGTGCTAATGATTTAAAATCGAAATTTATGATCCGCAATTTATGCGACAATTGCGGCCTGCCGAGTTATCGTTATCGATCTGAATGGAATCTTATGAATATGCAATGCTAATTGCAATGGGCAAACTGCAATGCACTGGCAACAAGGCACTCGGATGTTGATATGGCTAATTAACTGCTATATCGAGGCTAATTACTAGCTGTTAACAGCTTTAAATTGTGGCAGTTTGTCAAAGTTTAGCAATTGAAGGGGCTGAGGGGGAGTGCGCTGGAGACGCTTTGTCTATAATTTAGTCGGTTGGATAACTAGCCACTTGAGATGGCAAAGTTTACAATGCGAAAGGCATAAATCAGTGTGGAGCAAATTATACACACTCGTTGGCTTACGAAGATTTCAATCGCACTTACCTATAAAACAAACATCACAACAAATTACGAGTAAATATGGGCGAGGGAATGGAAATGGGATTGAAATTGTTTGGTTAGCAGCACGCACAATCGATGGAGATGGGCTTGTACACTTGGCAAAAATAAATGAAAATTTGGATTAAATGAAGGAAGTTTGAGTAGCATTGTTTTAAACACAACTTGACCTGTTTGTATTTAGGTTTTAATGCTAATGCCGTAATGTGGTGGAAAATATTACTGGGCGTTTTATAATGAATCATTTGTGTAAAAATGTCTCCAAAGTGATTTACTAAGTATTCTACTCTTATATGTTTATATATGTTTGTCCGGAAAGAAATAGGACTAATTTTTTTTCCGCCGCGACTGTACTTCGGAGCGTGCGAGCACCGACTGGATTCGGTAGAAGACATTCCTAGCTAACGAACGAGCGACTATCTCCGAGCACTTGGAGAGTCAGGACAGGCATTTTCGCGCAAAGTGTTTCTATGAGTGGTGCCAGTCGAATATGCAGCGTTCTTTGCCGTGTGTCACTCGGAAAATTCCCATTTTGCCTCGGGATCATACTCAAAGATGACTCATCCCCTGTGATTACGTTATTAAAAAATTCGGGGTCACATTCACACATGTTCAAATTTTCTTGGCACTTTTCCACTCGCCGCAATTTCTGGTTGTTGGTGAGAACTCTTGAGACCATCTTCGCGCACACCTTGCGCATGTTCAAATGCTCCGTCACAATGTCAAGAACCACAGATTTTGGTAAATTTACATCTGGGCAATTAAACTGATAATAAGTCGACGGTCTGATTTTAAAACTTTGCGCACACGAGTCACATTGTCGGTGTTGTAGTCGAAGGTCTTCCAGCATGGTGTTCATCGGCGACATATTTCGGGCCCTCCAAAAAGGCCTTGTACCAAAACACATCACTTCCTGCTAAAGCAATGTCTGCGTAAGATCATATTAAACTTCTCTGTCGCAGATTTACCGAGTTTTACACAGAATTTAATCGCGTACCTCTGCTCTAACGAACGCACGCTCCGAAGTACAATCGCTTGGGAAGAAAATCAGTCCTATTACTTTCTGGACAAACCTTGTATCACCCAGTTGTATTACTCAGTTATAAACTACAAATAATGATTATGACATTATTCAAGAAGTCGTCACTCGGTGGAATAGTTAATACTTAATCACAAAGTGAAACTAAACCTAAAATAGTTTCATTAAAAAACAACACCCCCGTTTGATTGCTTTGGCCCATTCAAACAATTGACGCTTGCGTAAGTTAAATGCGGGGAAAGAATTTCCCCCTCTAACAGCAAAAGGGCCGATACGGGATACACACATACCCAAAGCCTTTGTGTTTTTGGCGTTTGATGCTGATGACGGATTTTGCTACAAGCCTGCCTTTGGGATTCCCAAGCGGTCATAGCAATTCTGCCAACACACTAAGGACAGGCAGAGACAGCTGAAGATTGAATTGGTATTCATGAAATAGCGCTAAACTGTCAACCAGCCTCTTTTGCGGTGTAGTGCGTGTCTTGTTTTAGACAAGTTTTGGACAAAATCCTAACTTAAATGACCTAGAGCCTGCTTAAAAAAGTTCTATGGTTAATACTTAAAGATAAAGCGAATTTTACTTCTGTAGGACATTTATCAATTGTTTTACTCCAAACTCTAAGCAACTTAAAAAGCCCCCAAATAGAAAATCAGCACAAAATGTTAAAATGTTTGATATCCTTACCCCTTTTTCAGTTGCCACTTTGAAAATTTCTGGGAGAAAATTTGACACTATTTCACAATTTATCCCACTAATATGCAGGATGCAGCGAAACACCCAAATAATGATAAGTGGCTAAAAAATTCAAATGTATAAGGTAAGGTAAAGAACATTCAGTAAAGGTGGACAGACCCTGTTGGACGCTGGTCCTTAAAGCCAAAAATTCCTTTCTTTTCCGTTCCATTATACAAATTTTAATAATTTAAATTTAGACTTATAGAGAAGTATTTGATCTAGAGCCCTAGAAAGAACGTTGCTTTCATAACTTATCAAATTTATTTATATTATTTACATTCTTTTTTTATTTTGAACTTAATCTCAAGCATGTAAGTGCTTTTGGAAGGTACTTAACCAGACTCACAAAATTTGAAATAAACATCGATGTTTCATCGATCGAAAACATCAATGTACGTTTCTCCAGCTCTAGTGGAGGGTGAACGCCGAGTACGATGGACTGTCAACTGTTTGCCCTGGACCTATGGTCGAAGGTGGCTGCACAGAAAAAAAGAGATATTTTCAATCTTTTAAATCTTTGGGGTAAGCCCGGCACGAGCTTGAAAATTAAATTTCGAATTCCGGGTTATTTAAACAAAAAACTCTTTTAAGGATTGGTCCATTCCTTTCGAGCTTGTATCATTCCAAATGTGCTTACTACAATCCCTTTCGAGATCACATGCCCATAATTTAGAGAGCGAGAGCGACACGCTGAAACAAACATTGGGTATGGTGGTGTGCGATGAGATGCCGTTCCATTCCATTTCCAGAGGAGCCAAAAATTTTTATATTTATTTCTTTGTTTTTTCAGAAATGTAAATTAACCAAAACTGATGTGAGTGGTCTTTGAAGTGTATAAGGATGTCCTATGGCAAATGGCATGGCGGAGGAAAAGAAAAATAGTAATCTATCCTGAGATCAAATCAATCTTACATATCGAGCATAAGTTAATCTAGAATAGGCATAAAATGATTCAGTTTTGGGATTCAATTGTGCTCGAATTTTTTGCACAATTCAATCTTTCATGGGATTACCCAGGGATATATGTAATCCTTCTTAGGATTGAAAAAGTCGGATCAACTCAATCTTTTTTTAGATCGGGTCAATCATTTCTGGGATTACGTTGTTTTCATTACCGCTTGGGATTGATTTGATCCCATATGGATTGATTTTTTTTTTTTGAGTGTGACGTTTTGTAACCAAATGGATTTTTTTCAACAATACAAATACAGCCCTAGTACATCAAATTGTTGTGAGAAAATATGTCAAACTTGATTTTGGTATTAACAGATTTTATCTATTGATATCCCAACATATAAATAGTACCCCATGCATAAGTAAGGGCCGATAAAATTGTACAAACTTTAGCAGACACCAATTTTATTGATACGTGTGACATTTCTGTAAACAATCTTGGTTTCCTAGAAAATTTGATTGAACTTTGACTCTGTCAATTGGTTTTCGCTGGTCACACTATTCTAAAAAGTGGTCTTCGCGATGTGTTATTTATGTATATAGGGTACCAATGACAGGATTTAAGTTCGTCATAATTCATAATACTCTTTCTCATATGTAATCTTTCGTTCCCTAAAAAATTCTTTCAAGTGTACCCAAAATGCCCGCCTCAATTTTGACCTGTTAGCATCAAAAGTCATTTGTAATTAATAAAGAATATCAACGCCTACTTCACAGTAAACATTGCATTTGATTTGAAGCTTATCTTTAGCCTCTTTTCTTTCATTCTATTCAGTATCATTTCAAATGTTTCTGTAGAATGAAAAATAAGAAACGAAACCAACGAAAAAAAGTAAACGAAATCCCTTTAATAATTCTCAGAAATTAACACACAATTTTTTGTATTTTTTTTTGTTCATATCCACATGTACAACTTGTTTTGCCGCGTGGCTTAATTTTGGAATGCCTCAAAAAGGTCTGTTTGTGGCGCGCCTCAAAAAACACAGAAAACATAACCATAACAACAACAAAACATTCACTTTATGGGCCCCAACGCATAACTTGTTGTTATTTATCCAATAAAGTTTATTAAGTAATCCAATTTGGTTAAATTAGCTGCGTTCGGGAGATTGTTACTTTGTTCACTTTTAATTGAGTTTCGGCTTTGATAGCACATCATATTAATTAGACGATCGGTGATCGATTGCCTGCATAATGCAAATTGTCAAAAGCCTGTTCAACATTTCGATTTGGTTCTCTCCGTTTGCCCCTGCCGGGCTTGGGTTCGGGATCGGGACGTGACGCAGCAGCGATAGCGATTCGTGGAAGATTAATACAGCGAAATTAAGGAAAATAAATAAATGTCAACGCTATACAAGATCGCTATCTCATTTAACAATAATTACCCTGATATGGGGATATGCTAACTAATCTGTTAAGTCCAGGACCGTGATATACAGGTTTAGTGCTTTGTGTTGTCGTCGATGTCTGTGGAGGAAGAAGGTGTCGCTGGACGGCGTGTTGTGTTAAATTAAGTAATTAATTTAAAGTCCATGTTGGGGCATTTGTCTAAAGCGAACGAAAACGAAAGACTCTGGCAGCGAACTTGTCCACAAACACTCACTTCCGTCATCCACGAGAGATGGCGATATCGATCAGCTCCGACTCAATTGCTTGTAATTCTGTTTACCCACTTCCTGCAGTTAAGCAGATTGGCATCACTTTTCTTTGTCATAATAATTCCTAAGCGTTTTAATTGAATAACCATGGAGTGGGCGTTGGCTTGGACTCCGGAACAAACTGCCAAGTCATCGGCAAGTGCTTGTTGTGCCCGCTGTGCGTCCAGACTTTACATAAACATTTGGTTGGGCCTTAAGCCCTCAAGTGCTTAATTAAGATGTACCAAAAATTGGTTAAGCGCTTATTTATTTAACCATTTTCTTGGGCCAGTTTTCCAAATATTTTGATGTTTTCTAATTGCCTCAATTATGCGGCTCACTCACTCTCTGGCGCCAGTCTCGTCTCTTTCATATGCAAAACGGGGCATTGGGGGAAAAATGCTTTAATTTGGTATCTCAAAGAGAGACATTATGCTTCCAGCCGGATTGCTCGTAAAAGCGTCAAATTTCTCAATTTCGTGGCCAGCTCCATGGGGTGCTTCTAATTGTTGATATGCATCTCAGTTGAGGGGGACGACACCGACACAGGCCCCAGCTTCGGTTCCAAAACTCTTAATATTATTTGGTGAGTTTTATGTTTTATTTCAAATTAGTCACATAAATATGTGATCTTTATGACAACGGTTGATGCTTGTTTTGTATTTTGATTTTATGGAGCCCACGCAGCGCACATAAAGCACAGTGGGTCTAGAGGCATCTTTAGTTACAGCGATTAATGGGTGTTACCAACTTTACTTAATACAACTTAAATGCTAGGAATTCGAAATTGAAAGTCTCGGAAAATCAATAATTATAATGGAGTTTAGTGTGGCCAGCGCCTCCATAGTAGTACTCCGACTTCTGGGTGCCACAATTTTTCATTTCCATTTTAACCATTCAGTTCCACTGTAGCATTTGTTTAACCTTCTACTCATGACGACTGCCCAGAGTGCAATGCATTATTCAAATTGCTGAACTGGGCCCTCCTAAAACATTTAGCTGAATTGGAACAATCAATTAGCTTTGACCGCAACTGAATTATTTATACCGTTATTGAATTAAAATAAATGTGATTTTTCAATAGGGCTAACCCCAGCTACCAATCACCTGTTTCTATGGGGGTCTTGAACCTCTCTCCCAGAACTCAATAACAAATGCTCCGTTTGCGTGCTTGACTTGGTTATATTAATGATAGGTTTGCCATTAAGGCGCTTCAATTATACATACATATCTATGCCGCCTGCTGCACTTGGCATTTGTATGTATGCATGTTCGCATGCATACACATTAGTGCCTTGTTCTGGGGCGTCATTCATCTAATAAAATGTAATTACCGCAGGCAATTAGTCAATTGGCAAAGGTGGAAGCTCCGACACGAGACTTTTATTTTTGTATAATTAAAAGCCAATTAGAATATTTAATTTGAAAATTGCTAAACAAATGTGCATAAAATATGGTAATGCGAATTGATTAAAACTAAAATAGTGAGAATTGGGTTTGGCCTGGGTAAGCTGTGCCTTCGTGATCAAATCGGGAAATAACTATGGTAAGCAATTTTCCTATTAAATAGCTATTTACTATAGTTTAAACTAATTAAAAAGTTGCACCCACGAGTTAGCGCTTCAAGTAGAAATAAAATTCTGTAATTGAAAAAATTATAATAAACTAATAGATAATGCATCAACAATATGGAAGAAATTGTAACTTGTGGGTCAATTAAAAATTTAGCAATTAAAGTGAAAAGGCTTTGTACAAATTCAACAAAATTATATTTGTGTGTAAAAAGTTTATGTAAGTAAAGCTTAGGTCCCACACGCAAATAATTTGCTCAAATATTTCAAAATATTTTGCATTTTGTTTGCCATAAGTGGAAACACCAAATAATTTGCGCGCAAACATTTGCTAAGTAGACTTTGTCTATGTTTGTGCACCTATAATTTGAAGCAAATATTTGCATAGTGGGAGCACGTGGGAACACCCTCGGCCAATTATGTTTGCGTGTTTGCGAGTTTGCTCTAGCAAGCAAATTGTAAGAGCAAACTCGGCAAATATTTGAAAAAAAATATATTTTTTTGAGGAAGTAGAACTAAAATAAATGACAAGACCACGAAAAAAAAATTACACAATAAAAAAAAATTTATTATACAGTTGAAAAGTGTATTATAATTTTGCCCAGAAGTTTGCAACGCATAGAAGGAATCATCTCCGACCACATAAAGTATATATATTCTTGATCAGCATGATGAGCTGAGTCGATTAAGCTTTGTCCGTCCGTCTGTCCATCTGTCTGTTTCTACACGAACTAGTCCCTCAGTTTTGCAGCTAGCGAGCTGAAACTTTGCACAAAGTCTTCTTTTGTCTGCACGCTGCTAATATATACTACTTCTTGTAGCTGCCATACAAATGATCAATGGGAAAATGGATTTTAGTCAGAAATAGCTTTGTTTTTTCTAAATATTACCGCTCTCAATCACGGTCATGTGTAATATTAAATGTTTTTAAGCTGATCTGCGAAGTTTGGTCGAAGTCGCTAACCGTTGAGACAAGCGTTTTCAAGTGTATCCAAACTTTGTCACAGACGAAGTTAGCCTTGCCTTTCTTGTTTTTAAAAGTTAATATCGTCTGTGATTTCAGCGACAACTTAACACCAAATATTGCTTCGAAACTGTTATGTCATCTGTACAAAGAAAATAGCATACATAGTAGAAATTTCATATTGTAATGTTGATGTATTTCAGTTGAGCACCTGGTGTAATCATGCTGAAAGAATAGTGTTTTCTATAACTCATCTAGTTCTGGAAGGTCTGCAATTATATACCCTTTCAACTAAAAATGCATTTTGTTGGGCAAATGCTTCGGCTAAAACCAAAAGCATCATCGACCAGCATCACGTATTAAACAGCAATCTATCGCTGCTGAAGCAGTTAGAACTAATGCCCCTATCCAAGGAAGGTCGACGAAATTTGAAAATTATACGGCAACGACCGAGTGCTATCTATACTTATTATTGTAGTTTTAGCGGTTGAGAAGTTTCTTGTTGTAGTTGTAACTGTTGACTTCTGATTGAACGGGGTTGACAATCCTTGGGCACTGTACTGAACACTGGTCCCAAAACCCAAAAAGCTGGCCAAAAGTCGAAAAACAAAATATTTTTTTGTTGACTTTAAATGGTTGGAATAGTTGCAGTGGTACATCAAGTTTGTATTCTGATCGTTTATAAGAAGAAAGTGTTCCCACATGGCTCAGGTATGAGCTGCATTGGTGAGCATCGAGCGTACCTCATAGTTTACACGTCAAGCGTCGAAAATAACACAACGTTCAGAAGCGTATAGAATAGTGAAAACTTAACCGATTTGCATTCTGCAAAATGGATTCTACTCTTGAAAGTAGGTATAATATGAACGTATTGCTTAAAGGTTTTATTAACAATTCATGAAATAGGGAATCGTTAATAAAGGTAGAAGTTTTTTTTTTGTTCACATTCTGAAAAGTCGTGTTAGAAAAAGCAATAGGTCAAAACTCCCATCAGATCCCACTCTCAACTAAAATAGTAATTGTTGTTTAGACATTTCTTTAGAACATTGCCAAAAATTAGCTGCAGATAGCTGCAGATTATGTCCCGGTAATTATTTTTGTGCGACAATTGTCGCGACATTTCAAATATACACTGCTCGACAACACTCTCCCCCAATTCACCAAACCAACTTTTTCTATAGTATTTTGGCCCGCTGAGCACGAAAATCGACATGAAAAAAAAAATCCGTCGAACAGTTATCGAGATATTATCGATAAACGTATTTTTCGATGTTACAGCCAAATCAAGTACGTATCCGAAGAAATTGTCCGCCATATTGGATCCGCTATTTTGTTTAACTAAGTTGTGACTTCGGATTCGTGATCTGCAACTCCGAAAACCCCCGAGTACGGACTTTCAGCCAAATCAAATGGGTTTTTGAAGAAATTGTCCGCCATATTGGATCCGCCATTAATTTTTGACGTCGGATTCATGATCAGTGACCCCGAAAACCCCGAGTACAAATTTTAAGCCAATTTAAAAACGTTTTTCGACTTTTGGCCGTGTTTTTAGGAATTGGGACCACTGTGCGTCGGTTCCGGGACGAAGACCCGAAGGCAATGGGAGCCCATCAACACTTCAAAAAGCGCAGTGTGACACCGAGATCATTAGACTTGGACCGACAAAGACCCAACTGAAAAATACTATTGTTAAATTGTATATAATAGAATGATATTAAAGTATATTAAAAACCGCTCAAAGTCTGCTGCTTTCATTCGTAGAAATTTTTTGTAAAGTTCTGTTGCCCTCGCTTTCGCGGAATAAAAGCCATGGCCTAACCCACACACTACGGCGAGCTTGACTCTTCTTCGATTGTTCTTGCTCGACTGCTCATCAATAAGAAGCTCCGCATCATAAAATTATTGTACAATATTTTTTGTGGCTATCAATTCCTTTGCAATTTCTGTTGTGTTATTTAAAAAAACTATATTATTTGCTCAAAAAAATCAGACTACTTCATTTTTAAATTTAACAGATTGGGCAAAGAAATGTATAAAAAAAATTTTTCCGATACTGTGTGAACACTAACGAAAATTATTTGCGTAGGGGAAATATTTGGGCAAATTTTTTGGAGCAAATATTTGCTAATGTGGGAGAACCAAATTTGTTTTACGCAAACCTTTTACAGTTCAAGGCTAACTTTGTTAGCACAATGTGTTTAAATTTTGTTTGCCTGTGAGACCGTAGCTTAAATGACGTGAAAACTCAAAGCAAATTAAACAAGCAAAAAATTAAAAAAATGGCGTAAAAAACATGTACCGAACTTCCTTCCTACGGATCATTAGCCTGCTGGTAGCACAGACCTGAGTCCACTAGACTACAAACTGGACCGTTCTCAAGGCTTTGGCTGACTCTACTCGACACCCAAATATGGTTGTCCGCGGTGAGGACAATTTCTGACTTCGGCGTTACAGGAAGGCACAATTTTGACCATTTCGAATAAGTTGTTCTGTGACTTGTAGCCGTTCGTGACCAAATAAAAAAGAGAAACAAGTTTAAAAAAATATTCAATCTGTGTACCATTGCCGTTAAAGAATTGCAAATACTAGGTACTCTCCTATACTGTTTGCTTTCTCCGCTCAGCTTCTTATCCTCTCATCCCTCGCCTATTAAACTCAAATTAAACTCGACTTCAAGATGGCTAAATTTTGTCTGCAAAACTCAACGACTACTGAACCTCCTCCCCCAGTAAACTTATCTTTATTTCTTAAATCAAATTCTGTTATCACTTCAGAATAGGGTGCTCTCCACTGTTGTAAATGTAAATTTATGATTAATGCTGTGAACTTTCCTCGTATCTTTTCGTTAATTCGTTGCGAAAGTCATTTCTATATAAGAAACATAACGTTTATTTATAAACAGCTAATTCGTCACACAGTTGGTGACCATCGAACGCCCACACTCCTCTCCTATTCACACTTTAATCACTTAGGGCTCTCATCTTAATGAAATGCAGTCAGCGCCCAACATTTGTTCGAAGAACAAAACAGACATTGGAGATATTGGAAAATTATGCAGCCACAGGCAAAGGTAATCAAACAATTAAATATAATTTTGTGGTATTCACGCCCCAAAACGAGTGCGTGATGTCTGATGATAAATGGAAAGCCACAAAGTTGAGGAATTCGAAGGAAAATATTGTCAACATAATGCTCGTAGATTATCAACAGAACACAGAAGCGCACCCCAAAAAAGATTCTCAATACAATTTTGACAGCGTAGTTCGTAATAAAATGGGAAATTCATTGAAATCGTGGGCAACGGCAAGTGCATATCAATTGGCCCAGGAAGGGCGAGTGAGGGAGCTGACTTTGCTTAGACATTTCCACGGACATTAGATTAACATCGATTTAAAATCAAATTAAAACATTACCAGAGGCCCACCCCTGATAAATGCTGTCCCGGGTTGGGTCACCGTTACGCCAACTGTTGTTTCTGTTTTGTTTGGGGTAATTTAGATAACAGGTACAATGACAGGACAGGGGCCTATTGACAAGTGGCATTTTCTGGGAAAACAAAAGAAGTCGAGGAGAGAAAAGGGCCCACGCATATTTTTTAATGCTTGACCAGCATCGTCCAACTGGCCAGCCAAGTGTTGTCCTTTTTTTTTCTAAAACAGTTGTCGATGTCGTGATGTCAATGAAGATAATGGCAAACCGACATGACCTGCTGTGCGTGGGTGTGTGTGAGTGTGTTTGCTCTTTTTAATTGGAAATTAAACAAAATATCCTGGACCGTTCTCTTATTATTTGTCCTACGGTTTTGCGTGATTTGAAATGAAAGGCACTTAAGCACTGCAATTGTTGTGGTCCTGGCCATTGTTGATTGTTTGGCAGAAACCGTTAGGAAACCGCATTGAGAGGGATATGGCAAGGCTTCTTTATATTTTATTTTGTGAGAACAACTGAAACTGACTTTGGTACATTAGTGCAATTACCAGGAAAACTCCAAAGGTAATCAATTGAAATATTCAGGAGTCTAGGGAGATGATTCTTTCGGATAACTATTCCTGTCATCAGTCAACCGATTATTACAAAACTATGGAGTGGCTCTCCACGCTTTTGATGCATAGCCTATCCAATTCCATCAAAATAATAATTTTGAATATGGAACAATTCTAGCAAAGAATGTGCGGTCCAGAAAGAGTCTCAGAATAGGTCTGTGTAGGTCACAGATTGAATTTTATTCTTCAATAAACCTTAAATTAAAAGATTCCATGTGAAATGCGTGATTTATGAATTTTTATACCCGTTACCTCTTGAATATGAACAAGTCTAGCAAATGAATGTAACAGGCAGAGACCCAAAAAAAACAAAGGGGGGGGAGGGCCCGCCGCCGTCTGTCCGTCTGTCTGTATGAACACCTAGATCTCAGAGTATACAGCTCTGACATGTATGGGAAAAATCTTCTTTTATCTGCACGCAGATTCAAGTTTTCTCAAATTTTGGCCGCGCCCCCTCCCGCCCCCGCAATTTAAATAAAACGTTATATCTCCCACAGTTTTGAAGAAGATTCGTACCTTCTAAAGTTAGTTAGTAATTAGTAAAGTGATACAAGCCCCCCCCGCTACCCCCCCTCCCACCATAAAAAAATGTTGCATTCTTTTCGGATGGCCACCCTAAGGAACGCAGGAACACTGTTAAACATGTTTTTTCATGAGTAACGGGTAAATCAAAGTCGGTTAAAGCCGACTTTAACTTACGCTCTCGCTTTTTATTAAAGTCGACAAAAAAAGGCTGTAATCAAAATTATACATACGTTAAGGAAGCCTAAAAAGGAAAAACTAACAAAATTACAAAATAAACTAATGGCGACTCTCTTTTATTTTGGAAATTGGTAGCCCTAGTTGACCTAGGAGTAGCACTGTAGTAGTATTTAAAGTAATTTATTTCTCATCCTTAATTTTGTACAGGAAACGCTCAGATTAGGATGAACAAAATATATAAAATCTAGACATTGCTTTCAGCTTTCAACCTTTTAATTTAACAAAAAAAATTGTTTATTAATCATTGAACTTTAAGCAGGCTCCAGGTCATTGTAGAATTGGTTATACAGCTCCAGAGAGGACAAGCCAAGCTTCTCTTAATCTCTTTTTCGCACAAGAAAAAGGGACCTATAACCTTTAACGCCGAATCCGAACGGCAAAGTTTGAGAATTTGATATTTCATGGCTAGTTACTACACAGTCACTTCATAACTTTTCCAAAACAAGACAAACACACTCATTACAAAGGAGGCTGGTTGATTATATAGCTATTTCATGAATTACCACAATTCAATCATTAGCAGTTTTTGCAGTCTCTATGCCAGCATTGCTATAACCGCTTGAGAATCCCATTTAGGTATATTTTACTCAAATGTTGATTTTAAGCACTTGTTTGTAGCACTTTCCCTGGAACAAAAACATGCGGCGCTATATGTAGGTAATTTTGTCCTTTATCACTGTCTAGCGATACTATTGCTTTTACGTTGCTCATATACATCCTTCTGTGTGCTTTTTAGGGTAGTCAGCAGTTGTATGCATTATCCATTCCTTTGAGTCGAGATTTCCATGTTGTCCCAAATATTGTATCGGTACAGTTTCGGATCTAAGTGCAACAACTAAACTGCAAAGTAAGCACTTAGTACTACGCTAACCTCTGGAGGAGTTTTGCAAATATGTATTCAAAAAAATTATCTATTTCTGTTCAAGTGTATTAATAAGGGCATCAATAATTCTTCACCAATATAATATTCTTTTGAGTATAAAATGGAATCTTTAGCTGACGAGCTAGAATATAAAGTATTAGTTACAAACAGGGCTGCAAACCTCAGAAGGTCGCAAACCTAGGTTCAGATTCGAACCGGGGTTCAGGAATAATTTTGTTTTCGCAGACTCAAAAAAATGTATGCTAAGTGGAAAACCCTTAAACAGTTCATAAATATTTTGAAGTTCAAAGTCTTTGTATTTGCAATATAATATTTGAACTCAATAATAGTTATTTTAAGGGATATTTTACTTTAAAATCAAAGGTAAATTTTGAACTAATTTTAAGAAAGTAACTAGAAAAGTTCGACATAATTACACAGGTTCACAAGCTTTTGCAACAGAGAAGATAACAAAATATATGTATATTCGGTTGAGGAATTCAAATCAAAAAACTTGGAAAAAAATTACTTTATCAAAAAATAACCACATTTTCAATAATAAAATCTAACAATTTGTATCTTATGAGCAAGACAAAACTTAGTGTTTGGGTTTTCTCTAACGTCATTCAATGCAGCTAACATGAACACAAATTTCGTTAGAAAAGGTTACTTAATGTGGTTATACGATCAACAAATGCGAACAAACCTCGCTCAACAACGTTTATGCGAATATACTTTATTTCCCGCACCGAGCAGTTTTCGCTGTGACGAGAGGACGCGTTCTGTACGTGCGGAGACGTGGCTGCGCGGGGTGTCACAACCGTTTCACTTGAGAGTTTTCGGTCGATGTAGGTGACCGCTTGACCCAAAATTTGCCGTTGGGACGCTGATCGCACGACCGTTTGAGGGTTGCGGGGGTCCGCGACGTGCGTCGTCGAGTAGGCCCGCGTGGCTGTGCGCAGTTCTTCTTTTTTGTTAGTCATCCACTTGAGTGCTCCCCTATCATAACCCTGACGTGCTGGGTGAAAACAGACAAATGATTTCAATTCATCGACCAAAAATAAATTGAAAAAGTTTGCTATCTTTCCTGTTGCAAAAGTTGGCTTTTTTTTACTATCCTGTGTTATCAGACAAATCTTTTATATTCTTATTTTTAGAAAAGTTTTTTCTTAAACCTGTTTATGCCATATTTTTCGAAGTTCTAGAACACTTTTTCTTATTTAGAATTTAAGCGATTGAATTAAGTTCGTGCCACATTTTTTCTGAGTGTGCATTTATATATATTGGAAAATTGCAAAGTTAACAATTATAGCATTTAGAAATTTTTTATAGTTTTTGAACCGAACCCATTTTTGACTATTTTTACTCCGGTTCAGGTTCGGGCGGAACAAATTGTTCTGCTCCGGTTCGGGTTCGGTTCGGACTTCCCAAAAATCCCGGAGTCTCCGACTCCGGAGCGGTTCGGCTCCGAACCGGTTTGCAGCCCTGGTTACAAATGCATAATGAACGACTTCGTTTCACTTCACGACTTCACTTGGAAGAACTCCAAGATTGTCCAAAGATTCTAACGTGTTTAAGGTTTAATTAATTATCCATGCAAACAAGAATAAAATGCTCATACATATGATGCATTAGCTGTTCCTTCTCCGCAACTCACGCTAGGTACCTACATAAGTCAAATTTTTCGCCTCCAACTTATTTATTCACTTATCTTAAAGCTGAGTTTATGTCTTTCCCTTTATACATTCTTGTTAAGATCCAAGAAAGGGAGTTTTAAGGAGTTTTATTGGAACATTTATGTGGCACTCGTAGGTTTGCCCATCTTCGCCTGCTGATTTATTTAATTTCACATTTAATGAAGCATTTCCTGGATCTCCTCAACTATTGCCCAGTTATCTAGCAGTGGATTTAGCCAAGGCTCTTTACCCCTACTAAAAGTCAATTTGCCAAATTTGATTCAATTGTACTCACAGTCTATTGCACAAACCTCATGCAAGTTCGTTGCCTAAGTCTTTTGTTTTCTTTGCTTTCTGGAAACAAGTAAGTAAAAATTTCACTCATATCCCGACTTAAATTCACATTGGTAAACATCTAATCACAACATTTAGTCCCATCCCAAAGGCTTCCGTTGAAATTTTCGTCCCGCAATAATAACCCCCCGCCTGGGCGAGTGCTAAAGGGATTGCCGGAGACTAAACGAAGCTTTGGTCTGGACATCATAAAAATTGAAACAATAAGGCAAACAAATGACACACCCTGGACTGGGTCTTTTGGATGGAATTTGAAGAAAATCTAATCATCTGTTGGCACGCCCACCCAAGCCAGCAGCTGTACGTACACATACTCTCATGTAGATTTGGTATGCCCCTGGCCCAGGGCGAAAGACGAAAGACCAAAAACTAAGCAACAAGCAAACGTATTAATTAAATGTGCGCAACGCCTCCCAGTTTGTGTGCGTTCCGAACCCTTTGTGCAGAACCCTTTAAGGGCATCCCGCTGACCGGGTTGACCAGAAGATGCAATGCCAATGCCAAGTTCGCAGTAAAATTATGATTATTGCCATTATGTGCTTATTAAAATATGAACATTTCTTAGCCCGAGTCCGGGAGTTGGTTGACTTGTGACAAAAGGCATAAGTCAATGCAGCGGCATGCAAATTTGCGTGGGCGTGGCAGCGGCCAACGCTGTCCCCGGCCTCGGCCATAAACTCGACCACAAACAATGACCAGGCAGACGCAGGATTATTCATTGAATGGAAATCGGTAGTCGAAAGAAACTAACAGGATTTCGAAAGTTAAGCCACAAGTGTAATCCCGGCTAGAAATAGAGAGCTAGCCGAGAGGCTTAAGCCAAATGCCTGGCGAAAATCCCGCTGACTCTAACAGGTAACCCAAGGCCGAGGCCCGAAAAAAAATGTAAGCCAATTAAGTGGACTGACATTTGAAGCGCTTGTCAACGGGAAAATTTAAACAAAATATTTATTTTGTTTATGTTTACCAAAAACTCAGACGAGAACCCGCTTCATTGGAAATGCTTTCTTTGGCCTTTATCGCACGCATCTCGGTGTGTGTGAGTGAGCTGGCCCGCTTTAATGGCCAATTTACCAACTAAATAAAAGTAAAACGTAACAAAATCTCTCGGCCAAGAGATGCGCCATTAATTTCCAACATATTACCAGCGTAATTTGATCTTTCTCTGTTCGGGAACGGAGAACGCTCCGCCAACTACACAAAAACTTCAATGTAATAAAATTAATTTAAATTCTCAACTTGACTAAGCGCCTCCATCTTCAACGCCAACTCCAGCTCGCAACAAATATCTGTCGTTTATTTAAATTTAGCTATCAAAAATGTTTACGATCCACATAACTGACTAAATCACCATAAACACCCTGTTCCGTGTTTGGAGTCGCCTTCGGTCAACTCCCCCCGCCCCTGCAGCCCGCTTGGGCCCCCATGCGGCGCTAGACTCTCTCAGTTCATCCACATCATCATGATCATGATGGCGGCTCTTGCCGTGGCCTACCCTAGGTGGTAAGTTGTGGCAACAAGTGTCTGCCTGCCTAATCTCTGGGTCTTGGTCGCCTGGCCACATCTTTGGCACTTTGGCGTGTTGAATGCGCTCATTTATGTGAAATATGATACTCGCCATAATATGCAAAAACATTTTAATCAATTAATTATACGCACCGCGCAGCAGAATCTTGACCAGCCCTGGCCAGAAGGTGTTGGAGTTGATGTTCCTGTTGGGCCTTGTTGTGCTGTGGCTGCATGTAAATAATTTTAAAAGTTGCTTATGTGAAATGTGGCACTTAAATAACACAGCGTGTGCCCCGAGAACACGAGCGCAACAAAATAAGGTGGGGGATAAATGGGCAGAGCGTTTAACATGATTAAACATTTGAAATAATGTGTGCGACTATTCAGGGTAATTTTCTCAACTCGATTGGGAAAATTTATGTAAATCTATTTGCTGAAATAATCAGTCAATCAAGCAGTTAATTCTAAGCTATCTTAAAATTTGTTTGATTTAAGCCGAACCATATTGTAAATAGTTCCATGCCTAGCAACTGCACCGATTCATGAGGACGATCGACTTGTTTTGAACCGATTTGTAAGTCTTCTCGCTTGCTTTGGATGGTTGTCCTGTGTTTACTTTCTTTCTGATATATGCACATTAACATGTTGATCTATGAAGGGTTTCATTAGGTCTGTACAAAGGAAAAAACAACCTCTCAAATTTACGGACTGATATCAATCTCGTATTTTCTCAATCCAAGAACAGAAGAATTGATTTGAGCAAGGATTTTTGTATCAGGATATTCTTAAGCTCGGGTCGATAATGAATCATACCAAAACCCCAAAAAGTCGGCCAAAAGTCGAAAAACGTGTTTGATTTGGGGAAAGTTTGTACAAGGGGGTTTTCGGGATCGCTGACCACGAATTCGAAGTCAAAATTTAGAAAAACAAAATGGCGAATCCAATATGGCGGACGATTTCTTCAAAAACGTGTTGGATTTTGCCGAAAGTCTGTGCTCGGGGGTTTACGCGAACGCTGATCACGAGTCCAAAGTAACAATCACGGATCCAACGTGGCGGAAAATTTCTTCGGAAATTATTTGATTTGGGTGAAACATCAAAAATCCCGTTTATCGATAATATCTCGATAACTAGTCGACAGATTTTTTCATGTCGATTTACGTTTAATATGTACTTATTTTCTAAAGTAGAATCTCATTTTCAGAATCCAAATCGGTTAATTTTTCGCGACTCTATGCGCTTCCGAACGTTGTGTTTTTTCGACGCATGACAATTGTCGCCTAAAAATCGCTCACCGAATCCGAATCTGGAACTAGCCGGGGCAGCTAATTTTTGCTGACTATTGTACCACTACAACTATTCCAATCATTAAAAGTCCATAAAATAAATATTTTTTTGCGACGTTTGGCCAGCTTTTTGGGATTTGGGACCATAGTGTGTCGGCTGCTTGCTAGAATACCCGAGATTATATTGAGTCCGAAAAGGATTGGATATATTCATACTCGCTGTGATCCCAAAATAAAAACATAAAAACCAAACTAGAAGTTTGCATATCGCTCATAAGATAAAAATTGCTTATATCCTCTAATTACCAATATTTTTAATTTGAAATCATCTCGGTTTTAAAAGATATAGACCGAAAACTATCAAAAGTCAAACCAACCCGCCATTTGAAACAAATTTTAGCGGGGTACGTTATTATTTATCGAAAGAACGACAAAGGTAGAATGAACTACACTCATTTTATGCCCAAAAGTGAGTTCGCGCACCGTAAGTTAGATGATTGGAGCTAAAAGAACTGGGACCGCCACAGCTAATCCCCCCTTAAATAATGCTCCTTAAATTAAGTTTAAAACACAAATTAGGTTTAAGTTCGGTTTATTGGAGTCGGTGTGCTGCCGGTTAGAATGAGTGTCACAGAATGTCGGAGAGATAAGACAGTGTGTGTGTATGTGTTAGAGATGTAAGTTACCTAAAAGGGCGGGAGTATCGAGCATCGTTTGTTGTTGGTGATGTGTGAACTAGTTAGATTAAATACGTCGAAATGCTTAAGCGGGTTTTTTGGTTGATATATAGAAGTAAAAATTGTATTTGAATATCGCCGAGTTGGTTGGATATGTGTTGCCTATATGTCAATGGCTGATATCGATGTTATGGATCGGCTATGTGTGTCTGTTGCTTTGTCATTGTACATGTGTGCTGTGCAAATGTAGATCTGACAGTCAACGGTCTCTTTTTGAAAAGGCGAATTAGACTAGACCAAGAGTTCTTGAGTGACTTTTTAAGTTTTGAACTCTGTTATGTTGATGTTGAGCTCCGACTATTTCACAAGGCCCCGTCAGCATGTTTATGTGTGTATGTAGGCGTGTGAGTGTATGCAAATCTCGATGAAGTCGTCGGTTGTGTTGTTGGCACTTTATTTCTGTGAAATTGTTTAATCTTTTTTGCATATTACAATGTTGTTGTTGTGTTGAGTATTGTTTTTAAATTTGTTACTGTGCTTTTGTTTATTGTTTTATGCACATTTCATTTCTGTTGTGTTTTTGCTATTGCAATGCGTGTGTATGTATGTTTCTGGGCGGCACCGAGGCCGAACGCCATTTTGGTAGCGCCCGTTTGTATGTGTTAAAGCAGCTACTGTTTTTCGTCGCGAACTATAACCACTTAAATGATACCAGTTTATAACACAGATTAGGTTTAAGTTCTGCTTTTTGGGAGCCATGGTGCTGCCGGTAAGAATGAGTGTCACAGAATGGTGGAGAGATAAGTCCGTGCTACTCAGCTACTAGAGGTAAGGAACAGTTTTGCAAAACCGGTTTTGAGCCGAACCCGTTCGAACCTGGAATTCCAACTTTTATGTTACTGAGTAAATCGAACCTAAAGCCGAACCAGTAGAAAGTTCGCAATAGAAAGAAGTAAGCTTTTGTCATAGAAGTGGTCGAAAATCTAGCCCATAATCGCTCCTCACTTTTTTCTTTCATTGATATTCACCTTAACTTTCATTTTCTCTTTCCTTGATCGTGCATTCTGATAAAGTTTATACAATTAGCAAGCCTTGTTCCAACTCCACTAATCGAATGTTGTGGATATTTTAGACAACACTTGCCAATCTCATTTTAAGCTTGGTTTTAGCGCATTAGGAAATCTTTGTGTTGTTTTTTTTTTACTCTTAATCTCCCCCCCGTGGCTGTCCCATAAATCCCATCCATCTGCTGATGCTGCCTTTTGTCTTGCTCTCTCTTATATGCTGTTAATTTATTAATGAACCTCTTGAAACAACAACGAACGATCAGACATCAACATCTCATTTGCCAATTTGCTGATCCCAAAGCTGATTCTGTTTCTTTTCCTCCCTCCCTTCCCGCACTTGTCTTCGCCTCAATGCTTAATTAAGTTTTAACAAAACTTTATAATTTGACTTTGTAGCGCATAATTTGATGAACAACGGCAAACAGCAACAATCATTTGATTGCTTTCATAAAATGTATTATTTATTTACTTTTAATTGGCTTCATTTGATGATTTTAATGATGCGCAAATATCGGCAGCCAACCGATTTAATTCACGCTAATAATATAAATTTCCGAGCCAGAGTCAGGGACAGGTAACGAAACGGGTTTCCAGAGGGGAGCTAATGATATCACACCCAAAATGCGGAGAAGAGGAGCAAGAAGAAGGAAAGTGAAACCCATTTGTGATGCCTTCTCACCTGATGCTAACAAAAAACACGCATCAGGAGACCCCGGAGTTCGATTTGCCCTCCCTCCGCCATCGATTGCCTCTGGCCACCTGCTGCGAGATGATGCCTCAATTGCTGGAGACTTGCCTTACAATCTCATCGGAAATCACTTAGATCCCAATAAATAACCTCAGCATATGTGGCGTGACTTGGCTTGAACCTGGAGACCCCAGCCCCCCCACCGCCAAACTCCACAATGTCTGGCCACATTCATTACGCGTTACTTAAATTCTAATACCTGGCGACTACAAATTAAGTTGTTGGCTTTAAACATTTATGCGAATCGTCGTGCTGAGTTCAAGCTAATCATATAAAGTTAGAGAGCGAGAGAGAGAGAAAGAGAGAGCGAGGAGTCCAGCAACCAGTTGGGCCCAGCATGCAGGCTAGAGAACAAAAATGCCAATTCATCAACAAGACCATAATTGAGAAGGGGGAAACGGGGACTAAGGCTTGGGATGACGCCCCCGCAGCATCCACACAGACATTAACCTTTTATTGACTATGGGTTATTTAGTAACATTTTGACCAGGGTACAACATCAGGTGAAATATATGTATATGAAAGAATCAACTTGATTCCAGTAGGTTCCAGTCTGATGGAAGAGTAAACATATATATTGGATCCATCACACTTTATCAAAAACCCAGGAAACTATCTAAACATTGAATTCTTGTTGAAAAATTATAAACTGAAACTGAAATGAGGAGAACTTATGTGCACTCCAAGTCTCTTTGGATTTAATTTGTATACTACTCTATAACACTCTTTTCCCCCCATTTGTTGGTTACGGTAATATTACGGTTGTGCCATAATTATGGTTATCTTGCTGACCATCATCAATCATTCAAGGAAGGTGCAAGTATAAGCCAGTCCAGTAAGCTAAACAGTAAGGCGATGCCAAATCCAAATTCAAGCTAAAATAAAATTGGAGTGAGACTAAGGTTAATGGTTTTTATAGGGGTTGATATATTTTGTATATGTCATCGAGCTTAATCTCTTAACAACAACCTCCTTGCTGCTCCTTCCTCTAAACACCAAACAATGCAAAAATTATGATTCGGTAGTCGTGCATTTTTGCATCGGCCAAACTAGCCAGCATCCAGTGTAATGCCACAAATGTATAAGGAAAGATGAGGCGGATAAAGATTTTGGTTAGCTGCACTCGATCACTCTGGTTTTTTGTGCCCGTCTGCAAGAGTGCGGCGCAATGTATGTATGTAAAATATTCATTGTGATTGCATACATCAAATAAGTTTACGTGAGAGCCGGTCACCTATAGCAGCCATGGTCCGAAGTCACTTGTGTTATGTCGTAAGTCGGTGAATAGTCTGGAGAGAGCTATCTTGCTAATTAACACTTATTTACGATTAAAGAAATTTTTTCAGTCAAGAAATTAACCCGAATATAAGGTTCTGTTTCGGTACTGATTACCGGTAATGTTTTTAAATGTTATACGGTTACGGATCTACGAAATAATTTTTTTTCGGTTACAAATTTCGAAAGTGTTTTTAGCCGATAAGGGTTACGGTTTAAATCTCTGCTATAAAGTATAAATATTCTTATTCACCAACAGCACAAATTGCCGTATTTGGTGTGAAGAGCAAGAACTGCAAATGCACTGTTTTGTGTGGATTATGGGCCGGTGGCATTATATGACGAAGGCAGGAACATTTCTGTGAATAAAGAGCGCTACCGTGCGAAGATTAAAAATTTTTTTTGCCCAAAACAGAAGAGCTGGACTTGGCTGGCATTTGGTTTTAACAAGACGGTGCCACACGGCACGCGATTCATGTGGGTTGAAACATTGTGAGGCGAGTTCACGGTCAATTACCCTTAGACTATTTTTTGTGGGGCGATGTAAGACTCATGCTTCAAGACCGCAACAGTTGGCGCCCCGCTTTTCGTTCTTAAATCAAGAATTTTCAGTTTCAAAACTTTAATTAGC
Source organism: Lordiphosa clarofinis (assembly GCA_018904275.1). Taxonomy (NCBI): domain Eukaryota; kingdom Metazoa; phylum Arthropoda; class Insecta; order Diptera; family Drosophilidae; genus Lordiphosa; species Lordiphosa clarofinis. The sequence goes on from JAEIGQ010000217.1 coordinate 201,017, forward strand.
CTACAACTTCATTAAAAAAGTACTGAATTTCTTGATTTAAAATTTTTTAAATTTCCTAAATTCTTGATTTCAAGAACGTTTTAAATATGTTAAGCTCGATTTTGACTTTCTTAAGAACTTTTAGTGCGCAAAATAAGCATGACTTAGACTTTTTTACGTTAGCTAAGAGCGATTTATACTTACAGTAAGAGCTTGTTATTACATCAAGAACAAAATTAATATAAATTATTACTTTTTTTCTTGCGTCAAGAATTGTATTTGTATTTTAGAATTGTCAACGATCAATTTTGAATTTAAGAACAATATGATCCTAAATGAAAACTTTTTTCTTGAATCAAGATTCGTACTCAGAGTAAGAATTTTCAAGAGCAAATCGTTCTTACCAAATTCTAAACCGAAACTGGATAAAATCAATCAAAGCTGCTAAAATATCACCATTTATAACGTTACTACGAAAAATAATACACAAAGTGGTCTTGGAGTGGCCAAATCTGGAAAGCATAATAGAAACGAGTTTAAGGTATTTTCCTTTTAACCATTCCTAATTTGGTCTAAAAACCGGTTTAAAATCGCAAAAGATTTGCGAAAGTGAAAATGGGAGCATGGCTTATTTTAAAAATTTCTTATTAGATCTAAATAATCAATTACTATATACTCCAGACGTGGTCCTCTGCAATTATAGTCTAAAGTTATTTTTTAACAATCTTTTGTGTACAAATTCCTCAACACTTTCAAGTACACACCGAACATCCCCACTACTTGATTAAGGGTTAATCTTGCGGTACAACAAATATGAAATTAATATTAATTTCAATTAATGTCAAATATTAATGTCCACAAAAGCGTCGGACATCATTTGTTGCTGTCATTCATTCAAGTGTTGTTGTAAATAACTCTCTTTGTTGCTTTTGTTGTCTCCGGCCTGTTGGCGACTTGGCGGCTTTAGCAGGCGATTTTATTAGCGTGATAATGTCACAAAAGTCCGCATGATTTATGAGGCCCCAAAAATACAAATCGGAAAGGTGAGTCAGGCCGAAATCTGCGGGCTGGGCGCCCCTCGAATAAATTTGTTAATTTCTTTTTAAATAATTTCCAGCTGGAGTGAGATTGCCGGGCGCAGATAAATAACACTCATTAGGCTTTATAACGGTTTAAGGTCGAGACAATAAACTGTGGATTATGCGAAACAAAAAACCAAAGTTCAGACTTTCCCACATGGTTCGGAAATTAGCAAAAAGATCGATTGCTTAATTAAGCGGCGATTTGACAATGTCAAGTGTCGAGCACCAGCGAACGGGCGATCTTTCAGCTGAAAGACACCAGTTTCCCCCTTCCCCTGCGCCAGCATGCAAATGAGGCGTTGGCGTTATCGATCGCAACATGTGTATAAATTCATTTCGTATTTTGTTTTTATTACTGTCGATAAGTCGTTATAAATTGGGTTAGAGGTGCGCTCCGATCACAACGTTTAATCCATCTCTCACCCTCCCGCTCGCCCCGTATCGCCATCGTTTTGCATACTTAATGCCTTTAAAAAGCTTTAAATGATTGTCAAGAGATTTGCATAATTTGGCTTTGGGACTAGAAAGAAAATTTATACCTGTCCAGTGTCGCAATGGGCCATATCATATGTTCAAACATTTTAGAAACATGCGTCAACATAATTTTAACGCCAAGTAAACTTAACATAATTGATCTTATCTCCCCATCCCCGCCCCGTTTTGAATCGCTTATTTATGTTGGCCTTGGTGCAGCCTTTGCCACCATTAGAGTAGTCCGAGCTCATATCAGGCCATATCACTGGCTTTTTGGTTAGACGGAAGTCATAAACCAATTTTGGTTGCAGCACGGGGACTGCGACTGGCGCTCGCTGCTCGCGCCTGTTTAATATGTTGGCCATGCGGCCATATTTAAACAGAATCTCGTGCGTACGTGACATGGTGGGATTCTAAGCGAAGAAACTGACGTGTCTAGTGAGGTTTTTTGTACATGAAGGCGTAGAAGCGTAATAAAGATGCGACAGTGGCGTGGCAGACAGGATTAAGTCATAAAAATTTGTTTAACTCAATAAAAATATCGCCAAATTAACTAAAAAAATTTAGAAAATGTTTTCTAGTCAGGGCAATTTTTCTAAAAACACTTGACAATTTTTGTGTTAGGTCGATTAAAATTCCAGGTTATGCAGCTCATAACATTGACGTAAGCACTTAAAATAAATTTTGGGGATAGGTAGACCTGACAAACCCTGTTTGTTTGGCACCCCGCCCCACCTTTCCCCCTCCCCTTCAGCCTCACGAACCCTAATACACAACCTAACTTTTTTATATTTTTTAAATTTTAGGGCGAATTTCTAGATAAATCTTTCGAAATTTTATGTATTTCTAAACAAATTTTTCTAAATTTAAGAAACTTGATTTCCTCAAAATACGAGCGTTTTACTAACATTAATTTTTTTTTATTATTTTATATTAATTATTTTAAAAATCTCTATAATTATTTTAAAAACTATTATTTTTCTAAATTTAAGAAAAAATGTTTTTAAACAAGAAATTTTTCTACAATTTAGAAAAAAAAATTTTTATGGCAGAACTATTTAGTATATAGTTGTCCGATTTCGACAAAGCTTGGTGAAATTATGTAAAATCATTAAAAACTTATAAGTACGAGCGTTGGGAGCGATAGCATTGAAAACAAAAAAGTTTTTCTCACTAAAACTAGTTTTTCAACCGATCGTTCCTATGGCAGCTATATGCTATAGTCATCCGATCCGGCCGGTTACGACAAATGTGCAGCAGAATTATTTCTGCTAGCTGAGTTGTTATACTGCAACTGGCTGCGTAAAAAATTTACGTTTGACAGCCGAGTTAGTTAGATGGATGGCAAAAGCTTCATTGGAGCGGAAAGGTTGTGGTCCGAGTCCCCCAGGAGGGGCGGGTTGTTTTTTTTTTTTTTTTTTAACAAAATAAATCTATTTATGTTTATAATAAAGTTTTTTTTTACTGAAGCTTTAAAGAAAACTGTAGTGGTTGATCAGTTGTAAGATTATATATCTTGTTTTTAAGATTTTTAATCTTTTTTGAAGATTATTCAATCTTGTTTTTATAAGATTGCAAGATTCTCGAAAAAGAGATTTTCAATCTAGATTTGAGATTGATTTTTCATTGCTATTAAATAATCTATCCCAAACTGCAATAAAAAAATGTAATTTCTAATGTCATGTAGGTCCTACTAACTGACATACTGACACATAATCAACCCACAGCTGAAACTGCTTATCCTAGAGATTTGGCATCGACATTCGTTTAGTTACGCTGGCGCACACTAAGTTAGGCAATTTGGAAAATATGTTTTCGAGGTTCGTGAAAAGACCAAAGAAAAGTATATATGAGCCACATACTTAAATGGCAATTTTTTTGGACAAAGCATGTGACATGAGAGAGAACGACTCACACTCACTCTAATTATTTATATTTACTAAGTTTGCTCGAGCGTAAATGCTTAGATGAAAGGCTCATATATTTATATATCTTTTTCTTATGATTCAATGTAAGCCAAACATTTATTTTTTGTTTTGTTTTGATAATTTTTTTGTATATCAACGCAGTATGAGAGAATGTCTTCTCACTAACCAGAGAGTCAATCGCTAAGTCTTAAGATATATTGGCCAATAAATTCCGGAAAAAATTTTTTTTACTCGCCCAATTTAGAACCCCTTTTCCAAAGCATTTCCCTCGGCCAGGCCACTGACTGCTATAAATTGCATTTGTAACTTATTCACAGAAAATATTTTCTTTTATTTGGTAATTGGTATCATTCACACTTTTCGCTGAGTTTTTTTTTTTTCATTACAAAGAACTGTCGATTAAAATCAATTCTCCTTTACTTTCCACAACATTTCTTAATGAACTTGTTTCAACATTGTTAGGGTTTTTATTTGACATGCTCTCCTTCCCCCTTTTGCCCTGGTAGTTTCTTCCATTCATGGTGTTGATTCCAATTGATAAGCAGCATCCTGTTTCCGAAGGCTGCTGCGATCAGCTGCAGGTTGTGGTGAGGAATATTAATGAATCGAAAGAGATGCTGGAAAATAAGAGGCTGTGCAATTAGCAGGGCGGAAATACCAATCCGAAGGGAAACGCGCCCACATCGCTAGTCGCGAAGAGCTGACAAGCTGCAGGATCGAATTAGTGTTGATTTAATTATATTTGGTTATTTTTAACTTGCATCGGTCAGATTTCAGTTGTAAAACACTAAGAACGTTTTGTTTGCGCATTTTAAGCCACTCAAAGCACAGACATATTTTATGTATTTATGTGGGGTATAAATACACTGAAATTAAAATTGGCAACTTTTAGTTAAAATGTGAGTGTGAAGTGGATTCAGCAGAAGATCGACCATATTAAAGTAATTTTTCCGAGAAACTGAATATTTATTTTTGTGGTCTTATAAAATTGAGAGGAGTACCAAGAGAGAGAAAGTAGCTTGATATTATATCATAGATTATTTTGGCGATTTGTTAATCGATATCCTCATCTATGACTCCGTACGGATTGTTTTTTTTTTTTGTTTTTTTATATACGTACTTTAACCCAAATCAACGTGTTTCTATGCCTCGTCGCTCGACCACATCTAATTTAGCAGTCTTCAGTAATTTTTGCAACAGTTCCTTCGACAAACACAAACACGTTGAAGTTATTTATGTAGATGTTTCCTAAGAATTCCTAGTCACCAAGCTTTTTAAGCAACGGGATTCAGAATAAACTAGTAGCTTTCTACGTTAGGGGTGCCCAAGCCCATTCCTCAAGCCACGTATTCGTTGTAGTTTGTCGCAAAGCTAAAGCTGGTGAGTTAGCCTACATAAACCAACAAAAAATTCATATTCGTGTTGTCCTCTATTTCATGTGGAGCTATTGGTTTTTGTGGGCGCGTTCAGACCTCCAACAACATCATATGTGACTCTCTTCACCCTCTCTCTCTCCAATGTCTCACACAAACAAAAATCGGGCTTATTTTTCTATTTCTTCCCAGCCAACAATTTAGCAAGCGGTTTGCCTTCGACACTTACAAAATACTAGCTATGGTAAACTGTTTGCGCATATCGATTCGGCGACCGGAAAATATTTCGTGCTCACTTTCAACGCTCTCTTGGCAACACTTCTGAACTTTCAGTAGATCTGGCAAGGCAGAAAAAAATATGTTTAAAATATTCAAAATTAAAAAGAGCTAACGATCAAGTTAGAAAGAAAATATGCTGAGCTGTCAAAATGATTGACCGCCTACTGCGCCACGTGCTCAACTGTAATTGAATTGAGATGAAACTTAGGCACATTTTTACAGTGTACTTTTTTTTCAATCACTTTTTATTTGCAGTCTTATTTGTGCGCTAGTCCCGCATCGTGTTGCAAGCAGCTTGTCCTTGTCCTGCTTGTCGAACTGTCCACACAAAGCGCGACAACAGCCAGAGGGGCACAAAAGTGCCACAAAAAATGCTGTACGCAAGTCCATTTAAAATGCATTTACATTAACATTATGATGAGGACAGGCCTTGGACTTTGTGTGGCCCCAGGAACGTTCTGATTCGAACAATTACAATTGTGCGCGTATGGGACCGGGACCGGGACCCTTCTGCGCCTGACTCTGTCAACGCGAGGATACCGATGCCGAACCAGATCGATCGCAGCGATAGCTTTGAAGTCGTATTTGGTGTGTTTTTAGTGCAAGATTTGGCGCTTTTTTTCAAACGGAGCGCGCAAAAACTGAGCCAACTGACCAAGGGACAAAGGGCCCAGCGATACTTTGTAGAAATTATTGTTAACAACAGAAACGACAGCTTGCTGCAAAGGCTTTTGAGCACAACACAAAAGTGAAAATATTTACGAGCCAATCAAGCATTTAAGTATCACATTACAACGTGTTCAATGTTCGATGAGTTGTCAAGTCAAGTTTGTGTAGACATTGGCGTCCCGGCCCTTGCCCCGACCCGGGCCCAACTGAAATGTAGTTTTGTAGCTTTTAAATGCGTTTTGTTGGTCCAATAATGCACACGAAGACAAACCGAATTTAGATCGGTTTACATGTGCATAACATGACTGGTGACACGCTTTTTCCTCGGTCCGGAGCATCCCATCGACATGGGCAGAGAGCCGAAAGAATTTATTCCTAATTTCCCACATGCCTGGCGCACCGGACGACATTGAACTTGAATAACTTTGCTTTTTTTGCGAATAACTTTCTTTTTTTTTTGGCCCATCTAATTTAAGCACCGTGTTAGCTGTCAATTTGTGAACAACATTTTGTGTTAATTTCCAAAAAAAACATTTCAAAGGGTGCCGCTCGAGCAGCAAGTGTCGCAGTCTCGTATATTCACAATGCCGCGTAACTCATACGCCGCGTAAGCCGGTCGGCCCACGCCAAAAACAAAAAAAAAAGAATCATTAAATCAACGAACTGATTTTTATTGTCACTTGAGTCTCCGAAAGCTAACAGCAAATAAATTTACTAAAAATATTCCAAATTAAAACGCTTACAATTTATTAAAACGAGGCTCTGCACTTTGGGGCAATATTAGGGAAAGAACATAAGTTGCAAGCAGGGACCCAAAATGACTGTTATTTCTATATAAAGCGCTCACTTTAAACTTTATAAATTTCGATTCAGCTCAGATAAGCCATGATTTCTTGTATTTATATTCGTGCAGAAACACCACATTTTGAAAAGTGTTTATATAAATTAATTTAACATTCTCAATGCTTCCCTAAGTCAAATGAAACACTTCATTAATTACATTCTCACACATCGTCAAGAACATCTCGTGGAAATTTATGTTTTGGGGTAATTTTTTCGCCCAACCGGAAATATTTTGTGTGTTTTGTGAAGGATTTCCACGGGGAAGACAACAGTGGACTAGAATCGTCTATTGGAGACACCACTTAAAAAAAAAAATAGAGGCAAACTAACTTCGGCTCGACCGAAGTTTATATACCCTTGGAGCATGATATATGCCTGACAGTTTGTATGGCAGCTATACTATAAAGTGGTCCGCTTTCGACAAATCTTGTTGAAATTATGTAAAATCATTGAAAACTTATAAATACGAGCGTTGGGAGCGATAGCCCTAAAATCAAAAAAAGGTTTTCTTACTAAAACTATTTTTTCAACCGATCGTTCCTATGGCAGCTATATACTATAGTCATCCGATCCGGCCGGTTCCGACAAATGTGCAGCGTATTTGTACCAAAAGACTTTGTGCAAAGTTTGGTTAAGATAGCTTTAAAACTGACGGAGGAGATAGCATAGAAACAGACGGACGGACGGACAGACGGACAGACGGACAGACGGACGGACGGACAGACGGACAGACGGACATGGCTATATCAACTCAGCTCTTCATGCTGATCAAGAATATATATACTTTATGTGGTCGGTGATGCTTCCTTCTATGCGTTACAAACATCCGGACAATTTTAATATACCCTTCAGTCGTGCCGAAGTTAGCTTGCCTCTATTTTTATACTCTGTACCGAAGGTACATAGAGTATATTAAGTTTGTGCAAAAGTATGTAACAGGGAGAAGGAGTCATTTCCGACCCTATAAAGTATATATTATATAAGTATTATATATATTCTTGATCAGCATCAACAGCCGAGTCGATATAGCCATGTCCCTCTGTCCGTCTGTCTGTCTGTTCGTCCGTCCGTCCGTATGAACAAACAGATCTCGGAGATGGTAAGAGATAAAGGTTTGACATGAATGGGACAAATGTTTCTTATAGCTGCAGGCAGATCAAGTTTATTTTCAATTTTTACCACGCCCCCTCCCGTCCCCGCAATTCGGAAAAAACGTTATATCTCCTACAATTTTGAAGATAGACGTTTCGTACCTTCTAGAAATAGTTAGTAAATATATCGATTTGCGAAGAAATGATATAGATCGGATCAGCGGTTCTCAAGTTATGAGCAAAAAAGTATATCGCCCTCGCCCCACCCCCTCCCACCCATTCACAACTAACACCACACAATCTTAGAGAGAGAGAGAGAGAGAAAAAGAGAGAGAAACTTTGAGATGAGCGCTCCACCAGCATTGCATTCAGCTTCTACTCCAGGTACAGAGTATGTTATAGTCGGGCTTGACCGACTTTTTCACTTGTTTTTTTATCGTATCATTATAAACATAGAGAGTATCAAATCGATATTTTGGACTTTAATTTTAAACCTTGAACTAAATTTTGATACAAAAAATTAAATTTTAAAATTCATCAAGCAAGCAAGAAACCTAGTGGTGCAGAATGCAAAACGTTTCCGTCGAAGCAAACATACATTTTTTTTCAACGCATTTGGAAAATCTCGATATTAACTAAATTCATTAAAATATTATTTATTTTGTTTTTTCATTACAAACTGTTGGGCGCACAAAAAAATGACTTTTTGCGAATGTGCGCTAGAAACCAATTAGTGTGCTGAAATAGCCAAAAAATGCCAAACTTTAGATTTTTAAGTTATTTTTTTTAAACATTTACATTTACAAACATTTAATATTACCCATGACCGTGATTGAGAGCGGTAATATTGAGAACAATTCAGTTTTTCACACAAAAACCCATTTTCCGATCTTTTGTATGGCAGCTACAAGAAGTAGTCATTTGATCCGGTCGGCTTCGACATATTCAGGCATGTTCTGAATTCCACTTCCACGGCAACCTTTCGAAAGTGGAATTGATTCATGTTCTGGCAACACCAAAAAGAAACACGTTTTCGTTTTGAAAAGTAAGTCGGCGTTAGGCGTTAGTGTCATTCCACCACTCTTAGTGCTAAATGTACATAAAGAAAATTTTTCTTAATTCTGTGATCAATTTAGAAACTGTGAAATTTTATTGGCATTCTAGCCTTTAATTGCTTTATAAAGATTTTTTTTGTTAAATGTGTCCAGATTTTGGCATTGTTTAGCCAAACCGAAAAGTGAACCCTAAAAGTCAGCGTCTCTCATTTCTGACTGTACCATTTTCGATCGTTTCGCTTGGAATTCAGGTTTCTCTCTTGTGTTCCTAGTGCCATTCTCGCATGGTTCAGAGGATTCAAAACTAAGGGACAAGTTCGCGTGGAAGAGAGATGAGAGAGTTGGAAGAGAGATGAGGATGCCTGGAGCAACCATCAATGTTTCAGTTGCCTTATATATTAATATGGGAAGATTTACCAGCGCTATGAGTATTCTTATAATGTGAAGATAGATTGTTAGATCTATTGAACTTTCACACACAATGGCATGTACGCACTGAAAAGTGCATAAGAATCAATGAGCGTCGCTGACCGGAGTCTCCCAGATAGCCATTTGAAAAGCAATCTTTCGGACATGACAACTCCGAGTTCTATCTCCACGTCGAGACTCAATTTAAAACACTGCAAGCCAAAAGCTTGGTTCAGAGGGTAAGGACTGGGGTCAGCATAGCTGTCGAGAGTACGTCGGCACGTACTTTCCCACAAAAGTTCGAGACAAAACTTTCCAAACTTTTATATGAGCGCCAATAGTTTTATTTTTCTCTTTGAATTGTTGGCGTCAAAACGAAACACCCTCTCCTGACGCAACTCGAACCTGGTGGCGCGGTAGATCAGTTAAAAATGTAATACATTTTCATATAAAACATCATCAAATTATTATTCTTGTTGCTCAGCCCGGACATGCTTGTTGCAGATTTTATTCTGTACCTACTTGCTGGAGGCTCTCCATGTCAACTGCATCAAAACTTCTTTTATTGATGAGGTCCCAAATACTTTGATTTTAACGCTCACCCTTCTACTCGAAAAATTGTTTTGCTTCTGACCGTTAAAATTGAATCAATTTAATTACTTTAGGTTCACAAACAAAGTTCGAACAGCTGTTTATACCATCCATTCAGAGTTCGACGTTCGATGTTCGATTCGTTTCTCTGCGTACACACCGTAAATCGTTTGACGTCAAAACTTTTGCTTGTGGTTTTACAACGTTTTTTAAATGGAGTTTTTCGTTTGCGAGCTTTTCCGTGCTTAAACGGCAAATAAGAACAAAATCATGACCATTTGGTTTTCAAACGTCGTATCCAATCAAGTAATTGAAAACACACCAAATGAAGGGATCTGGATATTTAGTATTCGACTGCAGCGATCTGTCTATTTTAAAATATATTTGCTCCACACGCAAAAAATCGAAAATTCACATAATTTGCACCATTCCTCAAACCAATGTGCAGCTAATTTAACCGAGAAATACAAAAGCCACCAACACTTTCACAAAATTGCCCAATTAAATTAACAATAAACAGTGCTATCGTGCACTTTTCCCTCCCCTACTCCACTTCCACAGTCAAATATACATACAAGCAGTATTTATGTATGGAGAGACTAAAACAAATGCAAGCCCCGGCTTATGGCCACAATTATTCGCAGCCTACGTTGGAGCAAGAAACCCGGCTTAAGATTTTTAGTCGACGGCGACGGCAATGTTGATGGGAGCGATCCGATAAGAAGCGAATTTAGTTTCGAGGGCGTCGCACGCTCTACGACTAAACCATATAGAGTCATCATATAGAGCCCGATACTCTGCGAGTGTGTGTGTGTGTACTTAGTCAAAATAATAAACATGGAAGGTGGAACCTATTGGCAACCTAAATTAAGTCATTAAAAAATGCTAAGTTACCAGACCGGGGGGGACCTGGTCGTGGCAGAAACGAGGCGGAGACTTTGTCGCCCATGTCTGCAGCTCTCAATGAGGTTAAGTAAGTCATTAAATTTGTCGCTAGACACGACGACCATGTTGGCCACAATGGCGACAATGAGCGGAGCTGCCTGCTGGAGCAGATGGCGGAACTTGATAATAAAATTAAGCAGACGTTGGAGGCAGCCAAACACCAGGCAATTCAGTAGTGGGAAAGCCTAATACTTATTGAAGGAAGGAAGTGACAATTGACTGTGCCACTAAAGACATTCGAATCGCAGTCAATCCGTGTGTGTGTGGGTGTGGGTGTAGCGTATGTATATTTGGCCAACGTCTATTTTATGGTCAAAAGACATAAAATCAAGACCTTCGCGACGACTTTTCCCATAGTTAGGCAAAAAGCATAAAATGTGTTAATTGAATAAGCAACTCAATGGATCGTAAATCATTATTTGACATTTATGAATGGCAAGTAAAGTCCAACGGCAAACATGCAATTTTCTCAGCTGACACCTGAAGCAAAGTTCCCACTGATTTTGTGACTATGATCAAACGATTTCCAAATTAATTATGTAAAACTATTTTAACCTAATTGCAAACGTTTTTTCTTGATCGAAATCAAACGAATTTGAATTGATTTCCAGCCAAAATTAACAAATGTAAAATTTAATTAAATTAGCTAAACTCTGAACTAATTTGAATTTTTAAACAGTCAACACAGAGGGGGTATTTGACGAGGGTTGCCTTTTATATTACAGGCATTGGTTCACAGTTTGGATTTGTAGAGATATATGGATTATTATATAAAACCACTCCATTTTTAATTTTTTAGTTGATATTTTTTAGGAATGTCTAACACTCAAAGTGTAAAACTGCAGACCAATATTCCATATCACATGTTAAAACTATATGGTGGACTGGATTGCCTTCGAGTTAGTAACAGCATGTCTAGAACACTCAAAGTTTAGAAAATATGCAGCCCCGAACCACTTTAAAACGGTTTTATATCGGTATCAAATCACTACCAAGTCGCTGTCAAGTCACTGTCAAGTCACTTTCAAACAAATATATCAATATAATTTATCGCACAGAACTCACAACTTGACCTCAATGCAGCCATTTCTCCACCCCCCTTTCCCTCCTCCCACTTCAGCCCCCACTTATTTCCAATCTCATCAATATGATATTCATTAAACGTTAAAAAAATGTTAAGTTCAATGGAGCTGAAAATCGTCTAAACGATATGAAAACTGGCTATTATATTCCATGATCCATTAAAATATCTAACTCTGTTTTACACAACTTGATAACTATTGAGTTATGACTTGAAACCACTTTTGAACCGGTTCCATACCAACCCTGATCCAGTAAAATATCGAAATTTCAAGTTAATAGCTGAAAAAACTTTTACAATATGGCTCTGAACCACTTTTTAACCGGTTCAAAACCGGTTCGATTATAATACGGATCCATAAAACTATCCAACTCCGGCGACCAACCAACTGTCTAAATTTCAAGTTTATACAGGGTGGTCCATTTCAAAATTGGAATTTAATTTTGCTATAAAAAAAGAACGGCTCGAATATTGCAAAGGTTGAACACTTATTGGGAAGGTTGGGTCATGTCAATTATTCATGCTGACTTGGCAGTAGCACATTCGATTTATCCAATTTTTGAAAATATTTTCAATTGTTTCGGCACGTATGTCAGCAATTCGTAACTCGAGTCTCGTTCTTCATTATTCAATTGTTTCAGGACTATTTGCATAACATTTGTCCTTGAACGCTCCCCTAAAGATAATACTCTAACGCTGTCAGATCACAGCTTCTTGGCGACCAATTCACATCTCCATATTTGCTGATTATAAATTCTTCGAAGATAAAGCGCAGAAGATCGTTTGTGGCCGTCTTGTTGAAACCAAATATCGTCCAAGCCTTCCGCTTCAATTTCCTCGAAGAACCAATAACTTAACATTGCGGGGTAGCGCTCACCATTCACACCACATTTTCAGCAACCGCAGCAAAGTTTTCGATCGAGCGCACCGGACGAGTACGTACACGGGTTTGTTTATCCACCAACATTCTAGTTTTACGAACTCGCTTCACGAATTGATCCAAAAATTAAGGAACATTTTTTTGTTAAATTTTTTTTTTTCAAATTTCGCAGTTTGAGTCGAGGGCTCACCATTTTGGAAATATGTTTTTAATATTTCCCAACTTTCTTCAAGCAAATAGCGTCCCATTTCGTAAATTTCAAAGTTTTTACAAAATATTAGTCGCTATTCGAAAGACATTTGACGTTTTTAAATTCACTAGAAGGACCACCCTGTAGCTCAGATAACTCAAAGATATGGATCTGAACCACTGAAAAGGTTTGAAAAGGTTTCAAATCGGTCCCGAAGCACCAAAATATCCAACAGCATATTACCAACTCTATTGAAACATCAAGTTCACAGCTTAAAATATTTCTGAGATATGGCTATGAGCCATTTTTTAACCGATTCGATACCGGTTTGATGCCGGGTCGATTCCGGTAGTGATTCAGTAAAATAAACAACTCCATATGGCCAACCTACGGACCATATATCAGTTTCATAGCTTAAATAACTTCTGAGGTATGATTCTGAAACACTTTTTAACCCGTTAGATAGAGATTCGTTACCGCTTTGATTTTGGTCATGATCCAGTAATATTTCCAACTCCATATAACAAACCGACAGGCCAGATTTCCAGATTTAACCCGGTTGCAACCGTTTTGGAACCACTTGACAGACTTTAGATATAGCCTATGGATCTTTCCTTATCATGGCGGTTTAGTCGCCTATAAGGGATAAATAAACAAGCCAGGGCTGCTGACCGGTCTTGAACCAAACCGGTTCGAACGCGGTATTCCAGCTTTGGTTTTACTTAAGGCGAACCATTATAAAAAAAAATAGCCAAGTCGTTGAACCTTTTCCGAAATAAAGATAGCAGACTAAGCATGCAAAAACGCCCCCACTCGATCAAATTTAGAAATGTTGTTACTTCTAGTGTGATACTTCCCTCTCTAAATTTGTAGTTTTCTAGTCGCTATTGCTAGAGTTATGAGGCGAAGATAAATCAAAAAGTCGTTTATCATTAATCACCGCTAGACCGATTATATATGTTGTCCGTGCCACAGCACAATTCAAAAAATCATTTCATTTTTATTGCCAATTCTTGAACCGATTATTGAAATTTTCAAATAATTCTTTTACGGCGTTAGCCTATTGCTATACCGACCAGTTTTTGGTTTTTTCTGAGTCCCTAACAACTTTGATTTTTGCAACACATCCCAAGTGTACCTCATGGTGAAATAAAATTACGTTAAAAATTAGTATTTTTAACATTAAATTTAAAACATATTAGGCACAACTGTAAAAAAACCTAATGGAGAAAAAGGGAAATGTTTTGTAATTTTCTTTGAATAGTTACAGTGTGCTCAATATTATAAAATATATTTGTGAAACTATTCACATGTTATAATTGGTATTCACTATGAAGATGATTCCCGATGACACTGCAAAAATTGTACATTGTTAAGGACTTCTTATTGAAAAAACCACAAAAAACTATAAGAGTTGGAATCGATTACACTCTAAAAATTATTTGAAAATTTTAATATTATTTTTGTGCCTAAGAATTGTAATAAATGTCAAAAATAATTTTTGATTCATGTGTACCTTATAACATATTTTTAACGCTCAATTTATGTTCTTAAGATAAACAGTTTTTGTTTAACCTTCCGTCCTCATAACTCTTCTCCAATAGGAAGACTACAAATTTAGGAGAGTAGTTCTCTGATGGTAACAACATATTTAATTTTGGTCCTATCAATTTTTGTAGCTACGATATACATTCAAAAATCTCACGGTTTAGAACTTCTTATTCAATAGTCAAACATAAAAGCCTCCCTGGAACATTATTTCCAAAGTTTATTAAGAGACTTGCAAAAGTTTATTCGGGACAATTTCAGTGTCAACTTTTCGTCAATAAAAAAGATAATGGTAAAACCGAGTCCGAATTAAAAGAGGCTGAGATGAGACACAAAAGCGCCTGTTGTCCAATAACTAAAATTGGGACAATAATGGTCTTTAAAATGATCTAGTCTCTTCTTAAAAAGGTTTGGTAATATTTTTAAAAGACCATAGACTAAAATTTGTCTTAAATCTCCGCAACGTGTGCACCACATTTCATGCGAAATGATAGCCAGAGTTTGTGGCATGGTTTTCGTAAATTTAGCCAGACATTGCACATCACGCACCGCAAGTTTCCGTTCAGATCAATGATGCAACAACAACTGCAAATGACGCAAAGACGCGCGTTTAAGTCAACTAGAGATGATGTGCGATCACACGTGGCTAGAGATGGTTTGCCAAGCCTTTGCCAAAGATTTATTTCATTAAAATATTTGGAGTTATCAAGCATTTACTTACACAGAACCGTTGGTTCTTATCACTCCGTCCGCTCTTCACATTGACTTGAAAAAGTCTTCTCTCTTACTATTTGAAAACTTAACATCCGCAGTTGGTAAAATTCAATTTCAATTGTAAAGGGTATTCGACCATTTTTATGGCAAATTAAAAAAAACCAACTACCGAAGGCTAATTGTCCTTTACGATATGCTGAACTATCGTGCATGGGCTCAAACCACAAAACTTTTAAGTACGCAAAGCATAAAATTAATGGCTTATCCGCCTTACAGCCAGGACCTGGCACCTAATGACTTCATTTTGTTTACGACTATCAAAAGTCAATGCCAATTTCAGATTTTAAGAAGCTCGTTTAACAGCTACCACATACTGGGTAAAAGTGTAATCATATTCATAAGACAAAACTCTCAAAATCAATAAAGCCATTTTCACAGATGAATTAAGGTTCCTTCACTAATAAGCTTGATATATAAATGTCAGCCCTCGTAGTATATGACAGCCGGTGTATTTTACGAGTGTATTGTGTATCTGTATCTGAGTTTTAATATCTGAAACCCATAATTTCTAAGCAACGACACACACACAGACACTTGAAAACAGAGAGAGATTTATCTTAAGTGACTTATCTAAAACAAAATGCTCGACGCTTGATTATGTTCCCGTCTCCATATCCCATCCGATAGAGAGAGAGAGAGGGAAACGCCCGCGCAAGTATCGAATTCGAGTTTTATGTACGACATGGCGATTGTTTATGAAACATTTGGCTTAATAAAGTAATCATGGCATGTTTTACGAGCACTTGGACTCCCCCTCTCCTCCTGCGTCATGCCAGACGCGATTTCAATCCCAACTCACTTTCTATGCCAAACGAGTTGGAAAACATCCAAGTGCGAAGCACATTAATGTCCCGCTGTTCGAAATACCTTTTCAGATTAATCAGCTTTAATTTGCATTTAGCGAAACTTCTTAGGCCGCGCCCCCCTCAAATGATTATGGCCAAATGTGTACAATTTGACATTTATTTATATTTGAATGCCGTTTAGCATTTCTATAAGCAGATACTTTATGGCTTTGCGTGGGCTGCAAAATATGACAAAAAATAACAAACTTAATCATATTTAATATTTAATTATTTCAGTCGAACGCACAATAGAAACTTCCGCCAAAAATTCGCTTATGAAATCCCCTGTTTGACATGCAAATGTTGTGTTTTATGGCCAATTTGACATTAATTA
This sequence comes from Lordiphosa clarofinis, assembly GCA_018904275.1. NCBI lineage: Eukaryota > Metazoa > Arthropoda > Insecta > Diptera > Drosophilidae > Lordiphosa > Lordiphosa clarofinis. Next base: position 217,386 of record JAEIGQ010000217.1, read on the forward strand.
TAATAACCCAAGAAGATGCATTGTTTGCTGAAGCTCTAGGCCAGTTTTGAAAGTAAACCAATATGCAAATCGGTGTGTGATAGGTTTGTATTACAAATACACTGTAAGAAAACAGTTTAGGTGAATTTTTAATTTAGTCTGTGAGCAAGAAACGAGTTTTGAACCCCTAAAAAACTAGAAGTTCATTGGTTTAGAATCCTTACTGCTACACTGAGAAAAAAAGGATAGTTTTTGACAATCTTCAGGAAGTTTTCGGTATCTATTTGGACTGGATAGTTAACTATCTTTTTTTGGATCCATTAAATATTTTTGAAGTCGAGTGGACATATCAGTAAAAAGGATAGTTGTTGATCTTTATTCTTCATCCCAAGGAGATGAAAAATGTGAAAAGGAAAATCAATTCTACTGGGATCTTCTGTGTAAAGATGGTAAAATACATAAAAAAACAAGTGAGAAAGTCGGTCAAGCCCGACTATAACATACTCTGTACCTGGAGTAGAAGCTGAATGCAATGCTGGTGTTGCGCTCATCTCAAAGTCTCTCTCTCTCTTTTTCTCTCACTCTCGCTCTCCCTCTCTCTCCTCTGAGATTGTGTGGTGTTAGTTGTGAATGGGTGGGAGGGGGTGGGGCGAGGGAGATGTACTTTTTTGCTCATAACTTGAGAACCGCTGATCCGATCTTTATCATTACATTTTGATACATTTTGCTAATTACTAACTATCTTTAGAAGGTACGAAACGTCTATCTTTAAAACTGTAGGAGATATACAGTTTTTTCCGAATTGCGGGGGCGGGAGGGGGCGTGGCAAAAATTGAAAATAAACTTGATCTGCCTGCAGCTATAAAAAGCATTTGTCCCATACATGTCAAACCTCTATCTCTTACCATCTCCGAGATCTGTTTGTTCATACGGACGGACAGACGGACAGACGGACATGGCTATATCGACTCGGCTGTTGATGCTGATCAAGAATATATATACTTTATATAGTCGGAAATGATTCCTTCTCCCTGTTGCATACTTTTGCACGACCTTAGTATACTCTTTTTACTCTACGAGTAATGGGTATAAAAATGTAGCTGAAAATGGAGACAAGAGTAAAAGCTATCGTTTAAAACCGAAATATACGTACAGAATTTAGCATGTTCTTCTTGTAGGGTGACCATTACAAGTACACCCTTACTCGCATTGAATTTAGCTGAATATGGAGCTGAATTCAATCTCGGATATTTAAGACCATTCCAAATATAAATGAAGTATGAATATCGACCATCTTGATTGGATCCGACTGAGGAATTAAATCAAGCTCAAACTACAAAATGATTTTATTTTATCAACAAATTCAAGTCAAGCTCTTCTGAGCTAAAATCGGAATCAAGACATGAATTCCGGTTTGAAAAACTCCATACCAAAGTCAATCCTCTCGTACTTGGTTTGAGAAAATCTGACTTCTGGATATTTTGGATTTGCTTGTCTGTGTAGTTTTTGTAAAATCGCTTACAAAGATCCATTAATTCTGGAATTATCTTTGAATATCGGCCGTATACAGGATATGAAAAAAATAGTTATTAACCCTCTCATGCCCGCTGTTGCATATACGCAACATTGCATTTATAAGCCTCTAACTACCGTTATTTTACATATTTTGTTTTGAACCTTTCGCAGAAATTTAGCTGCATGTGTTGAGTGAGCTTACACCTAATTGTTTGGTAGTCAGCTGCACACGCGTTTAGTTAATAGCTATTAGTAGCTATTAGAAGGTAGAGCGCAGTTGACAAATTCATTGTGCAAAAAAACGTGGTTTTAAAAAAACTGTTAAAAAACATTAAAAAAATTACTTTATCCTAAAACCAAGTTTAACAACTAAATAAAGAAAGGTAAGTGAGTATTTAAAAAAAAACTCCGCATGAAAATATTATTTAGTTTGCCTGTAATAATTTTGTAAATGTCCTGTTGCGTATCCTGTAGCTCTTGAACCAGGACACCTAGGACATTGAAATTTTTGTCAGTTGATATTGAGGTCAACTCTAGCTTATATGTCTACTCAAAAAAAGTTTAGCCACGCCCATTTTAATTTGGGCATGAGAGGGTTAAAAAATAAGGAAAAAGTATGTGTATACTCCTCCATCCTAGAGTTTATGGGGAAGTTATTTAAGTTCAACTTCCTAGCTTTGCATCTACCCAACGGTAGCGTCGCAAGCCTGTAAAGCCAAAAAGAAAAAAAAACTCCTTCTTACTCTGGCCTTCCCCAATCACAATCAAAATTCAATATGATTCACTCTTCAGTTTAGGTAGCAAGAGGAAACACAATAAACAGTCGCATAAATCTGCAATTCAATTTAATTTGCAAATTCCGACCCTCCTCACTCACCTACTTCTCACAATTGCAAATCAATGTACCATGAATGATACACACAAAAAAAAGAGGAACCCATCTAATGCTCATTCGCACAATTTATGCACAATTCACACCTTCCCTGCTGTCCCGGCAAGACACGTCTGAGGAAGATTATCCCTCTGCCTGTGCCCAGGCGAAGACAATTGCGTGTTTGCCAGGCTAAATAACAAATTCGCCCATCAAATGCCACAAAAGAAGACTCTATCAGACCTCGTGCACAAAAAAGGCAAACAGATTGAACCAAATTTTTGTTGGGTCCGGGCACAAGCAGCCACCGGCTTATTGTCACCTCAAGCAGAAGCAGCAGCATCAGCTCCAAACTCCATTGTGGACCCGTGGGTCGTTCTGCCGGCAAAAGGTGCTAAATAAGTTGCTCTCGGCTGACTGTGCGTCGTCGTGGGCCAATCTAAATATCTTAATCTGGGTCTGCCTGAAATTGGTCTGTCTCCCGACTCCGACTCCGACTTTGGCTTTTTGGGCGTTTGTTAGTGCGTAAGCTTTTTGATAGAATTGAACGATTAGAAGTCCATAAAGCGACAAAAACATGACAACTTACGCGGCGGCTCTGGCAATACAAGGCGTTGGCCCAATGCAAAGGATTAATGATGCCAACCGATACCAAAGGGGTCGCCCCTGGAAGACTTCTCGGGGAAAATCAACTGTGGCAGTCGCTCAGCTCGGCAGCTTCCAGCTACAGCTCGTTAGTCGTTTTTGGTCAGACAAGATTGCTGCGACAAGAAAAACAAAAATAAAGCAATCTTTTTTTCTGTATCAGAGAAAGAGAGGGCGCAGCAGCCGGTTAAGCAAAAGATGGGTGCGTGAATCGTCCAAGGAAAGAATATCACAATAATTAATGTTTGGTCTCAGAAATTCTTTGTCGTTGAAACACACATGCTTATTTTGGCGTTGCGTTAGTGTGTTTAGCCAAGCGAGGGAGTAGCTCGTATACTGTCGGTGTGTCGACGTCGCTGCCGCAGAGGGCTCTGGTATACACAGAAGAAAGGAACGAGACTTAGTTTCTAAATATTAGAAAAACTTGTTTGCCTGAAAACTCAGCTATAAGACAAAGTCGAATTTGCAAAGCTTAAATCTAAATCCGCTAATATATATTTTCCACACACCTCTATTTAGCTTCGTGACTTACGCACCCATCTCCAATTCCCACAACAAGCTACAAATAATCACCTCGATCATCATCATCATGTTGCCGCTGCCGCATTGCTTGGCGGATTAAAGTCCAACTCGACCAGACCCAGCGACGTCTGCAAAGTGTCACCAAGCGAGCAAAGGTGCATTGTACCCCATTTTGCGACGGCCCATTTAAAATGCGCACAAATAGTTGCGCATGCGCGCAGTTAATCTGTGTAGGAACCTCAAGCCTGCGTCAGACTGTCTGGCTGGGTTGGCTGGTTGCTTGCTTGGCGGCTTGTTAGCTGGACCACTTGGTCCACTCCCGCTCCCGCTCCTCTCTCATGGAGGGAATCTTTCGTCGGTCTGGCACTTTGGAGTGATGGAAAGTGACGCGCTTATGTTTTGTGTCATTTCGCAGCCATTTGATGTATTGTGACAAACATTCTCGACTCTTTTGCTCGGGATTGAAGTGAAACCGAAGGCGGCGGAGTTGTGAAGAGCTGTGTGAGGTAGTTTATGAGCACACAAATAAATTGCTAGTAGAAATTCGTTTGTGATTAGTTTTAAGCTGAAGTGGGATTCATTAAAATAAAAAAATATAGTTAATGCGGGAAAAATACTTTGACACTTGGATCAAAGTTATATTGTTTCCTAAAACCACTTTCCTAAAATAAACTTAGTTTTAAAAATTGAAATTTTTTAAATATAATAGACGAAACCCCAAAATTTTACCTTTCATACCAAAGACAGAGATGACTTAGAAAATAATATAAAGATATAAAAATCTTTTGTCACGCTTGACCGATTTGAAATTAATTTATATATTTGACAGGCGTACTACAATTTTTTAACTATATTTCGAACGCTAGTTGACTTCCCTCTGCAGAATATTCTTTTAAATCATCCGTCACTCTGTGTTTAAGAATTGTGAAAATTTTGTGAACTACTAAAATATCGGAATATCGTTTATCATCAATCGTTTCAATTTGGCCGATCCGTGTATATATCTGTGTGTGTAACAATACCAGCAGCAGGGGTGGCTGTTTGGGCCGCCGAAAGAATGCTGCAACACACTCGCGAAATGTTAGGGCAGCAAAAACAGATCATCCATTTCATGAAATTATTGAAATTACTGTTGTCAGAATGTCGCAACTGCGCTCTTCTCAGTCAATAGAGACACGAGCTCTCCAGCGCCAACAACAACTACTGGATGAGAGACAAGCGAAGAATTGACCGACAACGCCAAGATGTTCCACATTCGAGTATGAGCCATATATCGAATATTCCGCTCATCTGAGAGTCCTAATTGGTGCTATGGAAAAACAATGTACCAATTGTGAGTCCGTTGGAGTGTGTTGCGCATAGTGCAGGACAGTAATTTAACTCAACCTTCAAAATCAAAGGCCCAATTACAAACGAACAAAACAAAAAATTTTTACAAATCTACTTTATGGGCGGTAAAGACGTGAATCGTGTGGATACCCGTTGCGGCTACAATAACCTCAATTCGCTGAACGCCAAGTGCATCATCGGCAAGCTGGGTTCCCTTTTGAATGAGCGCAATGAATTATTAAAATTTTTAAATCACACATGCACGACAAGTGCAAGGTAAAAATCACTTTATTGTTATCAATCCTGATTAATGCGTCTGTCTAAACAATATTATGGATTACATCGCCGACACAGACTTTTCATACGTGGCTCTCCAATAACCGATAACTTTCTGAATTTTTCAAGAAGGATTTTATGTAAACATTGAACAGAAGTTTAGTTAATATTTATAAATATGTTTTTATAGAAGCCGAAAAACATGAAGTTGAGCTCTGCGATGTCGTGAGCTGTGCAAACAATTCATTGTCGAAAGAAGATTACATTCATCCAAAATATTCACCAAAATATTTACTTGAAATAATTAATATGGCAGAACAATGTTAAGTTTGTGCAAAAGTATGTAACTGGATGAAGGAATCATTTCCGACCCTAGACGATATAGCCATGTTTGTCTGTCCGTCCGTCTTTCCATCCGTATGAACAAACAGATCTCAAAAATGGTTTAACATGTTTGGGACACTAATTTGTTTTACTCTGTGTACAGGAGTATAAAAATATTTATATGACATATCCAAATGTTGGCTTAAAACAACCCTTTTAAAATGATATTTCGGGGTGTCACAGAAATCTCTAGAGATTTTGTTCTCGGTTAGTTTGCAAAACGCTCGAAAAATCCGTCGGTGTCCCAGAACTTTAAGAGATTTCATTTTCTTATTTGAAAATCGAGTTGGAAGGGTTGTGTCCATGCTAATGGTATTTTTCAATCAAATCTATAAACAGGGTTGTCTTTTCTTGCAAAAAAAATTTCCCATCTTCTAGTTTTGTGGTCGTTTGATGTTTAAATGCAATTTTTTGATGGTGTTACATGTTTTAAAATTTAAATCATATTCTTTTTGCAAAATTTAAAAAAAATTTTGCGCCAATCATTAAATGTAACTTGGCAACCCTTAGCGCAAGTTGGTACTCAGAGAGCGTCACAATGTGTAGAGGGCGCCAACTGATGTTGAGTAGCGAGTTGATTTGTCAACACTCGCTTGGTTTTGCGAACAATTATTGAAACGCCAATTTTAATATTAAAACATTTAAAAAATTTAGTTCATTTGATGCATTCTAAGCAGAAAAATAATGTTCATTACATTTCCAATACCAATTTTACTTATCAAGATGGTTTTAGTGGTGAATTTCGCCAAATCTCCCAACAAAACACAAGAAATTTAAAACCAACCGAAAGAGATTGGTTTTGGGTTGGAATTTGGTTGGAAGAGATTTCTGTGACACCGCTAATTATAAGGATTTGAAGTGAAAATTTAACTGGCAGGTGACAACTCTGATTGCTGTCGATGTACTCAAAAGCTAGGTTTTAAGCCCGTATTTAAAAAGTTAAAAGTAATCAAATCGGTCGGAATTGGGTACAGTAAATCTTAAAAGGTTCGCTTTCGTTTAACTTTTTTACAATATTCGGAATTCATTTACAACATTACAAAAGGTTTCAGGATGATTTATTGAAAAAAAATTATATTATTCGAAATATTACAAAAAAAAAAATTTGTATAGATCTGTAACAGTATCTGTAAAATATTTTACGCCCATAATTATATTACATGTCCCCAAGCATCCTCATTTTATACCCAGAAGCAACACAGCCATTTACCCACCTCCTTCTCTGCTCAGCATCCACCCCGCTCCCCCATATTGTCCAACGCCCAATTCCCGAGTTTGCAAATGCGCAACGACAGCTAAACAAACATTAGTCACAAAATTGCCTGCCAACAGTGAAATGAACAATATCCACTCTATGCCATAAATATCTCTTGGGGTGTTGTTCTGGTTCTATTCCCGTATCCCATGTCCGGGACCCATGACGACCTGGCTGTTTACTTTCAAAACCGTTTGCCATGCGTAAATGACAAACGATTTTGTGAAATTATTATTGCCATTGTCATCATCTGATTCTCCATACTCCAGCTTTTGCGCTGACTCCCAATCGCAATTTACCGACCCATCTCGCTGTGTATATCCCTCGCACTTTACGCTGCTCAATTTAGCAAACAGCCAGCCGTTGACATTATCCTTCCGTTTGGCATGGCAGTGAAAACCAATAAGCCACCAGCACAGAGCCCCCTGGCATGGAATACCCGCATCAAGCCGCCCCATGGTACAGTGATACGAGATGTGTCGATGTGTGGTGTGTAGAACTTATTGTGTTCCTTTTCAATATCATTTTTCTTCATAAGCCACAACCACTGTTCAGTGACAGTTTGGCTAAATCCCACAGCAATTGCTGCTGGCAATGCGCACTAATCCAAAGAGCAACCCACCAACCACTCAACTCCCCCTTATCCAGACAGCCTGCTGGGCTAACGCTACACGAGTATCCGGAATGGTACCCGCCCCGCGCTCCATCCTCGTAGTGTATTTATTTTATAACATTGCCAATCAAGATGGCTGCGCAAACATAATCGCAATGGAGAGACGCAGAGACACTGGCTCAGGCCCAGCCCCCTTCATCCCGATGGCATAACAAGCTTGTTTGCATTTTCCCCCCTTATGTCCCCATTCCTGGTTAAGGATCAATAACACTTTTGCCAGAGACTGCCCGATTGTCTGCCTTTTTGTTGGTGTTTATTTGTTTTGCAAGCAATTTCAGCAATTGCTGCATCTCGTTCTGGCATTATCCTGCAGATACCCACATGTTATCGATACATGTTTCGGTCCTTATGCCCTTTTCAATTTGTTCAATGATTCGCAAGCAAATTGATTCCCATTCAATTCCGCGCCGTTTCGCAATGCGACAATTTCGATGTTTATTGGTATTTTTCTCTTCCCCCCTTCTCTCCCTCCCTGTGTCGGCCATTTTGTTGTATTGACTTGTTTTTCGTAGGTTCTGGTATCCTGTGTGCGAAAATATAATAAAATTGTAAATTGGTTTTTGTTCGTTTATAGTTGTGTATATTGTTACTGATATTGTTATTGGTTTTCCTTTTTGGTTTGGGTGTGACGTCGCCCAGCATTCTGCGTAAGCAAATTTGAGATTGGTTCCGGGCTAGCAGAGGAGAGATACTCCATGTGTGTGATTGTTATAAAATAAATTAATTGGAAACTTCATTCAAGTGCAATTTATGTGAATTATTAAAGTACAATTTACGATATTTGAGACGGTTGAAGAGCAAAAAGTCAATGTTGTGTTAAAGCAGGCTTCAAGTTTACAGAAATTTTTGGAATTTGTGTTTTCCACGATCTCAACTTTGTTTAAGTAAAATCCGCCAAAGAACATAAACAACAGATTTATATCAGAGAGAGGCATTATTTTAATTATATTGCACAAGGTGCTAAAGCGGAATTAGGAATATGCCTGCATGTTTTAGTATAAAAATTAAATTTACAAAAATTTACACATTTTATTCAATAGTAAAACTATATAAAAGACTCACTGCATGTTTCTTTGTATTGAACTATCTCCAAAAAACCACACCAAACAAAAGCCTGGGAACGAAAAAAGGTTCGAATGCTTTAAGCAATTGATTCGGATTGTTTTTCCATTTTATTTTATCGCTATGAACTAAGTACTTTTAAGTGTAACCCAACCCATTGCTAATTTAATATACCAACCAATATGTTGATTTATGGGCCTTGAAATTGTATTTCTAATTGAGCATAAAATTTGAGTACGCGTTCAAGTGCTCAAAGGACACACACACACATATACAGATGTCAGGCAGTTTCCATTTTGATTGCCGTGACAAAGGATGCATATAATTACATAAGAGCTGCGTCTGCAACTGGGTCGATATGTTACATGTGTTTTCTTTCGAGCTACTTACTTGTTTTGTTATGCATTTTATGGGACACTTGAGTGAGCCCGATGGACCACACACAAACGTATGTTGGAGCGAATGAAGTGATAAACCTAATTGCTCAAGTGTGGCAGGGGAACATGAATAAAGTACTTTGTTTGAACAAAAATGCCACCACCGAACGGTATTTTCTCATGCAAAGTCATTGATTTTAATGGGACATTAAGCATACGCCTCGTTGGCTTTGGCTTGGAATTTGTCTCATTTACATACATCAGGAAAAACACTAAAAAACACACACAAACCTAATGCCAAACAATAGCGGGAAACAAAAGGCAATTTTTATTACAATCGAAACAACAAAAACACTTTTTAGACAAGTTTCTGTGCTCGAAACGCGTTTTAAAGTTGTGAACTTGGCGGAACAAATTTTTGTTAATGATGGGCTATATAAACCGAAATTAACCAAAATTTTATTGTTTTTGGTTTTATTTGCCTTGACGATTGGTTGGTTTGTTTTCAAATTTTTTTTTGGTGTAACTGTTTGATTTTTTGAAATGTGATCTTTAGTTTCAGATAGTGTAAATCACACAAATGTTTTCCTAATGACAGGAAATTAATTCTGAAGGCTATATTTATAACGTTAAATTCATATTTGAATGAGTCGGTATTTTGCACATTTGCCGCATAAATCATTTCAATACATATTAGCCTAATAATTAGACAGTTTTTATGGGCGAGGGTGCAGGTTTTGAGATGTTTGTTTGTTTGTTTGTTGGAGTTCCCATTAATCATTATATTGAATTACAAGATTAGCTTTTGCGGCATTAAGTAAAAATATTTTGTTATTTATGCTACCATTTTCCCTTCTATTTTGCGAACTGGATGGGGGGAAAGTTTTATTGAACAAATATGAATGAATTTTTTCTTAAATCACCGCAAACTTATTTCATTATATCCAACACTCAGAAATAAATTCGTTTTTAATCTACCGAAATTAAACCCTTATCCCGCTTGTTTTGATCCTTTTTCTGATTTCAACATTAACTTTCTTTTCCCTTTATCGAACTCTGGACCACATGAAACATTGTAAAGCGCTTAGCAACCAAGAGGGTTAGGACCACAATCTTAGGGAGAGAAACAGTGAGAAACTTTGAGATCTGCGTATGAGAAAACAACAAAAATATTGCATTATACCCACGTGACTTCTAGTATAAGACTGGTTATAGTCGGGCTTAACCGAGTTTCTTAATTTTCCTTATTATAGTCGGGCTTAACCAAGTTTCTTAATTGTTTCCTTAGTGACAAGATCGATAAAATGATATAAATATGTATTTTATATATTGAAATCAATTTTTGAAGAAGAATTGCCAATTTTCACTAAAGATGATTTTTCAAAAATTTTTGTCGTGTTGTTTGTCATGTTACTTTGGCTTTAGTAGCCACAAAAAAAGGAGGGTTTTGAAAAAAAAAATTAAGACAATATGGGTTCTTTTTGACAGAACCTTTTTTATAAAAATTCGGAATTCCTATGGGATATAGTGCTTTTATCCCCATGAAACACAATGAAAAAAACTTTAAGTGTAAGTTTTATTTATAATTTTAAAGGCTTAAGTTTCGCTAATGGAACCTCACAAGGGAGAACACTCATAGACCTAATTCACCCTCCTCAGCACCGAGGACTGGTGACCGAAGTATGCGACTTGCTCATCCACTAAACATTCCACCCCTCCCGATTCCGATAAAATGTCAACCGTTTTATAACATGAGATCCTCTACATCTCCAATTACCCGTCGACCTCTTAATGTACCGGTAATGAGACTATACTTATATATTATTCCTCCTTAGAAATTACGTATCTTATCTATCTTTAAAACATTGGGAGATTTGACTTTTTTTCAAATTGCTGTGGCGGGAGTGGACATGGCAAAAGTAAAAATGAACTGGATCTGCCAGCAAGTATGAGAAGTTTTCCCATAAATGTCAAACCTTTACCTCTCGCCCTTTCTGAGATCTGTGAGTTCATACAGACGGACATGGCTATTTCAACTAGGCTGTTGATGCTGAACAAGAATGTTTATAGTAAATATACTTGATAGGGTCGAAAAAGACTCCTTCTCTTTGTTACATACTTTTACACAAAATTACTGCGTTTGACTTGAGTTCACCCACGAATCACGCACGCATCACGGTATCTCAAGCTCAAAACTCTGTGTGTCCGCTCACGATACCGTCGTGACACACCGTGACACGTCACGGGTGCACCGCTACTTTCTAGTTTGTATAGAGTTCTGAGTACAGAGTATTGAGTATGGAGCACTGAGATTCAAGTACTGAGGATCGAGTACTTAGTAACGAGTAGAGAGTATTGAGTATTCAGGATCGGGTGCTGAGCATTAAGTTTGAGTGTTGAGTTCTGAGTATCGAGTACATATAAGTGTCGCATGTTCTCAAAAAATTGAGAATTGAGCTCGGAGTTTCGAGTACTGGGAAAGAGTATTTATGTATTGAGTACAGAGTACTGACTTTTTAGAATTTAATTTTCACAACATACCTAGACCAAGTTTCACAACAGTGAAGTTATTGCAGAACAAAACTCAACGGTTAAATAAATAAAAGAAAAAAAAAATGATAAGTTCGGTGTCTCTCTTATTTTCGACAGTTTCACAATCGATTGCTTAGATCAGAGTTCCCCAACCAGAACCCCTGGGGCATGAACATACTAGCCAATTTACACCGAATGCTAGCCGAAGTCATACCTCAATGTGTGTTAGAGAGAGGCACAGTCACATTTTCGCGCTCTCTTTCTGGGGAACCCTGATTTATATGTATTTGTGGTTTCTCTATATCTAGTGCGGATTCCGCTTGAACCGGTGGTTTGCAAGAAGTAAATATACAGGGTTTGTCCGGAGAGTGATAGGACTGATTTTCTTTAGCAGCGACTGTACTTCGGAGCGTGCGAAGCTAACAAAAGAGCGGCTGGTCAGTTGTCTCCAAGCACATGAATAGTCAGAACAGGAATTTTCGCGCAACGTGTTTCAGTTGGTGGTGCAATTTGTATTGTTTAACCTCTGACGTCGGTAAGTTGTAAGTAATTTTGTTAGAACGATTCGCTCTTGGAAATTCTAAATTTGAGTACGAACCGTTATTATATTCGAAATTGACCGTTAAAAGTTAAAAAATATAAATAATATTCTTGATTGAATAGTTGTTGGATTGAAGAAAAAAAGTTTTAGTTTAAGATCATTTAGCTCTTATACTCGAATTTGACCGTTGAAAGTTAAAAAATAGAAATAAAAATTATTATTGAAATCTAGCTCTTACTTAAAGTACAAATCGCTCTTAACGTACAAAACTAGGAAGAACATTTTGAGCTCAAAAAGCTTAAAAAAAAATCCCGAATTATTTTAAACATATCCAAGACATGCTTGAAATCGAGAATTTAGGGATTTTTTAAAACGCTCCTGAATCAAGAAATTCTGTACTTAAATCAAGAGTTCAATGTCTTTATGTAGCTTTAAAAACTGTACATTTTTGATTGAAGTACAAAAAGTTTTGATTTTTTTTTCTCAGAATAGGTAAAATGTATAAGTCTAAAGAGTTTCATGGAGGTCTCTCCTGAAATGCCATCACATCTCTCAAATCTAAAAGCTTATTTAAATTAATGACATAAAAATGACGAAAATTGCCAGAACTTTTACAAATCATTTCATCTTCACTTCTAATAACCATTTACAGTCCACAAATTTCAGTCACATATATACTACACTCACTCATATATGCGTCACGGATATATTTGATGCCATCAATATACAATATAAATGTATATAAATACATACATATATGTACTCACCCAAATCTCGTCCTGTGACCACTGCGCAGTCTCTGTACTGAACTGAGAGCACTTCAGATTATCTCAGCTTCCCCGTCAGATATGCAACCCACTTCCAGAAGTGGGCGTCACCCAGTGTCAACATTCCAGGGGCCGTGGCTGCGACCTCCTTAGAGCTGGTGCAAACACATGGAGCGGACAGGGTGTCCATATAAGGCAGACACTAATTTATGTATGGCAAGTGCTCGGTTTTGCGCTCATTTAATAATTGCACGATGCCTTGAGGTATCATTACCCAGCGACAGACGACGCACTGAAGCACCGGCTACCCCATTAACTGTGTGCGTTTATGTAATTAACTGAAATCACAGTGCCTGAGTCACCCCGCTCGGTACTCTACGCCCATTTGGCCAAATCGCTTTTCAATTATAAAACAAGTCATGTCAAATGCGCCGATGTCGCTGTGTCGGAAGCTGGGCGACTTAAGTGCCTGATAAACGACTTCAAAACATACAAAACGTTCGATTTAACTCAGAGAGCTAATAATATTATCGGCTTAAGACATTGTCGCCCGTTCCGCTTGCGTTTTGTGTCCCAGCGATTTATTAAAATGTCAGAAACTAGTTTGTTTAGTTTTCAACTCGAGTTCGTGCCGCGACTCTGCCGCGGATATATATTTTGATTTTAATGCGTTATAATTTCGCTATAAATCAAACGGCCGGCTTATGCCTCACCGGCAGCCTGAACCTGTCCCAAATGGTTTTCTTTTTTCTGCTCTCTTTATCTTGCGTAAGTCAGCCCATTTCTAACACTTTCATTAAGCACCTGAAATTTATGGGCCCAGATTTTCTTACGGATGGCAACCACTTCACATTCTAATGCAGATTTCCAATTCCAACATCGATTGGCCATACAGTAGCCATTCAGTTCGGAAATGTATCAAATAGTTAAGCTCTGATAATGGCTTTTTAAAGAATTTCTTCGTTTTTTTTTTAAGGGAAATGCGGCTTACGGCAGCCGTCGTGTGCGGTTTGGAACGTTATTGGAGTGAAAGATTTAAAGAGCCACCCAAAGAGAAAACGGTTTCCTAATTTGCATATGATATTTGAGTTGTGTTAATGAGTGTGTTTTTGAGTAATGGAGATCGAAAATTATGGATAACTGTTAGTCATTTGCAAGTAATCAAAAAACTTAATTTAAGGGTGCTTTCTAACTTTCGAAAATATTTTCATCCCTTAGGGTCTTAAGTAACTGGTTTGTATCGAAGACGGTCGGGCGACCAAGAGTTTCAACTCATATATTTGTGATTTAACCACAAGTGATCTTTGGTTAATTTGTTAACTCAAAAGACCACTTCTGGAACACCACATTGAGTACGTTGGAGAGATCTAATATAAATCGCTTCTTTTACCGTCTTGGAAGAATGAAGAACGATTTTTAATATTAAATAAACAAGGGTCTTTTATTAAGGACACAATGGAATAAAGGAAAATATGGAAGAATGAAACGCCTGTAGGTTGGGTAAAAACTTTCAAGATCTTTAAAAAAAACCTCATTATTTGAATAAAAATTTTTTATTTTTTCTATTTAAAAGACTTTTAGATGCCATCTGTGTCAGTTAAAGAAAGGATTTACTCTGACAATGTAAATCGACACTATGGAAAAAAAACGTTTTTAAATTCTGTCCTTGAATGAATTTCAAACGAAACTACTTGATTTAAACACAAAATTCCTCTTAGTTCGTAGCAAAATATTATTCATTATTATAATTATTGCTGGGCTTGGAAATATTATTTTTCGACCCCATAAACTATATATATTCTTGATCAGGGCGACGAGCTGATTGTTCTATGCGAACTGGTCTCACAGTCTTGAAGCTATCGAGCTGCAATTTAGCAAAGAGTCATCTTTTTACTGCACGCTGCAAATATTTCGGAACCGACGGCATTGGATGACTATATCTTTTAGCTTGTATGTAAAATGTAAAATTGGCTATACAGCTCCTCCAACGGGGCAAAGCCAAGTTTCTCTTAATCTCTTGGCGAGTGTGCTTTAAATTTTTCGCACAAGAGAAAGGGACCTACAGTTTAACGCCGAATCCGAACGGCAAAGTTTGAGAATTGGTATTTCATTGCTAGTTACTGCACAGCTGGCGCCAATAGCTGGTGAAGGTGACCGTATATGTAAGAAGAAAGAAAGAAAGAAAAAAACTTTTATTATTAGATGTTCAGAGGCGGGATCGGAACCCACGACCTCCCGCCCAGCAGTCCAGCACACTAACCACTGGGCCACACACGGCCACATTTTAGCTTTCATACGCTCAGAAAAAATAAAGGCCCCCAGAGTTTGAGGTCAATTGGAACAGAATTGGATGACTTTATCTTTTAGGTTGTATATCAGAAAAAATAATGTCCTCCAGAGTTCGAGGTCGATCGGGACAGAGTTCATGCTGTTTTGTACTTGTGTTGTACTTTAATTAAGTACGAACATTCTAGAATCTAAAACCAATTTTATTGCTATTAAAATGTAAACAAACATTCTTAGTTTAAGAACATTTCTTACTTACAGTTAGTTAGAAAAAATCGTTGTTAGTTCAAGTACAAAATTTCTTTGATTAAGGACAAAGCAGACCTATTATTCAAGCACCAAAAAGTGTGCTGCAGTCGAGTCTGTTCCTAAAACTCCTTTCTGGTTCTGACACATTTTTTATGGAGTGAGGGTTCATTTCTGATTATGAATGTAATGGACTTAAACCTAGAACAGTTTGTACTTGCTTTATGAAATATTCGTTTGTTTCAAGAATGTTTTTAGGTTAACTTTAGTGATTCCTGCTTCTTTAGCTTTCTCAAGCAGCTCCATTTGACGATCGTCCATAGACATGAAATGTATTTTGACAAATTATGAACCTTTAAGGCTGATATGGAGGTATATGTTTCGAAAGTTAAAAACTACTTTAAAGAATATTCTGTTTAATTAATTGAAAAGTCCTTTTATTTAATGTGTCAGCTTGACCCCTCTTTCTCCCACTCTCTCCCGGTTTGCCGTCAGTTCGTCAACCATTCATTCAGTTTATCATTCAACCCCATGCTCGTTACGCCGTTTGTCGCCGTTAATTAGAAACTATTCAAAATCTACTTAAGTGCACACTTCCTGTGACTGTGTGTGAATGTTCTATATTTGTGTGAGTTGAAGCGTAACTCTCTCGGCTATAGTCTATATAAACTCCACCGCACTCTGTATATTTCTAGCGGGTAATTGTAATTGCTGCGCATTTTCAAAACCTAACGAGACAATTTGGAAATAATTGCGTTGATATGGCGGCCATTAAACAATGCCTGCTCATTGGTTGGTAATTTCTATGTTTTCGGGGTTCGCTGAACTTTTATCTGTCAACATTTTGGAGTGGCCCACCCCTCTCACTCACTCTTCACTCTTTAGTCTTTCGAAAACCACTTCAAGCGTGGTATTAAAACTCAAACCTCACATGGTGTGCGGTCCAAGAAGCCTAAATAAATGGCTGCGGTTTTTGTGCTTCGCTAATTGCAGCCATTGTTTCAAGAGAATTGGATTGAATGAATGTCATAAAATATTGTTGATTGGCCTCTTATATTGAATTAGAGGTTTTTGCCTAAACTCATCTTTCCCGTTACAATTCTTTTCACCAGACTCACACCCATCTGCATGTGCTGCTCTACCTTCAAACTCCACAGTAATAATTTTCCTCAAATTTTATCCGGAACTCCCGTTTTTCGTGCTCGCATCTTAAACGGCAATAAAAACAGCAATAACTTCAGTTCGGCCTTTGGAATTGGGTTGTCTCGATTGGGTTGTCCCACTGTTAGCCCAATGCATATTTCACATCATAATAATGCAGGCCTCACTATTGGGGCCTGGACTAGGAATATTTATGAGCACATAATGTGATAATAAGCATGCGCTGAATATCCTGCGGAACTTTCGTTCCAGAACCCTGGTCAGAGGTTCAAATGTTAAGACGCTTTTCGTGTTGCAGCTCAATTGCTCAATTATTAGGTGCAGACGAGCGATAGGCGTGGTAAGTGGGACGGACAGGGGGGCGACGGTCAAATTATACGCCTGCGTTAGGCGAGTGAAATAAAAGTCCATTACAAATGGAATCAACAACTCATTGCTCATCGACCGGGTCCCAGGCTCCTCCGCCATCTGTGGGCTGGCTCCGCCGATAAGCAGCAATTTTTGAAGTTGAACCCCATTAAAATATGATAAATTGCGTCTATTCTGTGGAGTTGATTTTAACAAGACAATTTAACAAGCGTAATTTAATATTTGACAGAGTGAGCAGTACCATCTCTGGCCGTCTCCCTCTAACCGCAACGACCATGAAAATGATGTAAAGCCGATGGTTCAACGAGAAATGTATCTCACCCTGGGGAACACTTGAACGCCAACCGAAAAATTGCTTGGGCTGGGACTCGAACCGTTAATCTCGGCGAGGCTGGGAAAGGGAAACTTGTGCTGGGGTGGGTTTCGTTGTTAAACATTATAAATTAAGTGGGTCGCTGCCTGCGATAAGGTAATTGGGGTGAAATGTGAGCATGACATTTCGGCAGGCATATTGGTGAGAGGATGAGTTACAGGACCAAATGCTAATCATGAATCGAATGATTTGTGCCACAGCTTGTGGCCTGACTTGACCACTTTAAAACGGATTAACTAAATTGGTCAATTAATTAAAAACCAACTTTGAAAAACTCAAGCGAATCGCATGTTTACTCTATCGATAATTACCTTTGCTTGGCTTCAGCTAATTAACCTGATCCACATAAACCCCAAACTGCCGTCGGCCATGAAACGAATTTATTGCCACAGGCCGAGACAAGAAAAAAAAGGCTAAATGAAACCCGCAACTAAATAGCCACAAATCAAAAACTGACTTTAATTAATTAACCCCTTGAGTGGGGCAGATTGAGAGAACGAGAGTGTGGGGAAAACCATTTGATTGAGCTGTGAGCATAAATCCTCAATTGGAGGGCTTGATTATACCTTAAGAGCTCTAATTGGATATTCGAAATTTGTCGTGAAATTCCTAACACTTTGAGGTGGCAAAACCAGAACGATTTGGGAAACAGAATATTAACTAATTCCATGCCTCCAACACTAAATAACAATTTGCAAAAAACACCTCGCTTACTCAGTTTTCTGTATACCCTCGGTCTCTTCTTCAAGTTGTGAAAATTATTTTATCTTTTACAATTTTATAGGTTGACTAGCTTATACTCGCGTCTTTGCACGTTATTTTTGTATGAGTAGTTTTGACAGGGAGAATGGTACTTATCACTGGGAGTTAAGTTTTTGTACAAACAACTTTTTCTGAAAGATTGGTATGCAGTCATTGCTAACTTATCAAATAGATCTAGAACAATGAGTTTGAATTCTAAGGGGGTTGGTTTCCCAAATATTCAAACTGACATTCTTAGTCCTTTGATAGCGATAGCTAATTGCACTACTTACATGGACTACTTACCGGTAGCGATCCCTATCTCATCGCTGTACAAGTAAGTACCTACGATTGGGTACCCTTTTCGCAAAGCAACATCAGTCCCAAAGTAAAACATCGAGACGAACAGTGTGTTCTGTAAAATTCATATTGATACCTCTTACACTTTCCACCTGAGATCAGAATATGTCGCAATATCATTTAACAGGTTCCTTTTCAAGTTAATACAAAAGCCTCATATCTCAGATGTCCTGCAGTCGATATTGCGCAAGCATACTTCGGCTTTCAGTTAAAGCATCATATTTTCTAACTTAATTTTATATACTATTTTAATAGATTAGCTCGAAACGAAAAGAAAGGGCCAATAAACAATCAAATGCGACAGGTAAAGACCAAGGTTAGTTTTCAAAAAATTTTATTTCCCGAATTTCCTTAAATATATTCTTTTAAAAATATAAAAGAACAAGTAAGAAAATCGATCAATTCCGAAATATACCCTGTACCCCTCAAAATTCATCTACACCAGATCAATTTAAGTTAGAAGCCAAAGCCAAAGTAAGTGGCAAAGAATCCAAAAAGTGTGTAAAGAGATGCCCATCATTTGTTTTCCTTATAACTTCACTATTCTTTCGGCGGTTCGATAAATAATACTGATTACGAAATATCCGTTAAAGGAACAAACCGTCTATCTGCAAAGCTGCGGGTGATCTGACGATTTTCCAAATTGCGTGGCAAAAATTGAAATTAAATTGATATGTCTGCAAGCTTAAGAAGTTTATGTCGCTTACATGTCAAACGTGTATCTTTTACCATCTCTGAAATCACTTTGTGTAAACGGACTCAACGTTCGTATTAAAGAGGTTTCCCAAATTGATCATTTCTACCTTTCTTCTGGTAGAGGAAACAAATTTAACGTACTTAACGTATAAAACAAATGTAATTAATCATAAGGGGCGAGCGAACCACTCTATGGAGCATGCCAAGACGATTTTAGATAATTAGGGTGTTCACCAGCCCGCGTATTTTGGTAAATTTACGCGACGCAGCTATTGAGCGCCCCTAGAAGGTTTTCCCTCGTAATTTTTGGTGTAAGTCAGCTGTTTTTGACTGGCTGTCAAAGTTTAATACGTATTTTTAAAGCATTGACTGTAGATGTACAAATCAAGCTAAATAGAAGCATGAAGAAAAATGAATACATATTACATCTTAAGATATGGACCATGATGCTGTCGATGAAGTGGTAGACGACCTTATGAAGGATCTTACTGCAATTGCTTGGTGGCGGCAGGAAACCAAGTTCTTTGTGCCCAAATAAATCAACTGGCTAACCAATGGTCCGTGCGGCCCCATGCTTTATGTCGACTGCATTTCGACCCCAATTGGAACTTAAGTTACAAGTAGCACTTTTCTGTTTGGGGTAGTTTGGTGATGCTACATTAATAAGGGTATTGTAAATGTAAATGTTGGCTATACAGCTCCTACAACGGGGCCAAGCCAAGCTTCTCACGATCTCTTGGCGTGTGTGCTTTAAATTTTTCGCAGAAGAGAAAGGGACCTACAGTTTAACGCCGGATCCGAACGGCAAAGGGTATTATTATCATTAATAATGTGGCCGTATGTGGCCCAGTGGTTAGTGTGCTGGACTGCTGGGCGGGAGGTCGTGGGTTCGATCCCGCCTCGGAACATCTAATAATAAAAGTTTTTTTTTCTTTAGAAAATAGCTTTTACACATACGGTTACCTTCACCAGCTATTGGCGCCAGCTGTGAAGTAACTAGCCATGAAAGAGCAAATTCTCTAACTTTGCCGTTCGGATCCTGCGTTGAGCTGTAGGTCCCTTTTTCTTGTGCGAAAAATTTAAAGCACACACGCCAAGAGATCGTGAGAAGCTTGGCTTGGCCCCGTTTTAGGAGCTGTATAACCAACATTTACATTAATAAGGAAAATACGACAGTACAGTAGGTGATGACAGCTCTCTAGGTGTTGCTACAGACAGAGTGTTTGCAGCTATTGATTGGAAGATGTCTCAATTTATTTGCTGGCCAGATGCACTTAAAGTGACAAAAAAAGATAAACACAGTTTTTAAGTTTGCACCTAGCGATTTAATATATATTCAGTCACATCTATCTATTCTGTGTACCACAATGAGATCCGAGCAAAAACTCCGAAGATATGCAAGTGCACCTGCCCATTTATTGAAATCAATTTTAAAATAAAGGCATTTCAAAGCTATAGGAACCACATTACTTGGGACAGGGTATTTTGCTGTCGGGACACTCGACCCCAACACTCTTACTTGTTTTCTTATGTGTTTTGTTGTTGTGCCGTAAGCTAAGAGGGCGAAATTTTTCAAATTTTCATTTGAATATTAAAAAATTAGAGACGAAATTTGCCATTTTTCTTCTGACCTAAGACTTTTATAAATTTTTAATGAATGGCAATATGATTTTTATAATGGACGGCAGTAGTAGATGGGTAAATATTGGAAGTGTAAGTGTAATTTCCAAAAAGTCATTTCTGCTTAGACTTTTCGCGAAATTTGCAAAGTTTTATATGTTTTGGGAATCATTAAGCTTTGATAGATGTCTGTTAACGACGGGGAAATAGGAGGTGTCAGTCAATCGGCTTAAGGAATTTTTTTTACTTATGCAATATTTTTAAAGTTTTTTTTTCATTTCTTAGTTTTGTGATTAAAATACTAAATAGGTCGTAGCAAAGCACGCCGGGTACCTTGTAGTCAACCAGACTTGCTTTGCAAGCTCACCAAAATGTTTTTCCATGATTTGAAAGTACTCTACAAGCGGTATGTAACACTATATTTGGGTGAAGGATTTATCGCTTGGATCCTTCAAAAATGAGCGAATGTGAGGTAGGTAACGCCGTAAATGCCCATATCCTCAAACTTTGGGGGTAGAGAGTATATTCTTAGTTGAGCTGAACCCACTTTCTTGCTGGTTTTAACTTTATCTATTTTTAGGAATTATTTTTCTTTATTTTTTAGGCTTTTGAAAATAGATTTTCGCTATATTTCGCTAACTAACAGTTATAAAAGTTCCAAATAAGACACCCTCCAGTTGGAGGTTGCTTCTCACCACTCAGAACCCTTTTGTCAATCATTGTCCATCAACAAGTCCACACTCCCAATTGGCCATTAAACCAGAACCTTTATGTATTCCAATATTCTGATCACGCAATCTTCCAAGTGGGCTGATGAAATTATATGCACAGGGCTTGTTCTTCATACTTATATTTTTTTTACTGTTTATTAACGACAGATTATAATTAATTGCATTGATCACGTGATGAAAATCGAGCAGCCTGCAGATACATTTCAGCAGACGCAATTTAATTTTTTTTTGTGCAGGTGCGAATAGGCCATGAAGAGAGTTTGCCAGCAAAATGTGGCATTGAACGAGATGAAACAATGCTCTGGGAGTGCAATATGCGCAGGGACAAGATTGTGTGGATGACGTGCCACAGGCGCACAGCAGGACTTTTCTCAATTCGAAATTTTTTCGCAGCACAAAATTATTAACACGATTTAAAACACTTTTATGGCATCGCCCGCTGTGAATGAAGTTGTTATGCATTTTATCGCGCGATTTCGCTGAAATGCAGGAGAGGATCGGAAACCAGTTGATCCGGAGACAGAGACAGGGACATGCAAATGAAATTAACGCCCTGGCTGGCAGTTTTGGCAGTTTTTCAGCTGTGTTTTTGTTCGGGAATTGACTTTGACTGCGAATGTTGTGACTGGCCTATTTGACGCTTTAAGATCCATAGAAATTTCCCCTAAACAACATACAAAAGAATCATTCGATTCGTACATTTGTTTTAATTGTTCTACTGGGTTTTTTTAGGGGTTTTATTGTTGACTCGGCACAAAATGTGCAACCGCCAGACAATGGGGTGATTTTTCATGTGAAATCAAAGAAAAACTAAAATGGCAATTGGAAAACAATAATTGAACTATGGCGAGGTGACAAAGGCACGCGTGAATATTTGTTATAAATTTGTCAAGCGGCGAAGGGACAATGCAACTGCCTGCCTGTGTTTCTTGAAGGACCCTTTGGTAGCAGCAGCAGCTGCCTGCCGGCGCGATCTCAGACACGGATAAGGCAACGGGGGCAACACCTTCGAGTCATTGCATTTTCATTAATTAAAGCCAGCCAATTTTTATTGGATATAGACATCTTCCCGTTCTCACTCTGGAGGCACGCCTACAGTGGTAGATCCTTTTGTGGGTCCTATTGTTCGGCTAAGTGGACATCGTTTATTGCAGCGTTTTGTTTGGCATTCCTTTTGAAAATTAGTTGCGCTATTCAGTGGCCAGTTGCATTGCTGTAAATTACCCAAGAGACGGCACCGTCCCTGTTGATTGCACCCACACGCTCCGCTCCGCCATTGTCGTCTGGCTCAGGCCATGTGTGGTTGTGCTTATGCTCCGGTTTGTGTTTTGCATTTGGCATTTGGCAATGTCCCCTCGTTTACCAGCTGTTGCCATTCGACGTACTCTGGTAGCGAAATTATGTTAAATGACTTAATTTATTATGTTTTGTTTGGTTGCCAAAAACTGGAGGGAAGCGTGCAATGTATTTGTAATAAAAATTGTGGAATTCCATGCGGAGTTTAACATGTCACTTTCAAGGGGTGACAAATTTTGCTGTTGGACATTACTTCATTTGATAAGTAGAGCTCGTTGTATAATACAGAATTGACATGGGAGTTAGAAGCGCTCTTTGGCATTCGTAGGACCAGCTGACAGCCCGAATAACCCAAGTGGCAGAGTTAAAGAACGATTGGGATAGAATTTATTACACAGTGTACTTAAAATTTCGAGCATGTTTCGTTCATGAATTTTCAACAAAACTTTCTGGGTTCCACGTCTATTTAACACAAAACAATTATAACACTGGTCTATTCAACACACGTCAATTAAACACAGCACAATTATAACACAAGATATACAATTTCACCATAATCGATTTCATCGCAAAGAAATTGAACATCAATTTTCAACATAGTACGATTTCAACACAGTACAATTCAATTTCAACACTGGAAAATAGAACACAACAATTTAAAAAAAATTATATTTCTAATCCTACAAGTAATCAGTCGAACCTGACATTAATATCCTACGAAAGTGTATGCACATTTGAAAGCACCAGAGATAACATTCTTTTATTCACAACTTGAATAACTTTCATCCGAATGCAGACGTTGTAAATATCGTAAAATTTTTGCCTGCCGCTTGTGTCACCCTTCTTTCCCACGATGAATTTGTTTGTGTTTAATTTGTAATGTGTTGAAATGACGTATGTTTAATTGACTTTTTGAAATATATGTGTTGATTATACCGTGAATTGGGGGATGGAACAATTTTTACCTGCAGGTAGTGTCTTGCTTCTATTTCTGATAATACTACACACTAGCATTTTATTTACTATCACTAATAAAAGTCATCAAAACCCAACTTTAGGTTCCACGTCTATTCAACACAAAACAATTTTAACACGCCAATTCAACACAAAACTAAGTCTTCACAAAAAAAAGTCAACACACGTCTATAAGTCATTTCACATTATTTGGTTTTGTGTTGAATTGACGTTTGCTGAATTGACATGTGTTGAATTGTTGTGTTGGGTAAAATGACTTAGTGATGTATTGACGTGTGTTGAAATTGTTTTGTGAAGGCTTTGTTTTGTGTTGAATTTTGTTGTGTTGAATTGACGGATTGTTGAATTGTTGTATTGGGTGAAACGACTGTGTGTTTTATAGACGTGTAACCTATTTGTGATTACTAAATATCTCTGGAATGTACAGTACATCTATATACAAAACTGTGAAAAATATACAACGATTAATCCGATTTATTGTAAAACAAATCTGTTTTGGAAGTTCCCAACTGGATATAGCACAGTAACCTGCAATATTTTGAGAAAAAAATCAATCAAAAACCAAGATTGATATCTTTTTTCAAGAAGCTTGCAATCTCAGAAAAAATACATTTATAATACTATTCAATAAGATTAGAAATCTCAAATAGAAGAACAATCATTTCTGAACTTACTTACACAGTTTTCTGTAAAGCCATAGAGCAATAGGATCTGCTGGTTCTAAACGATAGTGCCCAAAAAGATACGACATATGTAGTGCCAGTAGGAAACCACTGTTGTTGGAGCGAGACAACCATATTCCCTAATAAATCCAGAGAGCGTAAGTGAGAGCGAACCACTGACCCAAAAGTACCCAGCGCGGCGCACAGCTTAAGGAGGCCAGCCCACATCATGCATTACAACAGCCCACAAGTATAAAACACTCTCGCTACACTTTGTATACTGAGTTTTCATAAGGAGTTTTTCTGATCTTCGAAACTTCGTTTGTCGAAAATTCGAACTGCGTTCGTTGTTTTGGGTATCCTTATGTCTGTCCGTCCGTCTGTTTCTATGCTATCTCCTCCGTCAGTTTTAAAGCTATCTTAAAAACCGAACGGATCGGATGACTATAGCATATAGCTGCCATAGGAATGATCGGTCGAAAAACTAGTTAAAACTAACACAAAAAGTGAGAAAAACTTTTGGTTTTTAGTGCTATTGCTCCCAACGCTCGTATTTAAACGTTTTTGATGGTCTCACATAATTTTACCAAAACTTGTCGAAATCGGACTACTATATACTATAGCTGCCATACAAAAGTTAGTTTTGAATGATTTTACACAATTTCAACAAAATTTGTCGAAGTCAGACCAATATATATTATAGCTGCCATACAAACTGACTGGCAATCAAGCTCCAAGGGTATATAAACTTCGGTCGAGCCGAAGTTAGCCAGCCTTATTTATTTTTTTTTTTTTTTTGTATATTGGAATGACTAATAAATTGTATATTTATACCTTTAACAAATAATATAACTTAACATACCGAACATGGAGCTGTACTTCAGTAGCATTACCACTCCATATACCTTTTAGTTCAAAGTACACTACGCCGTATCGTTTAGTGGGCGGCCCATCCACACCGTCCTTTATATTTCTTAAATTGTCATATATTGTAGTGGAGCTCCAAAAAGCGTTCGGCTATCGCCCACTTGTCGACTACAAAGTAATGAGGATTCGAGAGCTACCAGTCCACAAATCGGCCATGCTAATGTTAAAGTATACTGGGTTGTAATCGATGCTGTGCAACACACTCAGCCTTCGAAGTGTTAAATAGGTGCTCGTTTCCGTAATGTGCATTTGCGCCGCTGGGTATCTGGGAACCACAAGTGAAAGCGAACCCCTGACTAATTTCTGACAGAAAAGATGTCGACTGAACCAAGTTCCTCTACAAAATTCTTACTGCATGAGTAAAGCTTCAGGTAGAAAGTCTTTTTATATATTTAAATTTATATTTTTAAAATAACAGAAAAATGTATAAAAATAAAAAAAGTTTGGCCTCGCCGCTCTAAGCCCCAGTTTAAGCATTTGCACCGCAGAGATTTTCGCAAGCTGATAAATTTAACTGAGTGTTTACGCCGAAAAAGTGCCGGTCAGTGGAGTAGCGAGTTAAGTTAAGTAGTATCTGGGTGGTATTTAGGTGGGATCTGGGATTGATCTGGGTGGGATATGGGATCTTACCTTGGTGGTATCTGAATATCATCAGTTATCTTTGGATCAGCACAATAAAAAAGACTCCCTTAAAAAATGATTATGAATTGACAGAAATTGTGATTTTTAAAACAAGCTCTTAAAATATTGGAAAAATTTTAAAATAAATTTAGACTATTACACAGGGGAACAAAATGACAACTTTTGTATGTTGCAACCTCTTCGATTAAAAATTCTGCTCCAGTTTGGTCCACTGATTACAAAACTGTTCTCGGTTTGGCTCCATTTTGTCCATGTGAGACCGCGCTCATTTAGTACTTTTATTTTGTTGCAAAAGCAGTACAAGCTCGTATACTGTCGGTGTGTCGACGTCGCTGCCGTAGAGTGTCATTGCAGATAAGTAGATAAGAACTAGCCCGATTCTGGCTTAGATAGTCATAAAGATTTTATATCTTACAATTATCTACTAGTTGGAAGGATTTATGGGCCAAAAAATGGCGAAAATTCCATAATGAGTTTAGATGGTCATGAAGACGTGTAAGTAATAGGTTAAGAACCAGTTTATATTTTCACAGAGACGCTTAAAATGACTGATATAGATACGGGTAAATAGGAGGTGTAAAAATGTGAAATTTAAAAAACTGCAGCATGAGTTTTTTTCATATTACGAATTTATGTGTTTAAAAAAAAAATCGCGAAATTTGCTATTTTAAATTGAGTTAAAATTATCATGAAGAGTTTACACATGGCAATTGAAATGCAAGCTTTTCTTTTTCGTTTTGTGTCTAAAATACTAAAGAGGCATATTCCAACGCGCGCCAGGACAGCTAGTAAAATATTAGTTTGTTTAATTCTTTTTTGAAATTTTTGGGAATAAATGTGAATTATGGTTAATGCAACTCAAAAAATGCTGAAGTGTTTCAAAATGCGATGTTTTTCCATTGGTTATTATTCGAGAGTTGAAAACAAATCAAAAGATGATTCACCTTAATCTGCTTAATTAAACGAACTTGCCACTTCCCTTTCAAGTTCCAATTTCCCTGAACTTTGTTTGAACTTTCGTTTAACCCAGAATTGGTCATTAAATTTAAAGCCACCTGCCTCCTGCCTCTGCTCCTGCTCCTTCTCTTGCTATCGACAGCAAGTGCCTTCAGTGCACGCAGCTTACAAAGTTGGCAGGCCATTAAGCTGATTGAGTTGAAATTTTGAGCTCATTTCCCATTACAAGTTGATCAATTTTCTGCAAGTTGATCATAAAAGATCAAACGAGAGAGAGAGAAAGAGAGAGCTACACTGAGAGAAGGGGACGCGATTGCTTTTAATTTTACTGCTTGTTTGCTTTCACACTCTCATTACAGCAACAACACAACGAGATCAGCGAATGCTCCACTTTCAAAGCCCTTGTTTTCAGTCCTTGGGGCGATCGGTGATCTCTTGTCTTGTCTCAGCATTTCCCGTTTGCAATTTTCACTCGATCCTTTGTCTGATTATTATATTGTACGCACATGTTCCGCCATTATGGAGTTATTATGATCAATAAGACAACTTAAATGCTGCAATTAAGTCCGGCCAGTCAGTGGTTTTTTCTTCTTTTTGTTGTTCTCTCCGCTTCCTCCACTTCTTCGCGGCCCAAATTTGAGACTCCACCAGCGCCAATGGCAACCATATATATTTTTTCTTCCCTGCGCGTAATTGGCGCTTAATTCTCCTGCGGGATCATTTAATTTTACGAGCCCGGCCAATTGATTATAATGGACGCCATCAGACTTTTACAACATGCTAAATGCGCGCGTAAACATCGCTGAGATCTGCCGATCTGCAGAGGCCTTGTCAATCAAGCTTGAGCATCCCCAGTCCCAGTCCCGGTCGGTGTTTGTGTTGAGTGGCCGTCGCCATTAGGCAAATTCAGCGATCGATTGCTGGCGATCGCGGATGCTGCCAAACCAATTTGGAGTTTTATCGTCGGCAGCAATTTGCAGTTACTTGTGAACTACCTGAGAAGCCGAGAGATGGCTCCGGCCAGCCAGCCTCAGCTCAGACACGCATCCGTATTAATAACCACAAAAAATAACGATCGATTGCGGTTATTAGAGGCAATTTGCTTGAACAAGATTTTTTTACGTTTTGGTTTTTTTTTTTTGTTTTTGATAAATTGTTGGAAATTTATTGGTTGATTAAAAGTTATTGCAGTCGCGCCTAAGTGGTTAATGGATACGTCTACCCATGTATGCATACTAGTGCTGGCTAAAACGGCTCATTTTAGTGAACAAAGTTTGGGGCTCACAATGTGAGTCAGTTTGATTGGTAGTTCTCTTTGGTCACTGCAGTTTTTCATTTGCTCGTTTGCTCTCTCAGTTGTTCAGTGGTTCGTCTACACTTTCGCACTTGCTCAGTTGTTCACTTTTTTCTCTCACTAGATTTGACTCAACGAGAGCGACGCGGAAAAGTGAGAAGGTATTGGTGTGCGAAAATAAAGCGCTGTGAACCAGTTTCGATATGAACGATGAATATCTAAGGCACTACAGCAAGTTTGCTCAGTCGAACCAAGTTTACTCTCAAACTGCAACCTTCTTTGTCACAAACTCGAACCGTCTCACAGTGGTCGGTCTTGTATGGAGAAGGTTAACAACTTATATCTCCTCCTACGCGCCTACATCATAAAATTTAATAGACGAAATTTATCAAATTCATTTTAATTTTACAATAAACAACAAATATTTAACACATAAAGATGCTTATCGAGGATCGAACCTGAGAGCCATAGCAGCGCAGCTGACAGCGAAGAGGGACTGAGCAAAGGTGATATCCACAATTCTCTCATCTGTGTAGAAGGCTAGCGAATGAAGGCCTGATTAGTCTGCCTCAGCATCGGCATAAGTTCGGTTCGTATATGTGTAAAAAGCGCAATGTCTTAAGCCCCTGGGTGTATACGCTGCTAAAGCAATTTCATTAACTGAGAAAATTCAATTCAATTCAATTATATTTCTCTTCGCTTAGACTTAACAACTTGTGAGATCCTATCATTACAAAATTAAGAGTTACAAGCAATTTCCCTTTCTTTACCTGGACTACGGATTTCTTTTGGAATTGGATTTGAACATATCTTCGTATGTTTCTAATCATATATGTGGGGAGAAATTATTACAAAAACCCCTGAGATTTTATTTTTAATTTTATATTTTTTTTCTTATATCTAGGACTTAAGCTATGTCAACAATATGAGGATATGTTGAATATTTGCATCTATTTCTAAAATTGATAACTGAGCAAATGAGTGAGAAACGGAACAAGTGAACAAAAAAGAGCAATTTAATTTTTTACTTACGAATCACTTAAGGAATTCAAAAAATGGGTTCCAATTTGTGAAATTCAATTGGTTACTTTCGTTATTATGCTCCCACGCACAAGGAATTACCTTGCAATTGCCTCGCTTCAACAACAAGGACCATGCACAGACAGACGGCGCAACAGATGCAATATGCTCGATCGCAGATCTTGTTTGGCCTATATGTGGTTGTTTGTTGGATTGCTCGCAAACACAAATTTCGTGCCTAAGGAACAACGCATCACTAGTTTATAACTCGTCTGGTTAGTCTCCCATTTGCGTGGCCCGCATTTGCTTTAGCAACGAAACGAATTTGATTTTAATTGACAAAACGCGTCAAACGAGTTGCAAACAAATTGGCTCACTCGATCGTTGATCGTCCATGATCACCGCAACAACTTCATCATTCCTCTCTGTCGATATGGGCGGCACCTCAGCTCCATTAGTTGACCAAATGGCGAGCTCAAGCTGCGCCAGCTGCCTGTGTCCATTCCCTCTCCCTCTCTTCATCTTAATGACACTTAAATGATCGCTCGCCGAGGGGTTGCCAGCATTTTGCGAAAATGGCAATTCCGTACATAGTTTCATTTGTCCTAGTTCTCTTTTTTTGACCGCCGACACTCAAGACCCTAGGGTGTCAGAGGCAGCCTTTTGACATTTATACCCACTGACAATGGCCCGTCATTTATTAGGCAAACAATGGAAGTCAAGTTCAGTCCTTGAGGACTCTTAACCGGCAGCAGCTGATGAATACAATGCCTAGGATTGCATTTACATATGGCTTGGTGGCTGAGGTGTGAAATGTGAGTCGAGAACTTGAGATGTCTTTCCACACACTGATCAGAAACTCACCAATTACCCACTCCAAGTGGCGGTAATTTGCAATCGTGTCAGTAATTGCTGAGCAACTGCAAGTATATACTGCATACAGTTTCCGGATCTGCCCATAATTGAAATCCATAAAAACTTATTGACGGACCAGGACAATTACCCAAAAACCGGACCGTAACCCCTGGGCCAGCACGCACTCGACATCGAAAAGCCGCATCCACGAAGAGCTCATTAAACTGCACTTAACGACTGCAGCAACGCGCTGGCAATTGGCAATGAATTCGATTTATGAGCGCCAAAAATGGAGACTCAATAAACGGGGCAGCGGTTAGCGAAGCGAAAACTGGGCTAATGAAAGCGTTAAGTGGAAGCCCGCAGAATTGATGCGAAAGCCTGGTATACACAGTAAACACTGAACATAATGGCCACAAATTTGTATTTGGTGTACCAGGTCACTACCACGTCATTAGCTAGCAGCCGCCTTTGAAAGAAAACCAAGCAGAATCACCCAAGAGATCAGTGGAACATTGTCCCGATTTAGGATTGTTCGTTTCAATTATGATAGGATATTTCTTTTTAAGCGATTTGTCCTTAACCCTGCACCCGTCCATGGTAAAAACTAACTACACGAAAATGTTGGATTTCTAAACGTTTTGCCCAGGGTATTCAACCTATTACTTTGTGTAGCTTTTCTGCATGCCTCATGTAGACTTGAGAAAATTAAACGCGGCATGCAAAAAGCAACACGAAGTACAATGAAAATCGGGCAACTATATAGTAGAAATGCCATACTAAGCGGGTGTGACCCAGCGGTAGGCCTCCGACCATCTAATAAAAAAGTTTTTTTTTCTTTATTAAAAAGCATCTCAAACTTGTCCGTTCGGATTTGAGGTAAAACTGTAGCTCCTTTTCTCTTGTACGAAAAGTTATAAGAAATGTTTTGCTAGGCTCTTTGGGGATGTATTACAAATTTTACGTTTATATACAACATAGGTCTGAAAAAAGCCTTGGTTGACAAAATTTTTTATAGGAGTGGGTATACTAAACTTGTCCGGAACTTTTTTGTTTTCAATGGTAGCGTACCTTCCAGATACGAATATTATCTGCTTCAGCACAATTTTGAAGAGTTTTATCAAAACCAGATGAAGATATCGTATAGCTGCCATTTATCAAACTGGACGACATATATGATGATCCAAGAGTATATAAACTTTGGTCGAGCCGAAGTTAGCTTCCCTCTATTATTATACTCTGTACCAAAGGTGGTAAGAGATAGAGGTTTGACATGTATGGGACAAATGCTTTTTATACTTGCAGGCAGATCAAGTTTACTTTCAATTTTTGCCACGCCCCCTCCCGTCCCCGCAATTTGAAAAAAACGTTATATCTCCTACAGTTTTGTAGATAGATGGTTTAAACCTTATAGAGATAGTTAGTAATTATTGATATGTGTCGATTTTCTGAAGAAATGATAAAGATCGGATGAGCGGTTCTCAAGTTATGAGCAAATAAGTGAATCACCCCCGCCACCCCCTTTCTCACAACCACAGCACAATCTTAGAGAGCACAATCCTAGAGAGAGAGAGAGACTTTGTGATGAGCGCAGCATCAGCACTGCATTCAGCTCCTACTCCAGGTCAGTGCTACCAATTTAGCTATTTTTTCCTTTCTAATTGTAGATGTATTGTCTTCGGCTCGAGGTCAGGTTGATAGAAAAAACGATTTATGTTTCTTTTTTCTCCAATATATTTCGGTTGCTTTTCGGCATCCGTCTTCAGGGCAAAACTACAAAAATTTTTATACACCAATATTAAACATTTAATCCTTTAACAAAATTCACAAAAAGCAGTTTACGTACAATTTTTACACGTCTGCACCGTCTGACGTGGAGTCTTCAACTAATTGTCAGTGAGTAAGTGTCTGTATAAGTGCGCGCAGTTCTCAGTATCACTCTTAAAATTGAGTCTCCATTTTCTAGGTCAAATCGCCTTAATTTAAGTACGGTACAACTCTTAATTTATAGTGGATTTTGTCTACTTCGTAACGATAATAACCGGCACCAACTTAAAAACCGAGGCTCTTATCTTTAAAGATGGTTGCAGTAATTTTGTGGTCTTGGTCATCATATCGGTAATGGCCTGTATTGGGTCAGGCGTATTTTGTGTTTGTTCTAATTCATTTTGGCCAAATGCCAGACATACATATTTCATGTTCTTCCCAAGTTCTTTATCTGAGTGTATGTACATAGCGCATACGCCTCCGTGTGCCACGTAAGTCATCCTCTGTGCCAAGTTTCGTTTTGGGCCATATCTTCCTTTTCGTTTCGTGTTGTTTTCTTTTTGTTCTCTTTGCTAAGGAATTTGAATTTGAACGCCAGACATTTGGGCGTTGCACGGTTGTAAATTCATTTGTTAAACGATGCGCTCATAAAATTTGCGCCCTTTTTTTAACGGCACAGCCTCGACTCTCCGACTTGAGAAGCTGCCAGCCAAGCACAGGACAACAAAAGGCGTGGCTGACTTCAGACTTGGACTGCAAACTCTTGGCAGTGCCATTCACCAGCTAGCAGCTCCTCGCCCTGTCTCCCCGTGGGCAGAAAAAGTTCAACAGCAGCGCGATTTATTTGCCCGTCGACGGCAGACACGGCGCCAGCTGAGAAAGATCTTCCCCCGGCCTGGAGGAGTGGGGAGAAAACAAAAATCAACTGTAATTATATGTCTCACACTCGTACACTCGTACACTCGCACACAAACAAAATGCAAATTGCTGAAGAAATTTCAGCTAATTTGCCAACATTTAAATATACACAAAGCTTAGGCTGATCATCCTGGCCGAGAAGTCCACACAGCTGCCTCCGCAGCGTGTTAATTCGACATGTTTTTTCCACCAAACGTAAAAAAGACAACGAAACAGAGCCATTTAGGAGCAAGTATTTGCACTGCGTGAGGCTGCTGCAGCCACATGTGAATTTCAGGGAATAAAAACTCGCGTAAAAAACGTCAAATTGCAACACCTTGAGGGCACACAAACACACACGCACACACGCTCGGCACCCAGCATCCAGGAAAACCAGAACAGCAGTCCATAAGTCAGTCAGTTCCCCCCCGGGTACCCCTCGGCCTGCCCTCATAATAATTGCGTATCTGGCAGATGCAATTTATCCGTGAATTTGTTTTTAATTTTCAACACATTCGCTAATTTGATTTTTAACTTCGTTTCCAGGGCTGCCTCGGTCTCAATCACAGGCAGCCCAACCAAATTGCTGCACCTAATCGTGCGGAGACGGAGACGGAGACCAGCGTCCAACACCCGCTTCCATTTATAATTTTGTGCAACTCACTTTGGCCCTGGCCCTGGTCCTGGTCCAGACCCAGTTCTGTTCCCAAGTATGAAGTTTTCGCTTTTCAGTTTCTTTTTTTTGTATCTGTTTTAGCTCTCGGGGCGCTGCTTGTTAGTCGCGTAATTTATGTTCCACCAGATACTCGTTGGCGTTGCCTTGCACCATTTCGCCTCCTTTGGGCCTGTGGTGTCTTTGGGTTGTCTTTGCTTATTTTCTTATCCGTTCTTATCCATGAGGCTGGCGTTGTTTGCGCAGGCGCAACCCAAAACAAATCGATTTTCAACGCAATGCGACGCAAAGTCGTTTCGCGTACCACATTGAGTCCGATGAGAGCTTCTTGGTTTGGTTTGGTTTGGTTTTGGCTCGGTGAGCATGGAGCGGATTAAGGATTATTAGTCCCAAAGATGTTGGTAGCAATTGGTTGAATTAGTCTCAGCTTTACAGTTTTTAAACAAAATAATTATTTTCTAAAATTCGAAAAGTATGAAAAAAACAGAAATTCTATCTCGATCGAAATAGAACAAAATAAAATGTCAAGTATTTTTTGTGCCTGGATGTACTTAAATTAAGTGCGAAACATTCTTTCAAAAGGCACGTTCATACTTCAAGTACAAAAATACTTCGACAAAAAAATGTGCAACGGAAAATGCGATTTAGTTTAAACCAGAGATTTAAACCTAAGCGAATAACCGAAACGCTCTTTCTCGTTTACGGTTATATTACAGTTGTTGAATATGAGTTACGGTTAGGGTTACGGTTATAAGCCTTATTCTCTTTCGGGTTTCGTCTACTCTCTATATATAAAAAAGAGTTTTTCCTGACTACTTGATTCACTGATTGGCAATCTACGCCCAGCTAGGAAGTTTCCATTAGTGTTGAAAGTGTACAGAAAAAAAGATCACGATACTTAGTATTATACGGGTATTTTAAGTATCAAATCGGCCTTCATCTAAAAAAAATATCAAAATGATGTTATAGTGTTCATATGTTTAGTTAGAAATAGTATCACATTGATTTGAAAAATTAAAAATGATCAAATGATCACCACCGCACCCAATTTTTGAGAACATTTTCAATTGATTCGATAAATGATTTCCATACCACTATTTTTTATGGGAATGATTTGGAACTCTGTTTGCAAGGATGCAAGAATGGTATGCAAAAAAGAAGAGTAATGTCCCGACATTAGAAAACTCACGCCGAATGATTCGATCTGAATGAAATTTCGTTGGAAAGTTCTTTGACCAAATATACGGAAAACTATGAGGAAATTTTGGAAAACTCACTACCAAAGTCTAATAATGGAGGACGTTCGTTGTTGTCTAGACGCTCTGGGTAAAATTCATTTTGTAATCTTTTCTTTCTTATTCCCTTTAGTGGCTGTCACAGCGGTCTCGACCGCTGCTACTAATGCCCGCCAGTCGCTTATGCTCCGTACGATAACAAGCCCTTGATGCCCTTGACTAGACTAGTATATGCGAAAGTCCTCGCCAACTTTCAAAGGTCTATAAATCCCCCGAAGAATTTTTCGCTCGAAAACGTGTATCGCCGCCTCATCCACTGATTATATTTCCCATGCTTCTGCGCCGAATTGCAGGATCAGGATGATAAGCGATTTGTGTAGCGCTATTTTCGTTCTTCGAGCGCGGTCTCTGCTCTTGAACTCCCTACTGAGCCCGTAGTAGCTTCGCTTTGAGAGCGTGATTCTTCTTTAGTTTTCCAGGTTGATGTTGTTCTCAATTTTTATCATCCTTCCGAGGTAGACAAAATCCTCTACAACTTTAAAATTGTTCTTTTCTCCCATTGTAACATAATGTGCGTGTAGACTTCTGTTTCTGGTAGAGAGGGCTTCAAAACGCCTTGGCCTTATCGGTGTGTCGAAGGCGGCGTTGTAATCAACAAATAGATGGCGATTTTCGATGTTTCTCTCGTTAGTCTCCGACTCCCAAATTGCAGATAAGTACCTTCCTATAGGTTTTTGATGACATTAGTTTGGTTTAACCGGATTAACTTGGTCGAATACAGCGCGGAAATAAAGATTTTAAGAAATAGGTCTTAAATGATTCTTGTAGCTAATTATTTTGTATGTAGACAGGAGGTCCGACTTGGACTTAGATTCGGGAGCTTTAGTATTTAAAAGGATCGGTTCACGGTCCAGTTCGAGGAACCCAAAAACCCGAAACGAACCGGTTGCTTGGAGTTCGGTCCTAAACCGTTTTGCAGGTTTTAATATAATGAAAGGAATATTTTTTAAGCGATATTTTTCGTAATTCAAAAGCGGGAGTCTCTCTGGATTCGAAAATTTCTTAATAAAAGAGTACACGATCTTACGAAACCTTTGTGTGGGTGTAGATTCGTTTGCTTTTGTATGCGGATGAGTCATTCACAGACGTAGCGAAAATCGGTCCGCCGTTTGCCTGTTCAGAAAACGACCACATTAAATAGAGACATCGAAACAACCTTTAACTACGCTCTTTGCTTCTCATTGGTTGTGAGAGAAGAGAAACACAAATTTTGTTTTTTTTTCCTCTTAGATCTGTCTCGGACCCTTTGGCAAAATTTATGCATTCAAAAGGTATTCTCATCGGTGTGTAAGCTTACAGCCTAGGCACGGCTAACAATATGAAAGTATGCGACATACTATATGCGCTCTCACAATGACTCGCTCTCTGTTTTTGCTAAACTCAGCCGCTCTCTTCTGTCTGCAACCTTTTCAACTAACATTTTTAAAGTTTGGTTTTCGAGAAGCCCACATTTTATGACCGATTGACTGACATGTGCCTGTTATGGGGTGGTTCTTAGACCAAACGGTGCCACAGCCGAGAGAATTCTGACTTTGTTATTTTTTGTTTTCGAAGTGAACATTGGGTTAAGAGTTATTAACGAGCTAATTGAAAACCAAGCAGCTTCGCTCTTCAGCCATGAAATTGTAGGATTTTGTCTGAGTCTTCTAGATAATGGGTAAAGTGTTTTAAGACTTTAAAGCACTCAAGCGAATTCGTATGTGAAAAGTTTTTATATTTCTTATAAAACAATGCCATATTAATGCTCGTCAGGCTTATGGCAAGTGTTGATTTCACAGTGCCATCAAATCTCGCTCACTTTTGTGCCAACTAAAATGCACAGCCTTCTCCATTCACCATTCTCTCTCTCTCTAAGCTACCAGCAACTATAATCCACACCTTGGCTTTATGGTCAATAATTTTTTTTCGCAGGCATCCAGCAACAAGAACATGAACCGGAAACATAACAAATCATAAATTAAACCCTCGTTAAGCCAACTTATTGCACTAGCGAGTCTCGAGCGGTCTCGCCCATGCGCCCATAACTGGCGAACGAACCGAACCGGACCGGGCCACAGAGCAGACCCAGAGCAGACCCCGATCAGTGTCTGGTCCGCAGTCATTTGCCTCTCTTTATACCTTTCAATGCGTGGCTGTGAGTTTTATTTTATGTTACTACTTGTTTAAATTATATTGTGCTATTAAGCGAATTTAATGAAAACGCTGCAAGGCCTCGCCAGACAGCGTGCGTGAGAAGGAGGCGATGATCGGGTGACCGATCTCGCATCTGCAGTGTTGGGACAATTGTTTTCGGCACAAAAACACGAGATAAGGATAAGAATTCAGCCGCATGCCTCACAAATTGCGCTTAATCCATTGGCATTTCATTATTAAGCAATTTTCTGGATTTACAAAAAAAAAAGCGCGCGCGGACGAGGCAATTTAAATTTTTATGCAATTTGTACAAAAATTCTGTTATTTCTGCACAAAAGTAGCATAATTATTTCCGAGAAAGGTACAAGCCGACACAAAAAAAACCCACATGTCAACGAAAATCATTGCAGACGACACATTATCCGCAAGGCAAAATGATGCTAATCCATCACGAGGACCCCAGACCCAACGACATCCGCAGACGAAATGTCACTTAAGCATGTGAGCGATCTCCACTGCGCGATCGCAGTTATGAGATTTGAACAAAAGAACTTAACTGTAAAGGAGAGCACACAGCGAGGAGCCCAGAGCCACGATCACGACGCACAGTCTGGCAAGACGTTGGTCGATCCTCAGTGAATTATGCGCGACATCATTTTAAATCGTTGTACCAACGTCAAAGCTAAACACCGATCAGGTCAGCAAAAACGATCCTCACATTGTCTTTGGTTGGCAGTCGTCTGCGGATCACCGTCGCCCTAATTGATGCAGCACGGCCATAAATTTTGAT
This sequence comes from Lordiphosa clarofinis, assembly GCA_018904275.1. Lineage (NCBI taxonomy): Eukaryota > Metazoa > Arthropoda > Insecta > Diptera > Drosophilidae > Lordiphosa > Lordiphosa clarofinis. Next base: position 254,880 of record JAEIGQ010000217.1, read on the forward strand.
CGTCTGAGCGACGTGTTGGCCTTTCAGGCGAACTGCCCCCTAAAAAAAGAGGAAAGAAACAACCATGAATACATCTCAGACCTTTATTTCAGTTTAACCCCTCATCCGTGCTCATCTTCATGCCCAGGGAGAACTCCACACCACGCAGTTCGTCGGCATTAGCACACATCTCGATGTGACCTTCCAGTAGCTGATCCTTCTGTACCTCCCACCTCTCATCTGGAAACAATAGCGTCTGCTTCAAATGGGTTTTGGGGGACTTTGGTCCTATGGAAAATAGTTTCTTCTGCTTGCCCCTGGCGTTGGCAAACCCCACATCAAAGTAAAGCACAAATCCTCTGATATCACCATCCCGCAGAGCCTGTAACTCAAATTCCACGTCCATAAAATCAAAATTATCACAATTGTCCGTGCTTAAGTTCACAGAAGTGAGCTGACACTTTTTTGTCATTAGTTTTTGTGCCGGAACATGGTCCTCCATGAGAGAGACAGTTTTGTTAACCTTATTGTCCGTTCTTTGGAGAATATTCTGATCTACCGGAAATCTAGGATGATCTGATATGCCAGCTATGTACAGTTGTGCCACATTGGGAATGATGTCACCTCCCTTGACCAACCATTTATCTCGAGCATAGATGACCTCCTGGATTAGTGATTCCGTAAAGATGGCATGTCTGTGGGAAAAGGAAATGTAGTTGGACTAATTTAGTAACATTTACTACGTTAATGCATGAAAAAATCATGATTGCAGATCATGTTTATGTTGTTTTAGATTTGGAAAGACCGCAAAAAATTGGGGGAGAGCTGTGCCTATTTTAGGCAGCTAGAGCGTAAGAGTCAGTGTGCGCACGCTCATGTGTGTGTGCGTTTTGTGTGTGTTTGTATGTGTGTCTCAATCATACAAGGTATTTCGAAGCGGGCCACACGACTGCAACGCTCTAGTGCGTTTTTGTTGTTGTGTCGTAAAATTTTGGGGCTTACCATGCTTTGTACCAATACTGAACCGAATACCAAACTAGACTTTATGCTAAACATAACAGACCGAAAATAATTATCGGTGTTGGTAAAACAGGGCTGCCAACCGGTTCGGAGTTGTTCGGAGAACCGAGCCCGAACCGAATCAACCAAGTTTTTTCTACTCGAACCTAAACTTGAACCGGAGGAAAAAAAATTCAAAATTTGGTTCTGTTCAAGAACTATATAATTTTTTCTACATGTTTTAATTGTTAACTTTGTCATTTTTCAACATATCTAAATGCACACGGAGAATAAAAAAGATCCCCGTAGAATGGATATTCGAATATAAACATTAAGATCCATTGTTTCAAATATCCTTTTCACATTTTTCAGCTCCTTTGGATAAAGAATATAGATCAATGAAATATTTTATTTCTGATATATCCTTTTTAAGCGAAAATAAATCGATTTCGAAAATATCCGATGGATCCCAAAAAAGGATAGTTAACTATCCAGTCCAAATGGATACCGAAAATAAGGATCATCAAAACTATCCTTTTTTTCTCAGTGCACACTCAGAAAGAAATATATCTTTTCTAGAATTTTGAAAAATATGACATAAAAAATGTTTAAAAAAGGATTACAAAAAATACCATCTTTTGCAACAGAAAAGAAAGCAAAATTTTCATAAATATTATTGGTCGCAGAATTAAAATCAATTGTTAAAATAGAATTGGCAATAAAAATGTGCAAAAATTATTTTTTGAATTGTGCTTCGGACACTAACAACATGTATTAAACCCAACCAAATCGGTTAAGCGGTTCTTAAGATAAAAGAGTTTTTTTGATTTTAAAATTTTTTTAGATTTTCGGTACAATTATTGAAAGTCGGTGAAAAATCACTGACCAATGGTCGTTTTCTCATGTTCTTGTTTTTGTTCAAATCGAAATCCACCTTGATTTGACAACCAGGTAGTTTTTGTGTCATGTATGTTGATTTTCAATTTGCGCATTTCAGCAACGGTCACACCGGCAGGGCAAAAAACGCACTAATAGTAGGATGACAGCGAGTCTGCAATCTGCTGTTTATTAGTGGCACTCATAAAAGCGATTTAGATTTGAATTAGATTTCGCTTTTGGCTTTAACTTCAAGCAAATCTAAACATTGCTTTGATTGAGACTCTTGAACAGCTGTTGATGTGAAAGAGCATCTGTACAGCAAAGTACAAAAAATGCAAATATGTAAAATTGGAAATTGGTGTCTTTTGGAAATGAATGAGAAGTGAAACTTTATTTGTGTCCGACTCCCTAGTTTTGTAACTGGGATCGCGTTGATGGGACGATCGAAATTGCTGAACAATCTGGAGTACAACTATGCCTGGACTATTCCGTTCTAATCTAAGTCCAGGCATTCCGAATAGGCTAGAAACTGCACTTCACATTGTAGGGCATGGACAACATTTCGTGTTTAACCTTCTCCTTGGGTTTTGAGAAAAAAGTCTTCCTCTGTGACCAGCTTTTCGCTGCTTTTGCTATTCCAAGCATTTCTGATTTTGTACACTTTAGGCCGCTGAATTGCAAGAGACAGCTAATTCGTTTTCCAATTAAAGCAACATATTTCTGGTTATACTTTCAGTGTTTTTATTAAACTGGGCGAAAGTCCGACGAGATATGGGCAACATGTCCGAAATTAATGCGGACATCAGGCAGAGAACATTTTGAAGTTTAATTTCGATGGTTAATACGATTAATTTAAATATGGGCGTTTTGTTCGTGGGCGTTTTGACTTGTCACCATCAAGACTATGAACTTCCAAATATGTATAAAATGTTAAAGGTTTTACCAATCAACATACATTTTTTTCAGTCAGAGAAAACAAAACATTTCGAACCTAGGTTTAGCGATCTCTGAACCCGCTCCGCTAACCCAAACCCCAAAAAGTTCCAAGGGTGAACCCCTCCCGATTTTTAGAAAGTTTGCAGCCCTGATTTAAAACAATTTCCTGCAGAAAACCGTATAGAGAAACCAAACTAAGATCCACAGAACCGATGCGGTTTACAGACCCGCACGAATATCGGTTTGTCTTACCCCATCCATTCTGATACAATAATGTCCACTTTCTTCAGTCCACAGGGCAGGACTATTTTTTCAATGACACCATCGATGGCTTCAAAGATATCTTCTTTCTCACCCTTGGCCAATGCTTGCTTAACATATTCCGCACTCTTCATATTACCCAAGGCAATAACCTTGATAGCACCCGCCTCAACGGTCATTAAGCTGAGCATTCCACTGCGACAGCCCACATCCAATACAATCTGCAAGCGGGACAGTCTACAGTCTAGTGTCTTGAATAAAAGTGTTAAGATTAAGCTGCTTACCTTATCCTTAAAGAGCATGGCGTTGGACTTAATAAAATGATTATAGGCCCGAGAAATAACCACATCGCTCAGCATGCTGTCCATCATTTCATCAGAACAATCCATTTTGCATTTGAATTTTATTTTTGGATGAGCTCAAAAACTTGTGACATTTAAGTCAAGGAGCCTGAAAGTAATGAAAATATATTTTATCTTCAGCAAACTCTTTCTGTGTGCACAAAGTTTCCTGTCTTCAATTGGACTTAATTATTACCCATCAAAACAGTTGATCACTTCCTTCTAAATCTAGATATGATTTTCTTACATTTTGTTTAAATGTGCCATATAATTGCTATTCCATCAATACCAGCCACACCTTTAGCTGCTCCGATTTCCATGCAGAATTTCTGCCTCTCACCTGCCTTGGGAGAAAATTGGCATTCTCGGACATCCACAGCAATTCAGACATTACAATTAGCATTTAGCTAAACATAACGTAAACATTAGCCATTTGGATGATGTTGACCATTTCCAGGCAAATTGGCACAAACCGAGTTAGCATAAATACTTGTTAGTCGCCAAAGAAAACATTACCCTCTGCCCACCTGTCGGGCCCGGGTTACCTGGCTTCATCTAGCAGACCCAAGCCACACTGGACTCAGTGCCAAGCTTCTTGGTGTCATAAGGAAGCGACCAAATGATTCACAATTTATGCCTGTGCCATGACCATTCCCAATCCTATTCACCTGGTCATTCAAATGCTTTCGTTACTTAATTTTCCCAACTTAACGCGCGCTGGCTTGTGCCTGCACTGTCCCCCCGCAATGCATTTTTAGGGGAGCTGGCTAAGTGCGTGGCCAGCGTCGTCATCGTCATCGTCATCATGGGTTGTCGTTTGTCTGGGCCGTTGATAGTTGAAAAAATTACTTACAAATTACATGCGTAGCTTATGCCCCCGTGCCGCCTTCGGCTTGTTTGCTTAATGTGCTTTGTGGCGTTCTATACGGAGACCACGTCCACGTCCAGGCTGCTGGTATTAGTGCCATGTCTCGTGGCTGGCTCGTAAATTGTATTTTCTAATTGAATTCTGAGCACTGTGGAGGCGAGTTGACAGTGTCAGTATGAGTGGACTCTGTTTATAGGTTTATGCATACGGAAGAATATTTTACCAAATCAACAATTAGAGGAATCAGAAACTATTGCTAAACAGATACCACTTTGGTGATACTTCTTGGTTTTTAAATCGATATTGTACCGTTTAGTAGAAGTTGATGCAACATGTCAACCAAGTCTAATTCTTCCATTCTAGCTACCTTGCTCCATTGACTGTTACGTTGCAAATTTACAGATTTGTGAATAAGTGCAGTCCGAGGATGCCTTACCAAACAGTGCATTTTTCAGGGTGCATTGGCAGCGCTGAAGACAGTTTTTCGGTAATAAAGTAAATCTTCATTCAACTTTAGTATGGGCCATTAAGCAAACAAAGGTCGTTGTGGTAGGTCACCCGGCTTAAGTTCTCGCATCAGCTGCACTTTGTATGGCTTCTTACAGAGGTCTCTTCGTAAAATTCTTGGACGAATAACACAAGACCAATTGTTGAGAACTGTGACGAATTGACATATTCCGATCTCCATAGAAACAGCATCAATATTTTCCTTGGTACATTCTCTTCAGACTCGGAATCTGGTGCGAAATTTTGGACACAAGCACCTTTGAATGGCCTGTTCGGTAAATAGAATAGAGAATAGAGAATAGTAAAGAATATAATAGTATTTTTACTGCACAATAGTAGTATGTCTAAAACAAACAGATCGTATGACTATATCTTAAATCAGCAATAGAAACCGTTGGTGGGTCTTATTTAAACCTAAGGCTGAAAACCGGTCCTGAACCGAACCCCTTACAACCGGTTCGGCTCGAGTTTTTTGGGACGGTCGAACCGGACTATGAACCGAACCCCTAATATTATTGACTCCTCGAACCTGAACCCGAACCGGACCGCTTTTTTGAAAAACTAGGTTCGGTTCAACAAATTAAGTAGTTTTGCCATCTGACTGCTATCATTCAAGGAGTTCTCCAATCCTATGACATTACTCTAGGTCGGAAAATGAAGCGAATATGGATAAAGAAAAGGAATTTTTGAATGACAACTAAAAAGTAGAAATGGAATGGCACTTTGAAGAATGTAATGTTTATGAAGGTTGCTTCATCAAAAGCATTTCTTGATTTGGACGATGACCATGTTACCTCAATAATTTACCTGGACGACTCTATAAAATCTCTTGCTTAAAAAAAAAATTGGAAAAAACTAGTACTAGACTGTGTGACGCAATGGAACCCAACCTACAAAATATGCAAACGTTTACTAACTCTTAAGGATTTACGCATTCATAGTTCTTGAAAGGAACTTCAACTAAAAACATTTGAATGGAACGTACTCAAAAACATCTGTTTATTGCTGACGCCAATTTATTAAAATTCTTCAAAACTGTAGGATTACTACCAAGTGATTTTTATTCCGCTTGCTTTTCATTTCGAGCAATGGTTCTGAAATCTTTTGATTCTTAATACAAGCGTTCGATAAACGTTATTTTATTATAAGCTCAGTACCAGTATTGACTTTATTAACCTCCGAACAAAAAAAAAAGATGCAAAATAGCATATTACAGACATGAATTACAAACAGTTCCAAAAAAAATTCTTAATGAGAGTTTTCAAAATTCGAATATAAATGAATTAACTTCCGATTGCGAAGAAGAGATGTTTTGAAAGCAGTAGAAAGCAATAAACAAATATCAAAATATATTCAAAAATTGTGCACATACATTGTCAAATCTTTAAAAATTCTGGAAAGGTACTAAAGACGAGAACTTTAAGAATATTGCCTTAACTGTACTTGCTGTTCCAGTCACTCAGGTATCAAATAAACGGATCGTTTGAACACTTAAGTTTGATCTTTCTGATCTTAGAGCTGGTATATGTGAACAGCTACTAGAATATATATTGCTTTTTAACTTAAGATGGGAGTTCAATAATTAAAACTACATTATAGAAATAAAGAATGGATAATAAGGATTAAGAAAACGGAACTATTCTTTTGTGTTCAAGCGAACCAAGGTTCAAACCAAAACCTTTGGTTTAATATTAAAAGCTTTCAAACAGATTTGCAAAAATGGGAATAATTTTTAGTACATTTTCACATGTTAAAATTCTCCAGATGTTGTTCACTTATCAGCAGACTTTGTCTCTTTTCACACTTTAAACACTTACATATTTTGCTCGGGAGTTTCACATCGAGCTCCGAATTTCTGATATGAAATTTCAGCCAGAAATGCTTGCAGTGTGGAAAGCAACAAAGTCTGCTGATGAGTGAATTGGGGACATTTCCAGCCTGTCCAGACATACAATTCCTATTCCACCTGGTCCAACTGATTTAACTATTTGATTGTTTGATAGCTCTGCGCCTTCTATCACCAGAATTTTCCTATTCAAAATCTATCAGATTATTTGGAGAAAGTCGTTTCATGCCTTTAAAAGTTCATTTATTCTCTCAAAATATTTTGCACCATGTCAGGAGAGGAGTCAAATGTGAAGGCCAGCAAACAGACAGCGGAAGAGGCCAAGGACATTTGCTATTTCCTTAACTCTGCTCGACTGGAGCTGCATGAGGTTATGCTTAAGGATTCGGTGCGAACTTTGGCCTATCGTGATGCCATCTACAACAACAAGCAGCTGTTCCAGGGTAAGATTGTAATGGATGTGGGCTGTGGCACGGGCATACTCTCTCTGTTTGCAGCTGAGGCTGGTGCCAGCAAGGTCATTGCAGTGGAGTGCACGGACATGGCTGATACGGCCAAGGCAATTGTTAAGGATAACCAACGGGAGAATGTGATAACGGTAGTCAAGGGCATGGTAGAGCATATCAAACTGCCGCAGGGGATAAGACAAGTGGACATTATAGTATCCGATTGGATGGGGTAAGGTTCTTTTCAATAAATCTTTTTCTTTAGTAATTGTCCAATGCTACATCTGGTTAGTCAATCTCTCTATATGGAGTCCATGCTCGAATCAGTAATTTATGCCCGGGACAAATGGCTGGCACCTGGCGGGCTTATTTTACCCAATGTGGCCAATCTCTATGTAGCGGGTGTGACGGATCATCATCATGCTGATCATTTGAAATTTTGGAATAATGTGGAAGGATTTAATATGAGTTGCATACGCCGCACAGTGACCCATGAAGCTGTGGTCGATTGTGTGACCATACAGCAGCTACTCACTGAGGATTGTCGAGTGCATTCGTTGCATTTGCACCATGCTCTGTATCAGCCGGTGGGTTTTCGTTCCAATTTTCAGCTGAGAGTGTTGAGATCTGGCACAATTCATGCCATAGTCGTCTACTTCGATGTGGCCTTCCTGTTGAGTGAGACTCAGGCATCCAGTGGTTTCTCCACCTCACCGAGAGCACCCTGGACACACTGGGAACAGACTTTGCTGCATCTGGATGAACCTTTGCATGTTCAGAAGAATGAGCTGGTCACGGGCGTAATTTGTATGCAGTCCAGTGACGATGCTGCACTTGGCGTAAGCTTTGAGCTGGCCATTAATTTTAAGGGTACCCTCAGCCAGATCGAGAGCTTTAAGATCTTCCGCAACCATCAAAAGCCGCAGCTGGGCCGATGAGTCAGAAGGCCATAAACACAACCGAACTGATAACTGTCATAAAATAAAGTAAAACTTGGAAATGTTAACGACTGTATTAGCAGACCTCTGCCATATCCATCGAAATGTGAAAATGTCTTTTTCTAATTAATTGATAGCCCCAAATAAAATTTGTGAAAGCCAACGCCAATGGAACCCACAATGAACACCCTTTTATGCGTTTATAACTCCATTCGTCGATCTTGGCCATGGGGTCTCGCCAGCGTCCGACTCTTTTGTGTTTGTGCATGGATACCTTTTGTTAATGGGAGTTTTTAAAAAGCCATAAAATTGCTTTATACGTTCGTGAAATTAATATGCACACCATTATTGGACATGATTATAAAATATTGGTTATCTAGCGCACACAAAAGCGCCACAAATGAGCCGGAGAGTGGACGAGGCCAGATCTTTGGTCAACACTTGTTCGCCTCCACCTCGCACCCTGCGGCGCACATTAACAAAATTCTGAACAATGAAGAGACTCACAGCCCTGGTACAACAAACATTTCAATTTGTATAATGAAGAAACCCAGTCCAAATCTCTCGCAACGCCATGTCTCCGTTTCTGTTTCTGTTTTGGGTATCAAATTGCCGGACATTTGTCAACGGAGCACAGAGTTCTATAAATTAAAGGCTCGTTAGACAGCTTAAACAAGGGCATTAGGTCCTGGTCTCTGCTGATAAAAACAATGTGTGGAGAACGCTCGATATCCGAGGTGGTGTCACCCGTTGGCTCATAACTAATTGCTGTCACCGGGCTAGAGATAGGCCCAAGCGAAAGTAAACTGTGGGAATTGTGATAAGAATTTTGTATGGTATATACATTTTTTAATTTGGGGGAGACTGAAGGAATTTCACGAATAATTCAAACAATGGCTAAGCCTATATGGACCCCTCGAATAGCGCGCACGACCAGACCATATACTATTGAAGAAAGTGGGCTCTTTTTACAGAATATGTTCATATCTTCTCTTTTTGAATTGTGGATCATTTCATCAGCATTGCTCAGCTCAGTTTTTCCGAACACTTCTATGGCTAGATAAGGCAATAAAATAGCTAAAATAGCAGCACTGATTAAACAGCTGTTGCAACTGTTACCCACGTGTTCTTCAAAGTCGTTTTTGATCCAAATCATTACGGTTGCCAGTTTCCAGCCACTATCCGAGGATGCCACAGACTTTACTAATAAAGGAGGTAAAGCTGTTGGGAGTTTTGCTTAACGACAAGGATAATTTATATTTTGATGAAGTAATTCACATTGAGTTTTACCTTTGATTATACATAATGGAAATTAATTTCTAAGTAAGAACAGATGGGAACTCTACATGTACATTATACACTTCAAGTTGTTGGAAAACTGATTTGTCTTAATCTAAAGTTGTATGTAAGGTTATAGTCGCTGTTTGCTTCAATCAGACTCAGCGGTGACATGGATATAATTTTCCGTCGATTCCTCCGACTCAGTATCCGTCTCAGTTTCCAGAACTTCGTTAGAGGCTGTCTCAATCACTTCTTCACACAGCACCGCATTTTCATTTTCCACAAAGTCGCCCTTTAGCTTGGCGAGCGTCTCGCTGTAACCGAAATCCTTGCTAGGGTTAGCATGCGCTTGCCGTATGTGCTGGAGGGCTTCTCTGAACTTCATGTTACGGGCCACTTTCTGCTTTACCTTTCCCAGGCGCGTCCTATGCTTCTCATACTCAAAGATTTGATTGCGCGGCAGCTTGGAAGTGTTGCAAGTTCCATAGAAGTAAACATTGTAGCGTCCGTGTGCAGCCTCAAGTATACGGGCTGGCCAGGCACGATAGCCACGAATCTTGGCGAAGACGAAATCGCCTGCGTTGAAAGTCTTTTTTATGACTTTGTTAGGTGGCATCTTATGGCTTAGAAACACTTTAATTTGTGTATTAAATTTGTTTAAGTAGGCTACGCCAAACTCCGGCGATCGGCTTCGGCGAATTGTCAGCGCTGCCAGACTGTTTCAAAAGCACGGTTGCTTAGTCACGAACAGTGCTGGTAAATACGCGCACAATTTGAATATTTGAAAATTTGAATTTGGGTCAAACTGGTGGGCGGGCAATGATTTCTTAATAAGCACCTGAACATTTACCCTAATAGTTATTTGTATACAAGCGCAGACACACACCTCTACCTGTTCGTCTCCATTGTGCGTGTGTGCAATTCTCTGTTTTGACTTTTTGCTCACGTTCAACATATTATGCGCAAATTGGCTTTTCAAATTGTCGACTTGTTTAAGCTAAACGCAGCTACACTTTATGGCCATGTATCGTGCTGCATTTTAAAACCAAATGCAAAAATTCTGCAAAAAAAAAAGAAATTCTGCCAGCCCTCACCCTTGGCGTTAACTCAATTATAAATTATTTTAATTAAAGACAAACATGGTCTATAAAAATTGTAAAATTGCATTATTTAGCAGGCGCAATTACAACTATATTTAATATGGAAATGAGAATGTGTAGTTGCACCTTATTATTTTGGCATAAATTAAAGTTGGCCATAAGGGGAGGAATTAACAATTTAGTTGTTAAGCATTTAACCTGGGGAACAAGTTCTGGGAAATTGAGTCAGGTGTGGGCCGAAGGGTTTGAAGTAGTTGTGACCAACATGTATTATACCTGTATATTTGAACTATTTTAATTTATTTATTAAATATGTTTCGGAAAGGTTGCCGGAATATAATCCCAGATTAGCACAAACAAAAATATGTTTATCAATATAAATTATACTGGCGTTGTTTTCAATTTGAAACTGAAACTAGCACTATTTATTTTTATACCCTTGGAGAGGGTATATTAAAATTGTCCGGATGTTTGTAACGCACAGAAGGAAGCATCTCCGACCACATAAAGTATATATATTCTTGATCAGCATGACGAGCTGAGTTGATATAGCCATGTCCGCCTGTCCGTCCGTCCGTCTGTTTCTATGCTAACTCCTCCGTCCTGCACGAAGTCTTTTGGTACAAATACGCTGCACATTTGTCAGAACCGGCCGGATCGGATGACTATAGCATATAGCTGCCATAGGAACGATCGGTTGAAAAACTAGTTTTAGTGAGAAAAACTTTTTTGTTTTCAAAAATGTCTAAAAATTTGATGAATATATCTTATAGTTGCCATATAACAAACTGGCAGGCGTATATCATGCTCCAAGGGTATATAAACTTCGGTCGAGCCGAAGTTATCTTCCATCTATTTTTTTTTCTGTGTATCGCCTGACTTAGAAAGAAGGTCAGATGCGGATCCAAGGAGGCTGCACTCTAGCGTTTCCTTACGGATTTGCTTCTTCCACAAATAGTAGATTGTCTAACATTTTTGTTCGCCGTTCTTTCGTAACCCTGCAGCAGCTAGAGTTGCAAGGTATAATTTTTATTTTGGAGGGCGGAATATTTGAATTTTGGAATGTTGGATAAAAACAATTTTTAACTCAGTTAAAGAAAATTAAGTAACAATTGAAACTCATTAGACAGGACATTTGCCACGACTTAATGCTGCTATGGCTGTTTCTGCGCTTTGCAAGATGACGCACAGTGCAAGAGGTTCGTAATGAACGTAATGACGGCTGCAGAAGTGATCTTTGCGGAGGCGTATAGCTCTTTATGGTATAGGTTCCCGCATGAGGCAGACCCTTACACTAACTTCTAATTGAGCAACATCCGTGTGCACACGGAGCTTTCAAAATGAGTGAACATTGTTTCCTGCAGTGAGGTGTCCACAATTGCCGATTTCATTTCATTAGACCAAGTAAAATCCATTTTGTTCGAAATCAAGTTAAAAGTTTTTAAAATGTTATGTTTAAATTTTTTACCGATATAGTTTTTTTTTAAATATCCGACAACCCTACAAAAAAGTGTCATTTTGATTACTTTTATTTCGGTGAAGGCTACGTGAGAGCGTGAGCGAAAAGTAGCTGCAAAATGTTATTAGGCCTGAATTAAGTAAGGTTTAAATTTGGATAAATCAAAAACTGTTTTTAAACAGTAGATTTTTCAGGTTTTCATGTTTTTATTTTCACATTATTCACACGTTTTTTGTATTTACAATGTCTGTATACAGGTTGTCCCACACATTTAGTGGATACGGTTTCTTAACAGTGCTTTCGGTGTGACCATCATTCGATTTCTTTTAAATACCTTAAAACTTAAAAATATAGATATATTTACATCCAAATACTACTAGGCCTTGCTCGAATATTTGTCGTTAACTTAAAGATAAAACTCGTATCAGTTTGGCTTATGAACATTCATTTTCTTGATTTTGTTTTTTAGTTCGACATTCGCATCTGAAGGTCCAAAATCAGCTAAACTCAAATCCATATTTTAATGGACGTCATAAAAAAGTTGCCCAAAATACGCATACGTCACGGTAATCCCCATAGAACTGTGCCGCCAACACCTCAAACGTATGGCCATAACTTGTTTAATCCGCCAAGCCCCGAAATTTTAATGACTCCGTGACGAACCACTTTCACTGCTGAATACCAAAAGAACTCACAAATTGTGCAATATGTAGATATTAAAACAACAAAAAAAAACACACTACTCATAATTTTTAAGTGTCATATAAAAACTTGTCCATAAACAGCTGAAAAACTATTAAATTGCCTCATTAATCAATTTAGTCACAAAGTAACAATAAGAAAAAAAGCATAATAAAGTATAATTTTTAATGTTGCAAAAATTTTATGCTAATTTGCCATATTTGTCGTTCCATAATTAGCCCATCAGTGTGCGGGGTGATGTCTCCTTCTCTCTCGTTAACAATGAATTCCATTTATTGGTCTGTGTGGCTTTAAAATGCCGTAAAACTTTTGGCACAAATCAATTTAGGAGACACAAAACACAAAACCAAATGCCACCCACTGTGCGCACGAGGGCAAATAAAACTGAAATAACGTAAATGCTTTGCATATTGAATTCGATTTTAATGATCTTTTTTCTGACATACTTGGACAGGCATATGTGTCGTGTATTTGAAAATGCTTAACACCGTTGAAAGCGGTTCGCCCATTTCACCTGCTGACCCAAAAGAAGACCTTAACAATCATAAAATAAACTTACAAATTTTTTATGACTTTATTGGGTGTCGTTGTGGTCGTGGGGGAATTTGATTTTCTATATCACTTGACAACAAATGTCCAAGGACGAACCAAAAGTCATTAAGGGTGAGTCCATGAAGTACAACCACTTCATCAAAACCTAATAATAACATGTGCACACAAGAATGTATGACAATGGACGTCAGTTCGTATCGAATAGAGGGTTGAATTAGCCTATCATAATTGTTTTGTAGGAATGTAAGTGTGAGATGGCGTCAAGGGAGTGGCAAACACTGGACTACAGAAGGCAGAGTTAAGCCATTTAGGTCACACACACTCGGAGGGTGAGTACCAGTGTTGCCATTTTAGTAGAAATACAGAAAATGCCAGCTCGGGCAATTTTTAAATAAGGTTTAGCTATTTTGTTAATCTTGAGTCGGTGGTCATTTCCTGATACTTTACACTTTAACGAAGGTCACAAATATTATTTCATAGCCGTACACAATATATCGGAAATCAAACATTTTTGAGTGATATTTTTGTGCAGCGTTCTATCACACATCTTGCGAATAACTCTTTCTTAAGCTTTGGACATGTAAAGCAAAATGTTAAGAAGTTATTTTATTTAAGTTAATGCACAGAAATCGCAATGGCAATAAAGTTGGAAAAGCGAGTGGCAACTCAATAAAGGCGCAAATGAAGCTCATTCTTAAAAACTGAATGATTTTGGTTTGTGGCGGTTTGTGTGCCTTTGTGTGTGGAATTGCCAGCTTTTATGTATTTTTTATATTGTGGATATTTATATCGTGATGCACATTAAAAATACCGGTATTGTATTTAGAATAATATGTACAACGCTTTCACTTCAAGAACACTCCTGGATATGCGCGCCTGCTGCTGCTCCCTCCACCCATATATTCCATAGGAATCAGAAACATCGTTTAAACGGCTCAACTCCACCTGATTCGTTTCATTTAAGGGTACTGTGTACCTTCAGAAAAAATTTTTTTTATTTGCTTAACCTTTTTCTAGTAGGATCTTATAAACATCCTAAACTCTCAAGCAGATCCGAAACTCTGTTTTACAGAAATAAACAAAAACAAACACTTTTGTCCTGACCATTTTATATAAACAAATTTTTAAGCGACCCTCGAATTTTTAGAAATTCCAATTAATAGTTATAAAACGTTCAAAATTTTGCAAAAAAAAAACTTGAAAAAAAAGTTTACTTGGAAATTTTTTAAAAATTTTTTGTACCATGTCTTGGACCCACTTTGAACCAAATTTCTTGAGAACTAGAACTATTAAACCGATGTTGATAATTTTTTCTCAAAAATAATTTGTATATCATCGAGAACCACTTTTTTCGCAATGATTTCAAAGATTTGAAGAGTACCAGTTGACCGGTTTTCTGATTCTTTTTTAATTTAATTGCTACAAGTACCCACCATTCTGGTGTGAACCAGGACATTTTTGATCGGTTAAAAAATAACGAAGCTAGGACCTCATAACTCCACTGTTTATTGACCGATCCAAATTATCCTAGTTCAAACCAGAATTACATCATTTTCTTACAAAACCCCGTTTTCATTTTCACTTTCCGTTTTAAAAAATTGTTTGCAACAATGGGCCTGTGTTTAAAATTTTTGGTTAAAGCTAGGTACTCAGAAACTCAAAATTTTGTCGGAGCTGAAATTGTTTGACAATTTCCTGAGCCTCTCCGACAATGTAGTGTGACCAGACAACATACAAAAATTCGGCTGTTGTTTGTTTAAAAAATTAGCGGACTAATTAAAAAAAAAAATACTTAATAGAAAAAGGAAGTCAGTGAAAAAATTCAGAGATCAAGGGCAATGCCATGGTCAATTTCATGGATGCATTTGGTTTGTGGCTGGAGGTATAAGCAGTGTCCTTTGTTATTGTATTGGCCTGGGTGAGCAGAACTTCCCCTAAGACATACTGCTACCCAACACGCATCGAACGATTATAATTAGCACATTAAGCCACACATACCTAAAGGTAGCCACGGGAGCGGCTGGAGCAACGGAAACTACCGGAGGAAACACTGCTATAATGGGCTATGGAGACTGCGAAGGTTCAGTGATGCTTGGACTCGGGTAGTGTGCACACATTGGGCGAATGGCACACCAACCACATCAACGGGAGAGCATACCAAAAAAGATTCTCAGCCACAAGTGATGCAGCGAACGGAGCTGCCCGAATCAAAACCCTTTTTATTGGCCAGATTCCATAAAAATGTTAGCGACTTGTCCACTTTGATCAGCTCCACATGTTTGTCCAACTCGCAGCTCTCCAAATAATTTTAGCTTTATTTTTTTTTAGTCTTTTTTGCTTTAACTTTTTTCATTGCGTGCTCAATTTTTATAGGTACCTCTGACAATTATCAAACAAATTTCATAATTTCATGACCCACTTCGACAGTTTATCAGCTGTTTTCAAGAAAACGAGTTGGCAGGTCCATGTTTATTGTCGAAGCGAATTTCGAGTGTCTCAGTACTCGCTCAGGAAATGCGCTCTGACAATTTTAGCGAGCGAGATAAAAAAAAAAAATTTTTAATTTAAATTTGAAATTTAATTTAACGTTTTCTAAATTAACTATACGGCCGAGAGCAAAAATTTATCGATGTTATAGATGTCACATGTGACTTCAAAAACGTATTGCCTTGGGATCTCACATTGGATCCCCAAAAAAAAAGGTTGTATGAGATGCGGTATCTACGTATATATGTAGCGTCCTTGACAATACCCTTAAGTTTTTCAGAAAAACACAGAAAAATTTGTTCGGGTTTGACTGGGGTTTGAGCCCGGTATGCACTCAACGTATGGAATGACGCGCTAGAGAGCTGAGAAGAGAGAGATCAAAAAGAGAGCCAACTCGCTCTCTCTCTTGTATATCTCTCTGTTGAAAACAGGGTTTGTTGTTGCTTAAATCAAATATTATCCGATTGAGAACAACTTTACTCATTCCAAGAAGATTTGGAACGTTTGTTCCCAAGAATTTGGTTCTTATGGTTCTTGTTCTTGTCTTGTTCCTATTATAAATTAAAGGCAACATATTTTGTGAACAAATTTTTTCCTCTTTGTGTTATTTCCCTAATTTCTCTATAAGTTTTCCCCAAAAATCAGGCGGGGACCCTTATCTTCAATACCCTACAATCCTAAAGCATGGTCCTGTTGGTTCCCATTTTCCAGGTTCATCTTTTCAAATGCATTTAAATTTCTTGCAGCATAGTGTTCGGCTTTCATTTGGACAATCAGTCACCGATTACCCCGCCAATCCCTGAATCCAAAATCCAATCGCGTCGTTGTTTCGTGGGGTGTTAACGATGAGGCAATTTGATTTTAACTGAGCAGTTTATTTCCCTCTGTCCTCCTCCCTTTTGTCCACTTTTTTCTTTTTTTGGTGCTGCCAAAAATTAATTGCTGGTTGTGCAAAAATTTGATTGATGCAATAATTTTCGGGCAACGATATAAATATACTTTTTGACACTTGGGAATTTTAATTAGAATGCCTTTGTTTTGCAGATGAAGTCGTTTCGGTTTAGCACCCTTGGTGCGACTGATAACGTTTTTAATTCGATTTCCTTAACAAATTTCCGCCGAAATGGCCAAATGGAGTAAGTAAATTTATGGCCCTGGGGCAGGCGAAAGCAAGCACAACACGTGTGCCACACACTGACACCTTCCTTGCCCCTCCCGCGACGCTCTTTGTTTATGCTGGGCAGGCATAAACACAGCGCTGACAATGCTCCATGTCCAGGTCCACGTACGTGCGGCCAAACAAATTACAGGGAAATTGCGTCACCTGCAGGAATTTCCACTCGACATTGTCAAATGTCATCAAAAGTTGTTGGACATGTTTGTAACATTAATTTGACGTTTTACCACATTGAACTTGGGGCCCAAAGGGGCGAGATCATATTTGACTAAAGTCCTTAACAATCTGTTCCAAGCCAAAACCGCAGAACTACCGCACAGACAGCTGACGAGAGGGATGCTGGAGTGGCTGGTGCATCACTTCACAGCTGCTGCAAGCTGTTGCGGTCGGTTCCTGGCAAATCTCATTGCCGACTTAGTGAATCTGATTTGCGGCATCCTTCTTGTTAACCCAAATATTTTATGAGGTTGCAGATGCCGTGCCAGCCAATTGCAACTGCAAGCCACTGCAGCCTGGCAAACGATTAATTTGCTGCGGTGGCGATAATTTGCTAATCGAAGCATCCACATCCTCATCGCTCCTCTGGCTGCTGTTGTCCAATTAAATCTACAGCGGACCATCATCGAAAGTAGGGTGGGAATTGGTTGCTGGCTCGCCTTGTTGTTGGTTTTTATGTCCAGCCGATTTTTACGACAGCATTTAACTAAACTATCCAGGCGCAGGTTTATGGGAAAAACTACGCCTCTGGGGAGCTCATCGAGGGGTGGCTCTGTGCTTTGCTGATAAGGCAGCTTTTAATGCGAATACGTGCACCGAAAATTGTGCTCCGATTAGCGAGAAGGTCAGCAGATCACGCAGTGCACATTACGCCCAGAGTCACGCCCGCGAGTCCTTAATTGCTGTTGATTCAAATGCATCATCAACAATTCCCTGGGGAAAATGTGATTGCCACACAGTGAAGAAATTACGATTCAGAAAATGGCGGATATTCGACACGTATTTATTGTCTTGAAAGAAGTGGAGACAATGCATCTCTGTACATAAATTAAAATTATTGGAAATACTTCAGAGAGCAGCAGACGGAGGTTCCAGCAAACCCCCATCCAATTGGGTCCTGAAATTAGTTAATTCATTTGCTGTGATAATCAATTAAGTCAAGATCAGCTATGTGTGCGAGGCCATAATAATTTAAATAATTCTAAAAGTTCTGGAAATAGTGTTTAATTTTTCCCCACTATTCCAATATATTTATCTTGCTTAAGCTCCATTTACACGACCTCAGATGAGTATTCGTCAAACAATTTATATTTTAGAAACGGCTTCAATCAATCTTCTTAACGCTTATAAGCAGAATTAAAGTATTGAGAATGTCTACAACACTGCCATCAATGAATATTGGAAATTTGCCTTAAATGAACCCCATTAGCAGCCAAGATCATCTGGTACTTCTGCTGACACAAACTCCGCTTGGTGGTCAAGCCTCGAGCGTTTTGCTGGTGGCCTGCCACAATCCGACACTTCTGGGACGAACTCAATATGCAATAAAGTCAAAATTCAGTTAATAATACTTATTATGATATTATTGTTATATTACTGTTGTATTTTTAAAATTGTTGAGTTTATTATCCACATTTCGCCGTTTCTTTCGATGTCATTTTATATTTATCGCAGTGAATGACTAATCTTTAGTGGTGGACCAAAAACTATCGTGAAAATAACGATTGGAAAGAAGTCAAATAGGATGTTGGAATAATGATACAATTTAGGAACGGAAAGTGCATATGGAACCTCTTTGATAATGATGTAAGATGTACCCCAGTGTGAATAGCATAAACAGTAGTGTTCACAAGCAAACTAAACAAGAGTCAAAAAAGGAATAAAATTTGTTCATTCCTCTCTTCCATACACTGTCAAGATCGCAGAGAAACTTGTTAAGTCAACGGCGCCAAGCTGACAAGATGACGGCGTGCCGGAAACATTTTTCTTGCACAGATATATATATCACAGATCTGCAAGAGTGCCTGTTTTTTTGACTGCATCATTACCCGCTTCAAATGCGAATTCAATGTGACTGACACTCATAACTTTTCAGTCGAGTCAAACACTCACTCTTTCTGTTATTGGTATTTTTGTGACTGGGTGTCTGAGTGTGTGTGTCTGTCAAAGCGGTTGTTTCTGTATTGAGTGCCAACGCATGCCACAGTAAAAACAAATACACACAAGTAACAACAACAAAAACTCACAAGTAAAAACCAAGTATTTATTTCTTTTATTCCACTCGCTCTCTTCTCTCTCCTCGCTCGGTTGCAAAATTCCGTGTAGTTGTTGTTGTTATCTTAAGAGAGAGAGAGACAAATGAGAGAGAGATAGAAATAGAAAGAGCGTTTTTGGGGTGATTCCATGAACACTCGCTCTATATTTAGGCCAGTAAAACATTTTAGCTGCACGAGCGACAGCGGGTGTTTCTGGCACTCATAGCCGAAGCGCAAATATGCCATGAGTATTTTAAACACTTGGTATTTATTTTGCAGTGGTTGGAGACACTCGAGTGTGAAGAATATCAAGTACGAATGCAGTACACTTGTTGTGGCAGTGCACTCGTGCAGATCTCTGATATATATATATAGATGAATAGTATGTTTAAGGTTTTCTTTATCAATCGCATTCTGAGGAAGATAGTATCTGGAAAAATGTGATCGCGCAGACAACAATACGTGTGAATACTTACGTTTTATACAAAGAAGGGAAAATGATGAAGGTATCGATTTTATTAAGCTGCTTAGTATATTTCTAGTTCGTTCTCTTTCCTTTGGGCCCATAACAAATTGGGATAAACGTTAAATTTTCATTTCCTTGTTATAAAATTCTAAAATAGCATTATGTTTCTGATAAATAAACCACGGAAACTGGCTATAAAAGGTACTAACTGCCAGAAAAATATGCTGCTTGATAATTTGAAGGTAGAATTTTGGGTTCTTTTTCGAATGCCGAGTCGATTTTCGTGTAACAGTTTGTATTTCGATTTGAAGTTGTATATATTTATTTGTGTTTGTATTTGATGTTGGGGAAATAGCGCATCACGACCAATTCTGGTCTATTGGGCCCCGAACTGAGTTTCGAACTCTCCTAGCAGCCGTATTTCCCGTTTTTGTATAAAGGTCAGGATTTTCGTGGGTTCTAGGTTGCTGCTAATTTTTTTTGTTCTTTTGGAGGCAAGGAGTCTTCCTTGCAACGATTATCCATGGTAGGAGGTAACCTCTGGGGATGGTCCCTCTTCGTTCACAAACTCTTCCCTACCGAGCTCCTGCGGCAATCGTTTCTAATGAGGCCTGGACGCTCCCTGGAGGCAGCAGTTGCGCAGATATCCTGCTTATATTAAATGCGTTACTTTTCTTCATGCTTAAAGATCATTCTTTGGACTTCCAGAAGATCTACTACCGGCCAAGCCACACCAGTGGCAGGGCTTCTTAGAACAGACGGTCACCACTTGCCTGAGCTTACTGTTCGAAACTGGACTGTTTGTTACTCGAGCCTCCAGCTAGGTTGACTCTCGGCACGGTCCGGATGACACCTTAGCCGGCCCGGAATGAGGTGAGGGAAGGGAAAAGTATTGTATTGGAATTGGGTTTGTGTGAGGCTACTTATAGCAGGAGGCAACACAAGCGTCTCGTCGGTGTTCTGCAGCGTGACACCCGCTGGCTGTCCGGGATTGGTTACTTGTGGAGTAAACACACTTATTCTCAG
The DNA here is from genome assembly GCA_018904275.1 of Lordiphosa clarofinis. Classification (NCBI taxonomy): domain Eukaryota; kingdom Metazoa; phylum Arthropoda; class Insecta; order Diptera; family Drosophilidae; genus Lordiphosa; species Lordiphosa clarofinis. The sequence continues at coordinate 275,382 of JAEIGQ010000217.1, forward strand.
CTTAGCTCCTTAGGAAGGTCCTACGCTATAGGGAACCTGCGACTAAAAACCATTCACAAGTTCTTCGGGACTGGGAAATTATCATAATACCCATTGCAACCCATAAATTGATGTTTGATTTTTTATTCCAATCGGCATATTCTTTAGATTTAGAAACCAGCTACATACTTCAAAATGGTTAGGCGGTAAAAATGGACGTCAAATGAAGAGCACGTCACGGAATCAATCTCCTTTTTAAAAGGGAGAATAAATTTGCAAATGCAAAACTAGAGAAAAGAGCTAAAAAAAACCAATAGGTTCGCCATTCATATGCAGAGTAGTTAAACTATTAACTGCAGTGGAATTACTTTGGTTAAACATTAATCTTCACTCCACTCCCTTAACGCTTGGACACAATGCCAAACCTTAAAACAAAAGACTTAAGACACGAACTTGGTCGGCAAATCACATTTCCTGCCCCAACACTCACGAGTTGATTGCATAATTTGCGCCAACTTCAAGGCAATTAAAAACAGAAAAGCTCTCTAATTAAGTGATAGAAGACGCACACGCCTGGCAATAAAGAAAATTGTGAAAATATGCAAGAAGACCCTCACGCCAGCTGGCCCACACCCACCATTAGTTTGATAAGAAGGAGGTGTACAATGGTCTTGCAGTTTTTCCAGGAACAAACACGCTTTTGCATTTTAATGTCCCGCAAATGAGGCAAAGCGGGCCAAGCCAATGGCCATATGGATGAATACTTTTGGGTGTGAGTGTATAAGCTGGCACGCACTCACTCACACACCAGCCTTGGCTTGTTTCTGGCTAATAAATGTACTTTTAATGAATAAATCACTCAGCGATAAACATCTGCTTAATAACGTTCATTTGAGGAGGCGAAAACAAAACACACACAACCAGCCCCATGGAATGGCGTTGATTTTAGGCATTTAACATTTTGGAGAAAACATTTGAATGATGGAAGCCACAAACGCAATGCTGTCTGCTGCACACACCCACACACACACATACACACCTACTGCATGGTTGTCTACGCGCTGTCTGCAAATGCCACAAAATTTATTTCATACGTCTTCTTCATGTCCAAGCTCTTGATGGCCGACCAGAACTGACACATGCGAGTAGCTCTCCGCTTCGATATGAAAATTAATAATTTTGTTGGCCCAGGCCACTTGGCATTCGAGGTGCATATTCTCAGACTTGTCCAGTGCCGACAATCATCAATGTCAATTAAATGGCCAACGTGTGGGAGTTCGAGCAGGATATGGGCAATGGAATGTGCCAAGATGAAGCTATCTCTTTGGTGGGGTCAAGCTTGAAGGAAACCCCAATTCATTACCTGCCGCATTCTCTCCTCTCCTTTCCTCTCCTTGCTGCGGCATAAATCTACGCCTCCAACAAATCTACATATTAACGCCAAGCCACAGCCAGCTCAATGCCAACGGACAGCGCCACAATTGGCCATGCGTCGGACGATCACTTACTTTATGATCACTTGAAAACCAATCAAGCATAATAAATAATCTTTTACCAGGCAGGCACAACACCAGATATTGAAAATTGCCAACTCGCACACACACACACACTCGTTAAATTATATTCACACTTTGGCCCCCAGAAAATGAAATGGTTTTAAATACACACAGAGGAAAGCCAAACAAGACCCAAAGATCAGCATTGAGGATCAGACACCGGGAGAAACTGAGTGTGAGCTAACTCCTGGATGGGCCTGCGCTCTGCAGGCGCTGCCCAGCATGGAACGATCTTCTCGTTGGCTCGCTTATCATCATAACAATAATGTTAAAGTGGCAAAATGGCAAACTATGTAGCAAATTTATTACCAAACTCATTGTCAGATTTTGTATGTTGTATTTTACGCTTCCGCTCTGGATCACTGCAAACCATGGACTGGGTGGGGATATGGAATGGAAGGAAAGAAGAGTGAGAGTCGCGAATAAGAGAGGAAGAGTGCAAGCAACTGATCAGATAAGCAGGAATCAATTATGGTCAAACTTAAAAAATAAGATTTAATAAGATTAGATAATTATTTCAATATGTTTTTCAATTCACATTTTCGAGTACTTAATTTAGAATAACCCAAGAAATAGCCAAAAATAAGATATGTTTTTGGTGAAAAATACTTAAAGTACACTCAGAAAAAAAACCAAGAGCTTTGTACTTGAATCAAGTACGAACGGTGATCACATAGTTCGGTGAACGGAATATTGTTTATGAATTTAAGTACTATTTTTTCAATCCCAAAAAATACTTGTTTAAAAACTGTTTTGGGATATTTAAATTTTTTTTGAACTATTATAAAAATTACATTTCAAACTATATAAAAATCAGAAGTCAACCCCAATCCATGTTTGAAGCAAAAAAATACTTCAAAAACTAAGTACAAAATGTTCTTGGTCTAAGCCTATAAAGGTCTCTATATAATATCAAAATCTAAAGACCAAGATGTTTATACTGTAAGTCGAAAATCTACCCACACTCCATTACCAAAGTGTTAAAACCAGGAGGGAATTTTAAGAACAGAATCAACGTAAAATAATTCGCTGCTTTCGTAGCACACTTTTTGGAGCTCGCATTAATCCAAGAAATTTTCTACTTGAACTAAGTACGATCTTTTCTTAAATTTTTAGTCTAACTGTAAGTACGAAATGTACTTGATTCTAGTATGTTTCGTACTTAGTTTAAGTACATTCAAGAACAAAACATACTTAAAATTTCAAGTACAAAACGGCATTAGTTCTATCCCGATTGGTCTAGAATTATCTCGGTCGTTTTTTTCTGAGTGTATCAGTACTTACAATTCCCAACCAGAGCATAAAGAACCCAAAACTGTTTTTATATTAAAAAAATTGGTAAATTCAACAATTTTTATTGGTAAAATCACCAATTTCCGTCATTAATTTTCGCCCAAAAGTTTTTCCATTTACAAAAAAATGAACTTTTGATTTCGTGTTTATTTATATAAATTGTGGCTTGGTTTTTAAACGTCAGCCATAACATTTTAGGTTTTTTACATTGTTTAGCATAAAAACGAACGGTTTCACGTCTATTCAACACAAAACAATTTCAACACGTCAATTCAACAAACGTCAACTCAACACATGTAATTTCAACACACGTCAATTCAACACAGCACCTTTATAACACATATACAAATTCAACATAATCAATTTCAACACAAAGCAATTGAACATCGGCAAATTTCAACATATTACGATTTCAACACAGTACAATATCAACACTGAAAAAACAAACCATTTAAAAAAAATTTTATTTTCAATCTTGGCAATGTCTTGCAACCTTACTTTAATATACTCCGAAAGTATATGCACATTTGAAAGCACAAGAGATAATATTCTTTTGTTCACAACTTGAATAACTTTCATCCGAATGCAGGCGTTGTAAATATTGTTCGTGTTTAATTGGTTTTGTGTTGAATTGACGTGTGTTGAGTTGACGATATTGACTATCGCTAATAAAAGTCATCGTTACTCAACTTTAAGTTCGACGTCTATTCAATACAAAACAATTTCAACACGTCAATTCAACACACGTCAATTCAACACACGTCAATTCAACACAAAACAGTCTTCACAAAAAAAAAGTCAACACACGTCTATAAGTCATTTTAAATTTAATAATAAATTAATTCTTTTCTTTTGTGTTGAATTGACGTGTTGAAATTGTTTTGTGTTGAATTACCGAGTGTAGAATTGTTGTGTTTGGTGAAATGACTCAGTGTTGTATTGACGTGTGTTAAAATTGTTTTGTGTTGAATTTGTTTGTGTTGAATTGACGGATTGTTGAATTGTGTTGTTGAAAGTGTGTTTTATAGACATGTCACCAAACAAACAACAGTTTAAAACAAAGAAACATAGCATTGACCAAGACAAAATAAGAATAAAAGAAACATAATTTGATTTCAGAAAAGTTACAAATATTCATTTACAATAGCAGTTCTATATTTTAGCGCTTGTTGCAGATAGAAGGATAGCGTTGTCCAGTTCTTGCCATTCAGCCAATTTATGACGTCTGCTTCTGACAGCATCATAGCAGTGACTATTTTCACTTATCTGCAGTTTGGCATATTCATGACTTTCCGAATGTATGTGAAGTGGTTTTGCAACCAGAACAAGAATAAGGAAGGCAGGCCAGTTTCTAGTTGGTGTGCATTGTTTGGAGTGGTGCGGGGTAGTTTAAATATGCGTTTAATAAATAGTCTTTGCAATCGCTCCACCTCCTCATACCGGCTGTCCCCAGATTTGAGATGCATAGCCCATTACTGATCTAGTAAAAGCTTCAAACTTTCTGAATTTAGTGCTCGGCAAAATGTGTCGTTTTTTGAAAAAGTTTTTCCAAATGCTATTAATTGCTTTAGTCTTGCAGATTTTCACGTACGTGAGATTTGAAGCTCAAATTTTCACTGATGGTCACGCCAAGATATTTAAAACATTTTACCGTTTCCAGCTCAACTCCATTTAACACCCATCTGCCAACTCTTGCACTACGACCTCTTCCTTCTTTCCTAATTTATCTGTAGTGTCCTTTGTACGCAATATTCATAGAGGTTATGAATCATGGCTTGAAGCATCTCGGGGGACTCTACTAATAGCGCCATATCATCTACGTACATTAATGCCTTGGTGGTGGTGCCACTTATGTTAACACCTCGAAAAATAACGAAAAAATAGGCTGATTTTGCAGTCTTGTCGAAAACATCAATCAATTGCTAAAAAAAACACGTTTGAAAGTCGGTCAAGCCCGACTATAACATACTCTGTACCCGAAGTAGAAGCTGAATGCAATGCTGGTGCTGCGCTCATCTCAAAGTCTCTCTCTCTTTTTCTCTCTCTCTCACTCTCTCTCTCTAAGATTGTGTGGTGTTAGTTGTGAATGGGTGGGAGGGGGTGGGGCGAGGAAGATGTACTTGTTTGCTCATAACTTGAGAACCGTTGATCCGATCTTTATCATTTCTTCGGCAAATCGATACATTTTGCTAATTACTAACTAATACTTCAAAACTGTAGGAGATATAACGTTTTTTCCGAATTGCGGGGGCGGGAGGGGGCGTGGCAAAAATTGAAAATAAACTTGATCTGCCTGCAGCTATAAGAAATATTTGTCCCATACATGTCAAACCTCTATCTCTTACCATCTCCGAGATCTGTTTGTTCATACGGACGGACGGACAGACGGACGGACGGACAGACGGACAGACGGACAGACGGACATGGCTATATCGACTCGGCTGTTGATTCTGATCAAGAATATATATACTTTATATAGTCGGAAATGATTCCTTCTCCATGTTACATACTTTTGCACAAACTTAATATACTCTATGTACCTTCGGTACAGAGTATAAAAAGAGCCCCTGCCATTTGTAATTGATTTTTTTTCGTTAAATAATAATGAAATAATAAATCATCATCTTGATTTTAAAAATATTATTTTGATATGGTCGCCAAGTTCACTTTGATATTTTCTATCATAAGTTGTTTTCAGTTGTGAAAAAACACAACTTTTTCGGACCTTGAGCCAGCTAAACTCACTAATTAAACATTGGAAAGGTCGCCAGATAAATTACAAACTTGATATGAAAAAATAATATTTGGAAAATCTACCAGCTTGCGTGGAAATTGGTGGGGTCTACTTAAAGTTTTCGCCCAATTAGATTCAAACTCGTTTTTAAACTTACACATGCCAGAATATGGAATAAGTGACTTACAAATTATGAGAAAAATACATACACAAATAAGAACGAAGCCCCACACAGAGAAAAAAAGATCAAATTCATGCCGATATTAACCACATTAAAATGAACTTAAAAAAATAACAATATTTTCATTTTAATTTGATTCTCGTCCAAAATAATATCATTCACGTAAATTGATATTAAATAGTTTCAGAATCATACTCAAAATATTAATAATATCGATTTGAAATTTGTAAAATATTAATTTGATATTTTATCATATGGGCTTAAAATTGATATTAAGAAATATCATATTTTTTTTCTGTGCGGGTATAAGCAAGTTGATTTAAAGGGTTTTAAGCTATTTAAGTATCTTTTGCTTTAAGGTACATATCTTCAATTAATTCCCAGGGCAGACAAATTGAGCACAATTAACTCCAGCAAATTAAACTATGTTGAGCCATTAAGGCAATTTCTCAAGTAAAAACAAGAAACTAAAGTGCCAATAAGCCTAAAAAGCAAACACCTTAAAGTGCATAAATTAAACACAAACCAACCACAGCAGAAGCAGGCTGTAAACGAAAAAGAATGACTTAAGCTCTCTCACAGAAAAGATTTCTTTGCCGGAGGCTGAACATTGAGTGCAAATCGAAAGATGGGCCAAACAAATCTTAAATGAGTGGGCGGAAGCGGAGCAGCTATCCAATCAAAAATTGGGTCAAAGAGGAATATATAAAATACACAATCGGTTAGTGTGTGGGTATTTCCAAGTGAGGATCTACTTATTTTTCTGGTGATAGAGTTCATTACATTTGGAACTTAAAATTTAACAAATAATGTGAACAAAATGACTTCTAAAGTTATTGAAAAATGAGTTTTAAAGAATGGTATTTGAAATATCCCTTAAGATCAATTTTTTTACGTATCCTTTTCCATTTTACAGCTCCTTTGGATGGAGCCCATAAAATATTTCTGATATATCCATTTTCGCTCCAAATCGATTCGAAAATATCTCCAAAAAGCAGAGCTAACTATCAAGTCAAAATGGGAAAATATTGAATACCAATTTTGTTTTTCCTTTTTTTACGAGTGACATGCCTTTTTTTTGGAAATCATCAACAAAAAAATGCACAGTTATCATCATTTGGTTATTGTTGTGATCAGTTTTTACTAATCGAAACAACCAAATAATTATGTAAACAAATTATTTAGAAGCGTCGAAACTCGTTTAAAAATAATCACCTCAGGGGTGGAGCCACAAAGATTAGAGAAAGAGAAGCCATATTTAAAATTTAAAACTTTTCGTAGACTGCCTCACATTTCGGCGATTAATTAAAGACTCATTAAGAATTTGTTAAATGTTAAACAAAAGACTTGGGCGACAAACTGGCCAAGACTTCCATAAAATTAACATATGTTTGAGGCAGGCCAGACGGACGGGGAGTATGATGAATGCTTTGAAATTGGTTGCTGGCAAAATGTCCAGCGGCTTTGGAAACAGTTGAAAAATTGTTGGTCCAAAGATCACGCAACGCATGAAATTGAAACGTCAAGAGTCAAAATGGGAGAAGGAAAACCGGCAAATCGCTGTTGTTGTTCCATGAATATTAACACATTAAAAGTCAAAACGTGGTTGAGTGAAAAATTAACCCAAAACAGCAACAAAAAATATTTATGCAAAGTCATCAAGTCCAACGTTATCCAAACATCATTGGACTGGGGCTGGAGATGCCTGGGAAAAATTAGCATAAGCCCAAAGCAGGGCCAGGACAGGGGCAGGCATGGCTGGAATGCCACAGCCACCGCCACAACCGCGGCCCCGTTGATGCAGTCACTTTGATAGCACGGCATTAGCAGCAATTTATATGCAAATGCAGCCCAGGAGCGGTTGATTGATGGTCTCATTTCGTAAGATGCTCAAAGTGCGTAAGGGCAAGGTAGATGGGGAGGGGCTATGTATGCAGCATCATTAATGTGAATCATTAGCAATGCCCGTTGATAAGATCGCGTGCAAATTATCCCAGAGACTTTTGGCCAACGCTGAGTGCGTAATTTTTAATTGCCAATTAAAATGGTTTTAATGAAGTTGTGAAAGCTGCTGAAAACAAGACCCACTTAATAAACCGATATATATAATTAGTTAATACATTTTTCATTTAAACCAATTAAAAATTTAAAACAATTTTAAATTTAAATTTTTTAGTTAGGCGCTATCATTTCCAGTGTTGCCATAGAGTTTCACTTTATCGATGGACCAAACATATCGATACTTTGCTATCGATAGCCAATTCGTGAATACTGTGTTTATGTATTTTTGCTGTAAGGTCACACTGGTCAAGAAGGAAGCCATAAAAAATGAATTTTTTGAATTAAGTGAAATTCTAACATAAGGATGAGCTCGGAGGAGGACAAGCCCCACCTGCTGCGTGTGCTGATTAACTGTGCAGAGAAAGCGGCAAATATAGCACGCATTTGTCGCTCCAACGACAAATTGTTGGCCTTGCTGGTGCAAGTTAGTTAGTTAGTTTTAGAGTCTGAGTTCTGAGATTAAAATAATTTCTTATCTAGGAGAAGTCGGCGGGGGAAGCAAACTCAAGATTCGAACATGACTTTAAAACCCTGGCCGATGTCCTCATCCAGGAGACCATCAAACATGATGTCGCCGCTCTCTTCCCAGCCATGGAGGAGGCCATTTTTGGAGAAGAGTCGCCCAACTTTACCAACCAGCTGGACGAAAGTGTCACTGTAGCTGTGGGCTCTACGGCAAATGAAACTGCTGCCTGCCTGGAGGCTGTACTGAGGGGCGAAGAAAGCGCAGCTACCGCCTTGGCTGCTGAAGTGCATCGTGAGGTCAACTTTGAGAGCAGCAAACTTGGCAACATTCCGGATCTACCTCAAGAGTTGGACTATAGCAATCTTGGCATTTGGATTGATCCCATTGGTGAGTAGTTCTGGACTCTGGCATACAAACCTAAACGCTCCGCTCAATCCTACAGATGCCACTGCCGAGTACATTTCTGGCGATTCAATTTTTACCAACTTTCCGGGCATCACCTCCACCGGCTTGGACTGTGTCACCGTGCTCATAGGCGTATATGAACGCGACTCGGGCTTGCCCGTAATGGGTGTGGTTGCCCAACCTTTTGGCATCAAGCTGGAGGAGAATGTGTACAGCTCGTCCCTGTTTTGGGGCATTTGCTTGCCCAACTTGCAAAGCCATAACTGTCACTTTGAGGCTCGCGACGAGCAACGCCAACTGGCCATCTTTTCCAGCTCTGAGCAATCGGATATACTTCAGCATTTTCTGAGCTTGGGCTATGAATTCGCCTTTTCGGCTGGTGCTGGCCACAAGGCTCTCAAAGTTATCACCCATGAAGTGGATGTTTATTTACTTAGCAAAGGTTCCACCTTCAAATGGGATACCTGTGCTCCTCAGGCCATTCTGCGTGCCTTGGGTGGAGACATTTTTGACTATGGGGCCAGTGTTAAGGAAAAGAATGGTGTTTCCCTGAAATATCTACCTGATGGCGAGGACTCTGATTGGAAACGAAATGCGAGCGGCTTAATTGCTGTGCGAGATGTTCAAATGTTGCCGGTAATTCTTAGTAAATTAACCGAATAATTAATTTAATGTTGTTTTTGCTGTAATCTCATAATTATCTATTATTGTTGTCGTTGTAACTGTACGAAAGTGAAATGGAAAGTAGTCAGCCTTGGCAATAAATGTCTCAAAAAATTTTCATTAATACACTTGTTCAACTAAGATTTCGAGCTAAGAAATCGAGGTTACTCGGTACGAAATGGAACCTGATTTTTTCGAGAGGCAGACAACTGGGTAATACAGTATCTTAGTTGGTAGAATTTTACTCCTTCAAGGCATCTCAACAAAGGGAAATATTCTTCTTTTGAAACATAATTTTGTGCGTTTCTTTAATTTTAGATTACATTTTTACGTTAACCGTTATCCATCAACAAGTCTTATGACGTAACTTAAGGCCCTCGTCTGGCCTTGAAGAGGGTATATTAAAACTGTCCGGATGTTTGTATTCTTGATCAGCATGACGGGCTGAGTTGATATAGTTTGTTTCTCTGCTCTTTGACATATCCATTCTTATAATATTAAAATGAGCTTTCTTTACCAGAAAAAAATAGTACATAAAGAAATCGGTGGGCCCTCGTCAAAAAATATGCAAAAAACATTTAAATTCCCTTAAACCATGCTTATGAATGGACTCGTGAAATTTGCTCCATTTTTCTTTGTTAGAGGACATGATAATACTAATATTTAAACTTTATCCAATTTTAATCGGAAGGACCATTAATATGTTATAATTGTTGTAGGATTTTTTTCTTTGTGTTCTATCTCGCGAGCTGTGAGTGGTGGGACTGTCAAACAAATATGATTATATAGCGCGGTAAGTCAATTTTTTAGGAGACAAAAAAAAAGGTTGCTGAGTTCACATGGAATGACCCATATACATATGTTCACTAGGTCGGACATTTTATACATGGAAAAATGTAAGACCATACTGATCATGGCAATAAAAAGAAGGTTTTTCGGAGAGGTTAAAACATGATCAAAAATTTTGTATTTTTTAATTTATTATGTACACCCTAAAAGTAATCGCTTAAGATCAGGGTATCTACCCGGAACCGGAACCCTATACCGAAAAGAACCGATTGAAACTCAGAACCGGAACCGATATTCATAATTTTTTGTATACCCGTATCCGAGAACCGATATTTTTAGAAGCGAAAAGAACCTAAAGGTTGCACCGGTACGGCAACCACTAGACTGCGAAACGAGAAGTTAGATTTGGCGGATTTTAACGCAGTTTGGCTAAATAGTTAGCTTCAAATAAAAAAAGGTTTTTGGCTTAGGAAAACTTTTGTTCAGTGAAATACAAAATCGCAAGACCAGTCCCTTTAAAAATAATGCATTCCTATGTGGTATTTTCTTAGACCCTCGTTATAATGTCAGGCTAACCTCTGAACAGAAAAGTACATGCGTAACTACTTCGACTAATATGTTTATTTTCAAGAATTTTATCCACTTCTTTTCAATTGAAACTAAAGGAGGAAAGCAGCTCTGACTCAACTAATTTGTTTGAAAATGGAGATGAAGTCGATTTATATATGAATTTCTAAGAAAAGAATCAGAACAATACAAATAGTTTAGTATTTTCAAAGACAGTTTAACGTATGATGCCTGATCAAGGTTTTCCTGAGCTTAAAACGATTACAAAATATAAATAGAGTACTTAAATGGTGGTCAGAAAATTCGACAAAATTTCCGGAATTTTATTAACTATCAAAAGTTATTCTTATGAAGTTTATTATGACTACGCTAAGAAATCAGATGAACGAAAATACATTGACCGCTATCATGCTTCTAAGAAATAATCATTAATTTACCATCTTTGAAACTAATTTTAAAGTAGCTTAAAGTAAATTGATAATAAATGTACACATACATGTGTTCTGTTGCTTACCCACTTTGATTGGACTTAAGTTTTAAAATTTCTGATAGTTTTACCGGTCAATAAAGGTATGTACCGGTACGATAGAGAAGCTTGGCTTGGCCCCGTTGTAGGAGCTGTATAGCCAATATTTTACCGGTACGATACCGAAATAAAAGGGTACCGGAAGCGAATACCGAAACAGTAGCAGAACCAAAACAGAACCTTTTACCGAAACGTTAGTTTTGGTACGTACCGGACCGGTACCGGAACCGAAATTCGTTTCGGTTTGATTCCCTGCTTAAGATGGTATCAGTTAACTTTTTTATCGGCTTTCACCCTGATGTACACCTAATTCATTTATTTTCCCTTGCATACTGGTATATAGACATACTAGCATATAACCCGTCGGTGCGCCTTCTATATTATGGAACCAATATCAGCCTACATCCCACCCACTTTCAAAACAACTTACCAGGCCCATGCCCACCCACCAGTCTTCCGCTCAGAAACATATATGCACAGACGACAGAAACAATATCTGTTGACACTCTCTAAGGCTCTACTCCGTTGGAGCAGTTAGCAGCTTTGATTATAGCGATGACAAAATGACTTTGCGGCAACTACGACTAAAAAATAAAAATACCTTAAAACTGAAACTGTACCAGTACAATGTCTATTCGGTTCTTAAAACATCGGTTCTCGACTACTAATACAGAAAAAAATTTAAAATATCGGATCCGATACCGGTTTTTTTAGGATACGGTTCCAGTTTCGGTTTGATTCCCTGCCATATCATATATAATTTTCGTTGACTTATTAGGCTCCTAGAAGCACAGTTCCCTCTATGCCTCTAAATTTGTACTCTCATCATTTCATAAATTATTTAAAATTGCCTTTTTAGTCACTTTTAAAAACGTTGATCATTGATTTCTTCAGAATTCAGCCTGAAAAGTTCCTTCGAATGTTGAACGGTATTAATTTAATTTCTTAACCTGCGAGAACCCAATATTGGTTAAGCTGGGCAATTTAAGTTCAAATATAAAATAACTTAATTTGTTATCTCAATTTTTCTACTGAACTTAAATTATTTTTTAGATTGAGTGGACACGATCCTATCCACAATTCAGCCATTACCCCAGCGACATCAATTGTGAAAAGATATTGTCCAAGTTATCAACCTGATGACACCTTATGACCATCAGTTTAAAACACCATTAACAAAATGAAATTGAAAGATAAAAATCATTGAGACTCCGCCTTTACCCCAAACAGGAGCTACGCAACCAGTTAGAGTCTGACCCAGCTGTCAGTTTCCAAACATGCTCAAAGCCCTGCGTCGGGCGCGCGTCTCAACGCTGGCGTCGAGTATCCTGTGGTGCACATATTACTATGCAAGTATCCTGGCAGTCAATTGTTGCGGCATTAAAAGAAGCAAAGATGAAGGAGGTGGCCTCGTTGCCTACAAGATCTGCTGGCTCAAGTGGTGCTGTGTGATCTGTTGGCTGTATTTCAGCTGTAGCAATTGTTACTTTTCCATACTCATTATCATGGATATCGATGACTACATCACCCTCATCTTGCACATTTTACACCTGTCGGGTGGTTTACTTATAGCCGCTTGCGTTCTTAATCTGCAACTTGGCCATGAGCAGGACACACTTCAAGTGGCTAACCAAATTTTCCAGCTCTTTCAACGTGTTCGCAAACTGTCCAAAAAACCGCAAGTGGGCTATGGTGGCCCAAGAGAGCTGGTGCTACTCCTTGTAAAGATTTTATGCCTTTTGTTTGAAATTGGTGGTCAAAGCATGCGAATTCCGCACCGAAACCTGACCACGTACATGTCATTTTTCGCGTATATTTACATACGCATTGGAAGCAATATTCTAATGCACATCCTGTTTGTGGGCTACCTAACTCTGGGTGTGCTATACTCCGAGATTAACAGCTATGTGCGTGTCGAGTTGCCTGCGCTGATAAATCTACCGGAAGGACCAACTCGACGACAGCGGAAAATGGCCAGCCGAAGCCTAAATGAGTGTGTGGCCATTTATGATGAGATCCAAATCGTGGCCCATAGATTCAATGGACTGTTTGATGTCACTCTATTCATGGAGTTTATGTTTACCGCCTTAAGGATTGCAGTCCTGTGCTATGAACTGGTCGTACGTAGCCATTTTTCGAACATGATAATGATTGGTGTGGTCATTAAGTGGCTATTAGATGTGGTACTCCTCACGCTGGCTGTTCAGGGTGGAGTAAGCGGCTCTCAAATGGTACGACGATTAAGTTTGGAGAATTACTATATGGGTGATGGCAAGGAATGGGACATGAAGGTGAGATAGTTTACCTAAATAAAGCTCTACTAAATGTCTCGACTTGTTCCAGATGGAAATGTTTCTAAGCCGTCTCAAATTGTACGAGTTTCGTGTTTGTCCATTGGGGCTCTTTGAAGTATCCAATGAATTTATTTTGTACATCTTGTCCAGCCTGATTACCTATGTAACCTATATAATTGGATTGTAAACCAAATTGGAATTAAATAAAATATATTCTTAGATGGGAGATTCATAATTTGGCTTGGTTTGATAAGGAAGATAGTCGTACACTTTGAAATGTCGTTTTACTTCTTACAGCCTAGCTGACCCCTACTCTCTTTAGACTATCCTGGTCTATCCTGGTTTTTCATTATTACTATTTTGATCCTTTTTGGTATATTATTTCTCGATTTAATAAGTCCTCAACCAAGTGCAGCTGACTCCCTTCGAGCTATTCCGAACCCTGCGTAGAATACTACATCAGACATTACTGAGTAAACATTTCGTAGATGAAATTGTTGGGAGCTTGGAGACAAGGGTCCTCCGAAGCCTACACACCTAAACTCGCCCAACTGCTCTAGGAACGCTTCCCATTTCTTTCCGATATAGGCGAACAGTGGAATAGTATATCACACTCCATGAGAGCGGCTGCCGCGGAGATACTTGGGTACTCCGAGTCCCCTCAGAGGCGGTCTTGGTACGATGAGGAGTGCCGACGCGCTACTGCAGAGAAAAACGCTCTCTACAAGACATCTCTGCAGACGAAAGCGGAGGCTAATACAGACTTATATACGCCAGGCGCTGATGAGCTGCCCGCTGAATTGTTCAAGGCTGGAGGCGAAGAATTGGTAAGGTGGTATGGGTTGACGAAAGCATGCCCGACAATTGGAATCTAAGTGATCTCGGTCCAATCTTTAAGAAATGAGACCCTGCACTTTGCTCCAATTACCGCGGGATCAGTCTCCTCCCCATCGTATATAAGGTTCTGTCCCGCATTATTTGTGAGCGTCTTAAGCCGCTTATTGATACACTGATTGGACCTTATCAGTGTGGCTTTAGACCTGGTAAATCCACCACAGAACAGATTTTCACATTACGACAAATCCTGGAGAAGACCTATGAAAAGCAAAGAAGCATCAAAACACACCACCTTTTTGTTGATTATAAATCAGCCTTTTACACACCGATAAGGTCAAGGTTTTTCGGAGCCCTCCAGTCTGAACTAATGAGCTTAGCGGTAAATGAGGACAAGACGAAGTACCTAGTATCCGTGGACCGAAAGTCCTTGCGACTTGGACAATCTGTTACAATGGTAGAGTACAACTTTTAAGTTGTGAAGGATTTTGTCTACCTCGGAACGACGATAACCAGCAAGAACATCAGTCTGGAAATCCGACGAAGAATCACTCTTGCAAACCGATGCTAGTAGGGGCTCTTTGGGGGCTCTGGAGCAGAGACCTCACGCGAAGAACAAAAATAGCCCTTTACAAGTCGCTTATCATCCCAGTCCTGCAATATGGCGCAGAAGCATGGACAATGACAGCAGCGAATGAAGCGGCTATTGGCGTGTTTAAACGAAAAATTCTGCGATGATTTCCGCATTCGAAAAAATGACGAACTGTATGAGCTCTATGGGGACACCTGTCTGGTCAAGCGCATAAAGCAACAGCGGCTGCTCTGGCTAGGACATGTCGCCAGAATTAAGGAAGAAGCTCCAGTAAAAAAGGCGTATAAATCGAAGGCGGTTGACTATGGAGGCGGCAAGAAGGGAAGACCACCACTAAGATGGGAAGAACAGGTGCGGGAAGATATTGAAAAGCTTGGTGTGACCAACTGGTGCCAGCTCGCCTAGAACAGAAGCGAATGGAGAGCGTTAATCGCAGAGGCCCAGACCGTCAAACGGTTGTGATGGCCAAAAAAGAAGAAGTTAGTTTAGAAACATTATACCTAACATAGTACATAGAGCTATTTGTCACATAAACTAACAAATAACAGTGTAAAATTGATTACTATCTGGCACAGAAATCGGCCCTAAAAGCTTAAGTCTGAAAGTATAAGGAGGAAGTCTCAACTGTAGGTCCAACCCAGGTTGCGAAGAGCAAACAAAAGAAACTGTTTCTGGAGAGTTTCGATGCACAGGGTAAGTGACTGGGGATTGCTATTGCAATAGTCTAGAAACTTCTAGTAATAGATAGTGGCGTAGGAAGTGGGTTAAAGCTGGACCGGACCGGTCTCAAATCGACTTACACCTCCTCATTTGATGCATTACTCTAAAAACCTCCACCAAAGAAAACTGCGACAATGATTCGTTAATACTCAAATAAAAATTGGTTTTTTGATTTACATAATTCTCTTAGGTCGTATGAAATTTTTGCGATTTGTTTGACTGTTTGATCTACAACTCCTGTTTTCGACCGTTGGACCGTTTATTCTACTCCGTCTGTCAAAACTATATAATATTCTTAGGTCTTATGACCAATTTGCAGATTTCACATTTTAGTCCGTTCAAATTTACACCACTTATTTACCAATGTCCGCGCTTTCGTAAATACTTAAGGTCTGCACTTCTAATATAAGCGCCTTTAATTACAATTTATCCAATATTCATAATAATCTTAGGAACTAAGAGAATTTTGCAATTCTTTGACCATTCTACACCTTCTATTTTCCAACTCCTGCATGGTCATCTCAACACTAAACGCTTCAATAAATAGTCTTTTAATAATTTTGCAAGTTAATCGATAAGCAAGAAAACAAAGTATACCCCTAACACATAGAAAGTAATTTTATTGAAAGTACGAAAATAATAAACGAAATACACATATTCTTGTGTAACCTTTTTAAGGGGGGTAATTAACAAACGCAAAAGATTATGTCATTCAAATCGTCGATATTGTCAGAAAGGATTAGGATATGATTTGTTCCATATTGGGAATAATAATTGTACGTGCATTTGGCTCTGGGTTTTCCTGTACGCCACAAATGATTTTGCCTTTGCGTGCCAAATACTCTTCCAGTTTACGGAAGTTCTTCGATTTATCAAAGCCTGCGCACAGAGAGGGGAAAAGCCAATTAGATGACAGTTGTTCAGTGTATGGCAGCCAGAGAACTTACCAGATATATAGCATTTAGTGGTATATACACCTTGCAGCAGGTCTTTTGCTATTGGCTTAAGGTTTTTGATGTCAACCATGTCCGTGTTGCCAAAGTCGAAATAATTAATTTCGGCCTTTTGGCCAATAATCTGCTTACAGACGCCACGATACCAGCCCTGATCGTCCGCAAACAAGGCCACGCAAACTTCGCCAACCCTAGCAGAAGGAAGAATGATTAATTAAATATTTAATTGGCTTACTCACTTGTACTCACTCTGGCATGTAACCAGGCACAGCGTTATGATCACACTGGCCGTAATGCACCACCATGTCGAGGACATTCTGAAAAGTCTCAGCTACCTTTTCGTTCGGGAAGTAGCAGGCGGTGATATACCCAGTTTCTCGCAATCCATCTGCACTTATTATAAGTGTTTCGAGCTTGTCGCTGGTGGGGATCAAATTGTCTGCCAAATCGTTGAAATAAATGCGCTCAATGGCATTCTCCTGGTCGACGACAGTCTGTTTCAACGGTTTCACTTGCTCTGGGGGGACAGACTCTGCCTGGCGAATGGGTGTGGACTTTGTTGGCGGCTCTTTGCCTGCATTAGGTGAAGGTTTCTCCTTTCCGGAAACGGACTGAAAGGTTAGCGGCAAAAGCTTCATCACCAGAGATTGCTGATCGCTGCTCGACAGCAGATCAGCAACGTTGCAGCTGGAATCCACAAAATCAATGCTGAACGTCTCTTCCTTAGCTGATAGATTTTTAAGCTGCTGAATGGCTGCATTATTTTCAGGAGGAGCAGCAGCCACCGAAGGAATGTCCCCGATGGTCTTCAATTTAATGCGTGCGAGACTCACGGGCAGATTTTCAATAAAGCGACACGACATGCGCAGCAGCTCTGGAGCCACTTGATGCTCAGAGCCCTTATCAATGTTAAGAACCAAGTACTGACCATTCTTAGAGCCGGTAATCTCGCCACGGAATCGACCCAGGTTGGGGCACACCACCAGAACTACACAACCAACTGGTATTTGGGTGGTGTCAGCAAATGGTTTGCACTTGTCATCCAAGTTTTTGAAATGCTCAGCATATTGTTTGGTGTCCACTGAAGAGATGGACACTTGGCCATAGCCATGGACACAAGTGATGTACACGGGGTCGCCATTCTTGATGGGATCACGCCAATACTGCAAACCCAGATCGGACACCTGACCAAGGAAAGTGCTGACACGCACCTCGCACATGGCCTCGCCATTGGACAACAAAGTGGCGTTAGCCTTGCGCAGTTTTTCCTTGTCTTTGATCTGCAAGTTTTCAGATTTGAATTTTAAAGTCAGATCGCGACCAGAGCAGTCCTGCTTCTCACTTAACGTTGTGGCACACACACGCAGTGGATGACCCAGAAGCTCGCTGGGTATACGACGCAATTCATGAACAATGGACACACGACCCTCGTCCATTTCATAGACCAGGTAACTGGACGTGGGTTTCTCAATGAAATCCAAGAGGAATGCTCGACGATAACCCAACTTGGTAAGGGCTGCCACACAGAAGGTGTACTCTCCATCCGGAAAAGGCTCTGTGACCAGTTGCCCAGGCTTGTCCTTCAGACTCTTATTCAAGTCCTCGTTCAAATTTTGTAATACTTTTAACTGGAGCAAACCCACGTAAGGCTCCTGGCTTAGCAGGTCACGCTGAAAGATCTTGATCAGCTTGACCTCCGGATTCATTTGCAGCATCTCTACAGGCAGGCTTAGCGGGATGGTCATCTTGGGCTTGAGTTGGACCTGATAAACGCCATCGTGTGTCTTAGTGCCCAGCAGGCGCAAAGACAGAATCTTATTGATTTGGACGCCAGTATTTGTGGGTAGTTTGACGCGATAAGCATAGGCATTGACCTCGGCCATGCGAGGCACGGGTAGGTAGATTAACACCAAGGGAATAGTGAGCACAGCGCCATAGTCAATCAAACGTACCTCTGCCTGCTGCAACTTACGATTCAAATCGACTACCTGAGCGCGATAGATTTTCTCTTCCACGGTGACGCCCACCAATGAGTCCACAGGGATATCTTCGACTCCTCCGCAAGGCTTACGATTAAGCATCGCTTTCATCATCTTATCTGTGAACAGTTCCAGACTCTCCGTATTGGCCACACTCACCACCCAGATGATGCCATTGTCCTCCAGGAAAGTAACGCGACACTCGAAGAAGTCTCCTCCCTCAGGGGGGAGAAAATGATCACGCCAGTTTGAGGATAACGGTGCTACCACACGTGTAGTCGAACTCTTATCCACCAGGGACAGTTGCTCCACCTTGGACTCCACATTGGAAGCTTGGGCGGGGGCCTGCAGGGGCCTCAAAGCCTGGTCAGACTTTAGGGCTTTGTGCGCTATTAAAGGCCTGGAAAATAATGTTTTCCTTTATACATATGTATGTGAGTTTGTCAGTACTTACGGCATAATGATGCAAAAATACTTATGACGCTGCCAATCCTGGCGCTGGCACTCATCATTGCAATATGGCTCACCGCAACGTTGGCACATCAAGCCGGCCACATTGCCACAAATCACACACGCAATTTTTCCAGCTTCGGGCATTGTTTAAATTTGAAGTTTTTTTTTATATTTAATCGAATTTTCCAGAAACTCTTGTCGAAAGCCCCACGCGCTGCAAATGAAGAAAAAAAAATCAAAATGGCGGACCTAACGGTTCTTCAGCAGGCAAAACTATTTAATCACTTTTTCATTGCTTTTCATGCAACATTTGATATGTTTCAAATTAAATTAAAGATTTACATACATTTTAGCAAACGTTTATGTTGAACTTGTATTTTTCCAAAAGACTTGAACAATTTAATAAACTTTAAGCAAACTGCGTCTAACAGAATGACCAAACGAAAGAGGAAGAAGTATAACATTACGCGTTTACCAACACTGGTTTTCTGTCGTAATACGGGCATACTATTGCGCCGATATATGAATTAGCCACCTCTAGCGTCCAGCAAAGTCACGCTGTCATCGCAATTTATAATTGTTAGACTGGTCAAAAATGAGTTCCACTCCCGCCAAGACACCAAAAAAAGCAAAAACCACAACCAAACGCAAGGGTAACAATCTCAAGTCCATTGAAAATCTTACAAATTCGGATGAGTCAAGCGCTGCAGACCTGAACACTGCATTAGTAGAGCCTGCCAGGCGTCGCTCCACTCGCCGACCAAGTCCCACCAAGAAATATCAAGCTTACAAAGATGAAGATCAACGGAAGCAACGCATTGTGGTCGACTATGTGGAGTGCACGGATGAGGAGGAGGAAGAGGGGGAGCTAGCTGCTGCCAAGCCAAATTCCAAAGACTTGCAGCTCATTCAGGCCGACTATGATGTGGCTGGTACTAGCATGTTTGGCTTCAACACGCCCAAGAAACGGGATGCCATGGCTTTGGCTGCTCTGCGCACACCTAAGACGCCCAAAACACCAAAGACTCCACGCTTGGGCATCAAAACCCCGGAGGCTAAGCGAAACAAATCTGCCGATCAACCAAAGACGCCCTCACATGTGCGCTCCCGGGTCAAACATCGTAAGTTATAACTCAATTTTTAATAGAAAGATCACCTAAACTTTACTATTCTCCCCCCACAGAGATAGCCAAAATCATTGATGAATCCAATTCGGATTTTTCGGCCGATGAAAGCGATTTTCAGCCCAGTGGAGACGATTCTTCCAGCAGCAGCAGTCGGAGCAGTAAGGGCGGCGGCAGCGAAAGCGATGATGCCGCCGACGATGATGAGCCCAAGACACCCTGCAAAACTCGTCGAGCCATTGTGGTCCCAGTCTTACCCAAGACCCCATCAGCAGCACGTTTGCGTCAGTCGGCGCGTGCGAAGAAGTCAAATGAATATGTACCCGAAAGTGATGGCTACTTTCATTCCCACGCCAGCACAAAAATCCTTACCTCAGATCATACTCTGGATCGTCTGAAGAATCCGCGCCTGGCCGCTGATCGTTTGATCAGCCTACTCTCTGAGATGAAAGTGTCCACGGAACATGAGGTGGCCATTAATGCCATGCTGGAAGAGTATCGCTCATATTTCCCCAAATGGATGTGCATACTAAACGAAGGTTTCAATATTCTAATCTATGGACTGGGCTCAAAGAGGCAGCTGCTGCAATCATTTCACCGCGAGGTCTTAGAGCAGCAAACGGTTTTGGTGGTCAACGGTTTCTTTCCCAGTCTAACGCTTAAAGACATAATGGACAGCATTACGGGAGAAATACTAGATGCGGGCATTAGTCCAGCCAATCCTCATGAGGCAGTAGACATGATTGAAGAGGAGTTTGCCTTGATACCAGAGACGCACTTGTATTTGATTGTGCACAACTTGGATGGGGCCATGCTGAGAAATGTCAAGGCTCAGGCCATACTGGCCAGACTGGCCCGCGTTCCCAATATACATCTGTTGGCCTCCATTGATCATATCAATACGCCCTTGCGTAAGTAGTTTTTCTTTACATGCAAGCTGATCTCTCACTAATTCCTCTTAAACGCAGTGTGGGACCAGAACAAGCTGAGCAACTACAACTTTTCTTGGTGGGATTGCACCACCATGCTGTCCTACACCGATGAGACGGCCTTTGAGAATTCGCTGCTGGTGCAGAACTCTGGCGAATTGGCTCTCTCCTCCATGCGCAGCGTCTTCTCATCACTTACCACCAACTCACGGGGCATTTACATGCTCATTGTTAAATTCCAACTGAAGAACAAGGGACTGGCCAACTATCAGGGCATGGCATTTAAGGATCTCTACTCTAGCTGCCGTGAGGCGTTCTTGGTCAGTTCGGATCTGGCCTTGCGGGCCCAACTTACTGAATTTCTGGACCACAAACTGGTCAAGTCCAAACGTAGTGTGGACGGTTCGGAGCAGTTAACCATACCCATTGATGCTGGCTTGCTGCAGCAGTTCCTCGACGAGCAGGAGAAGAAATAGCTCGCATTTAGAACATATTAATTTATTTTCTATACTGTTAAATACAATTACAATTGATTTTGGTTTTCTCAATTTTAAAAATGTTTCCCGTGTGCTTCACTTGTAATCTTCAGCTGGTCGCTTTCTACACATTTAGATTGTTGGCATGCATAAAAATGTCTTAATTCCTAACTGAATCATAGGCTCTGTATTCTCACACACACCCGCGCATACATAGTTAAAGCATTGTAACTAAATGTTGTGCATTCTCCAACCAAATCGAAATTCCATAAACTATTATTTACATACACTGAAAAAACACATCAAGAATCATGATCATCATTATCTTAAACGCTTACAATTTGTTATCTTATTTTAAATTGTCATATTTATAGTTTAGTTGCGTACACTGTTTATCACCATTTACATCATACGTTCGAACATTCACTTACAACAATGGCTAAGGAATAAATATTTAGGCTTCATTTTGAAACATTCCGATGTAACCCGAACCCATAACTACCACATTCAAAGCATATCCCTTTGCACGTTGAAACAAACTTCAAGAAGTTGCCTTCTTTCAAACTCATAACTGATTTTAAATAGATCATTCATTACTTTATTGTTTTAGAACAAGCTTTAAGAGAAAACCGACAAAATATTTCACTATGGTCCAAATATGATCTTTGATTCACATCAAAACTTAGTTTAAACCAAAATGGTACAAATTTTAATCAGATATTTGATATATTTGAGAAGACCTAAAATGCAATTCGCCAAATACATTTGGTATCGAAATTATGTCGACAGGAAAAAAGGAAATTATTTCAATCGACCAATTACAAAATTTATGGACGCTGTCATGAAAAATATAAGAAGTTGCAAATTAAATGAACGAACGTGACAATTGAACGAATTATGAAGAAAAACTTTACAATTAATTTACGCATATTGGCTTTGATGATGAGTTAATGTACAAGATGAGAGTTGTAGACAGCCAGGTCCCAAGATACAGACAGACAAAAAGGCATACACAACGGGAGAGAATACGGAAGTGCCACACTCTGCCGAATACGATTGAGTTTTTGAATGCAACTAACTTTAATTTGATATGCAATGATGTAACTACAAATTTATACCTGATTCACTCACAAAAAAAAATTGCTTTTTTTTATTTGACTCATTATTATACAGCGGACTTTGCATAAATTAAAACACATTTTTATCTAAGTAGACAGTAAATTACTATTGGGGATAACATTTTTGTTATCCATTTGGGAACTCTATTTTGACCTGCTTTGATTAAAATCTGTTTAAAAAAATATGCAAAGTCCGCTGTTTACTCATTATGATACGCAAAGTGGCAAGCCTTTCTCGAACGCCGTACTTCTGATGCTTTTCATAAATTTATATAGGTATGCTTTAGCGTAATCATTAAAATATGTTGACCCAGGAACTTCTATTGATATACATAAGATAAGTTAGCTGCATGAAACGAATAGAAGTTTTCGGTTTTCGGTTAACCTTTCTGAGGAAATTCATAGCCTCTGTCCAGAAAAATATGTTTAAAAATGTTGCAATAATTTTTTATAGCAAAAAATGTTAGCTTAATGTTTCTTTTTAAGGAAAATCAACAATATAAAATATATTTATTTCAGTTTTTTAGTTTTATTTTAAAAATCTCGATAATGATTATAAATGTTTTTACGATTTTCTTCAGTAAGTATTTTGAGTAATAAAATAAAACTTATAATAATGTTATTTCTGAAAAAATAAAACTCAAATATGTTAAAAATTTTTTTTTGCCAAAAAAACTCTCTTTTACTTCTGAAACTTTTCGATGTATCACTCTTATTTGATAAGAAATGAAACCACTGTCCTTAATCTTATTTCTATATTTCTTATCCTCTTTTTCTGTTGCAGTATGATTAGTTGTATATGAAGAAAATACGTAAAAACCCTGACACAAGCATATCAGCTGAGTATCAATCTCCCGTGCGACCGTATATGGAAGAACACAAATAGAGAAATAGCTAAACTCTCAGATAGCCAAGCAGCGCTTAAAGCGCCAATATTCACCTCGCTATCTTGAGACAACAAAAATGACAACTAGAACAACCTGTTTATTAAGCAGCCTCCTGTAAACACCAGGTGGCAAGCTAGCTTAATAGTGAACCACGACCCTCAAAGTTTCCAAACCATCCACAGAAAAAGCCCTCGATTCTGACGGCGACACAGGTCACCGACCACTTACAGTTGAAAACTAACACCCACTTGAGATATTGTGGACCGCTAACGCACACTCGCCCCTGCGAGGCGAAATCTCGTTTAAACACATTCTACACCCTGATATCAATCTTTTAACTCACAAAAACGCTTTTCCACGCAAATGTCGCGGTGCTCCTTCACCAACATAATAATAACTATAATACCCAAATAATACATACACATACATACGCAACAATAAATAAATGAAATTTAATAGAATATAGATCCTTATATTCGTCCTTGAAGACATTGGATATCTATGAGTATTCATCATAGATCAAGAATTGAATCACATCCGGAAGTTTAACACAGCTTGTTTTATTTTGAGCAAAAAATAAAAATCATTTTAATCTTATTTTTGAGTTTTATTTTTTGCCAGAAATAATCTTTTTAGTTTTATTTTATTACTCAAAAAAATCTACTTGAAAAATCGTAAAATTAAAAATTTAAAACTGACTGAAAAAATCTTATTTACGGTCCCTGATTTATTTTTTATTTTTTATAAAAAAAAAAGCCAGCAAGATAGTGCGTCCATTTACGTTTTAAGGGCCAGTTGTGCGTGGTTCACTGAGAAGAATATAAAGCTTTAAGTATGGACTGCACGTTCTTTGGACATGCATCCAATTGAAAACATGTGGGGTAACATTGCACGTCGTTTATGCTGGCAGTCGAAAGATCAACTCCTCTGAAAAGCTTTAACAAGCTGATACTGAGGAATGGGCAAAATACCGAATTCAGAGTTCGAAATCATATTTTGAAACTCATAAATAAGTCTGGAATTTAATCTACATTATTAATTAAGTTTTTGTTTTATTAAATTTCGCCTACATTTACTCATTTTTAATGAGTACAGGTTATAAAAACATTCGAAATTGTTGATGTAACTAAAGTCAATCACGTTTTAAAATTTGTTGTCAAAAATTTTTTTTAAAATGTTTTAAACATCTTTTTGCTGAACAAAAATGGCAAAACGTAGCGTTGAATTTATGGCGATTTGTAACGGAAAACATTCTAAGTGGAATGTCGGCTTAAGTTGTTTTATGATAACATAATTTTGACAGCACAAAACTCTAATTAGAACTTTGAAACTAAGTCGAAATTATATTCTAAAACGACGTATTTTCGACAGAAAAAACGACACAAGATCGAATTTATAAAAAATAATAAGGCAATTTCGATTGAAACTATCAGGCTTGTCCTCAATCCTTTACCTTTTGAAAAGTAAATGGAACGCAATTCCGAATCGGTTTTATTTTTGTGGTCTCAATTCCAAATGAAATGAGCTCTCTTTTTTTAACTTTTTGCAAACCAGCGCCACAACAGTCGAAGATGAGAGAATCGAAGATGGGAAACTCGGACTTTAAGGTTTCACTTTTGGAAAACTGGTCTCTCTCTCTCTCTAACACACAAAGATGATAACTTTGGCAAGCATTCGCTGGAATTGCCGAGTGAGTTCGGAACTTTAATTTGAATTGAATCAATTGTACGTTTATACCCTGCAC
Organism: Lordiphosa clarofinis; assembly: GCA_018904275.1. Taxonomy (NCBI): domain Eukaryota; kingdom Metazoa; phylum Arthropoda; class Insecta; order Diptera; family Drosophilidae; genus Lordiphosa; species Lordiphosa clarofinis. Next base: position 300,705 of record JAEIGQ010000217.1, read on the forward strand.
GTCAGGCTTAAGATATTTGGGTAAACGTGTGTTTAGGAGATTTGTTTACATCTGTAGATCCTGTGGCCGCATCCAAACGAATTGCTTAAAGAAGCTGGAATGTTTAAAGTGCAATAAAAAGAAATCGGCAGCTAATTAGACCAAACCTATCATCGTAACCTATCAGAACTTTTTTCTCTCGACGCGATCAACTTTTTTGAGTTCAACAATGTGCCAGAGTGTTATGGGAGCTGACTTCGACACCAATTATAAACTTCTGATGGCGATAATGGCACTGTATCGTTTTTTATTTAGAGGATTATTCTAGAAAGACCTATCGTCATCCGAATTCAGTTTCAGATGTTAATTTACAGATTTTTAAAAAATTTTTATTACCAATGGCGTTGGATAGCAAGCAATTGAAAATAATTACATTTTTTAAATAGCTAAATTTTCAAATTGATTTTTCCCGCGAATTAAACATATTTCGACCAAATGCTAAAAATACGTACATGCTATTTTACAACAAAAAATACAAAAAAAAATCTTTCGTGGGCGGCCAAATAAGACCACAATACCCACGCCCGTGTCAACCTAAAAGTTTACAGAATAAAAAAAAATTATTTCGATCCAAAAAAAAATCCCAGTGGTCGATTTTCCATTGAAATCACCCATATACACTTTATGTAATCGGACAATTTTAATATACCCTCTTCAGGGGGTCTGTAGCTCAGATTTCCGAAGGTATAAATTATGTTGAACCGTACTGATAACTTGGCTTCGAAACGGGATGAGCTAATTTTGGTCACATTTCGTTCGGCATATTTTTGGGATTTCATCAAGGCAATAACAAAAATTACTGTGCGTGAGAGAAACCAAATGGGTTAAACTCGTTCCGTTCAGTTCCTTCTTAAACTATACCCTTTATTTGGCAATGTCTTAAGCCTCACTGCCAACACCTAGTGTAAGTGCATAGAACAGAGTCCGGCACGTTCCTCTTGCGTGTGTATACAACAACGCTCTGCGGCAGCGACTTTAACACACCAACAGGTTATATTGCTCTGTTTTGCAGTATTCAAAAATTTGCTAGATAAGCATGAATGTTTTGCCGGCCCCTGGCATAGACAAAATATTCCTCTTCTCTGAAAAACAGGAAAATTGAAAAAAGTGACAGCCGGTAGAGGCCGCTTAAAATAAAACTGTTTTCTCTTTTGTTGCAGCTCATGTCAGATTCTGTGCTCTTGTTTTCTCAGTTTCTCGAAGTTCTAAACCAAGCGAAGCCAATATATCGCAATATTTTCGTTTTCCTCCCCATTGTGTCTGAAAGTATGCACAAATTTCTGTTCACGAACTAAATCTGGACGTATATAACTTTTTGAATGTTTTAGCCAAAAATTTGAAGCCATCATTTGTCCAATAATCGTCGAAAAAAGATGCGAATTTTGCTTACTATACACAAATTGCTACGTTTTGCTTTTATTTCGACAATGTGTTGTTTGTTTTGTTTTTTGTTTGTTTTAGATTTTGTACAACAAATTAATTACATTTGCGCTTAAACGAAAAGAAGAAAAGTTTTGCATTTTAAATACTTAAAAACGAAAACAACATAAAAGGAGAATAGCTGTAGCTGATAGACGCTTGAAGTAGAAGGTACACAATGTTTTTGTTTTTGTTTCATATCCTATTGTGGTTTGTTTTTTGTTTTAGCTGCGCACAGAGGGGCGAGAGATGAGCAGGGAGGAGTGTGTATGTGCGGTGGTAGCAAGTGAGAGCTTGGGCGTGGCCGGCAATGGGGGCAGCTCCTTTAATGTTAAATGATTTGATTTTTTTTTTTTTTTTTTTTTACAGTTTGGTTCCTACACACTCCTCGGCTTTGGGTTGCTGGTGGGTGGGTGGGAGTGGGGGTGCACACAAAGAAGAATGAATGAATGCTCTCAAACGTTTTGCAGAGTTTAACATATACACATTTTATATATAGATATATATAAGTCAACTTCATTATCATATCCGTATCATTATGCATTACTCATTAGTCATACTCATCGGAATTTACATCACAATCAAAGTGTACGCTTTGTAATCATAATCATATTCATAATCGTAATAGTTGTTATGCTTTCTCTTTTATTCCTTCCTTGTATTCATTATCATTATTATTACTTGTGTTTTTTTTTTACTTTTTGAATTGATTCTTTCAAGTGTGGACTTAGGTGTAGCTTTAATTAATTAATTATTACTCGTAAACAAATTAATCATAGGCATAAATCAACAAAATAAAATACATTTAGAATCAAGTTTTTTTTGCTGTTTGTTAAATTACTCGAAATCGAAACAATAAACGGTACTGCTTGCTCTGGTTGCTGTTGCAATTAGTTGTTGTGGCTGTGTTGTTGTTGTTGTTGCTGCAGGATGCTTCCTCGGAAGGATTAGCTCCCACACGGTTCATTAAATATTTCACGTGTTTGCTCCTATGGAAAGTTCTATTGCAATTGAGGGCGGCGGCATGGCCAATGGTTCTTGTATTGTGGGGTTTTGCTATTGCTGTTCTGGCGGCGGCGGCTGCTGCTGCTGCTGCTGCCGCTGTACGGGTTGTTCTCGAATTGTTGTTTCAGCTCATTTTCACGCGTTTCCTTGGTGGTCCAATTGGTGGGATTTGTTGTGTTGCGAGCGCACGAAATGCCTCCGCTATCAAATGTGAATGTGTTGTGATCATATTTTGCCATCCAGAGGTTTCCATCACATCGGTGGCATGACTGTTGATTGAAAAAAGAAATGAAATTAGTTGAGGGTGGAAATAGAGAAAAGGAAAAAGAAGTAGGGATGCAAGCCGCTGGATAATTGGAATTGATTTGGTTCAGTATTGCAGACAGGTCTTAAAAGTTTTTCTGATAATAAACGAGGCTTATTTTCACTTCTATGAGTTTTTATTTACACATGATTTTCTCGATCTCGTCAGCGTCCATTCTATATATTTTCTTTAAATACCTTAACACTAAAATATCGATATATATGCATATAAGATTATGGCAGCTTCTTTCCAAATTTCAAAGATTGCACAATTTTTCCTTGTTAAAAGTGTAAACTTCTTTTCTGTTACTTTTTCATGGTTTTGATCAAGTTTCTTTTTCTGCAATATCAACTCCTTTGGCGCTTTCGGGGATTTCTTCCGCTTTTCTATTTCCTGAACAAACAATTTAGCTAGATGACACACTTTCTTGTTGTTATTTGGAGTCGAAAAATTGCAGCGGATGATGAGGAAAAAAAAATGTTCCGGTACTATCGGTTCCAAAAATAACGGTAAACGGTATTCGGTTCTCAAAAAACAAATTTAATCGATTCCGGTTCTGGTATGTAACTTGAAACGGATTATTTCGGTTAACGGTTCCGGTATTGAGTCCTGGTTTTAATACATGGTCTTGGGGTATCCGCGACATTCAACTAAACTAATCTTGGCTCCATTTCAAAATTAAGCAGAGTCGCACTTAGCGTTACAAAATTATAACATTAAGACTCAGTATCTTGAGGTAACGGAAAATTTGTTTCGTGAATAACTTTGGTGTTTTTGCTCAGATCAAATTGTACTTTTCAGAATAGATTGATTTAAGGCCTACGATAATATATATTAAGCGACGAGGTTGTAACTTTTTAAATTGTGGCTCTGACCGAATCTGAACCCAATCCAGAGTAAAATACAAATCAGAGAGGGTTCGGTTTAAAAATATGTTTCTACTAAATTTTTTTTTTAGTATTTATAAATTTCCAATACACGTTCATACACTCGTGCAAGTTTTTGTAAGTTTAAATATTCGCACATATTTGGAAAGCGCTTAGAAACCCGTTCTTACATTTTAAATTCAATCCCAACTGAATCCCGAAGTCCAAGAAACCAAATATTTTAAGGTTGATTCAAATTTCTTATTTATGAAAGATTTGGAAAAACGATGTAAAGAGCTTAAAATATCTCATTTCTTGTATAAACACTTCCAGAGGCACAAGAACCCAGCCAAAGAACCAGAATTAATAAAAGTTTACTGAAATACTCTAATATTATATAGAAAATATCAAGACTCAAAAGTTTCATTAGGGCGCGCGCACTTGCATCTGAAAGATAAGCTGATGGCTGACCATGATATTTAAGTGGGGCATAGTTATTTGACAAGGTCAGCTTTAAGTTCTGCCGTCAGTTCATCATCAAGGCACATGTGTGCGCGCGCCCTTAATGATTAAAATTTTGAAGTATTTTCCAATTCAATGTTATGCGAATTAGCCATACAACAAAATTATTCCCGAACCCCGGCTCGAACCTGAACCTTGGTTTAACGACCTCCTGAACCCGCTCCGTGAACCCGAACCCAAACATTTTAGGAGGTTCGAACACCGGAGTGAATCACTTCCGATTAATAGGAGGTTTACAGCCCAGTCACTGTAATAAGGTTCTACGTTCTTCATCATTGGTCTTCCATGGTATTTATCGCGGTTGAGTATCCTGGAAATCACTACAGATTTTTTTGAAACTATTGCACTTCGAATTTATCATGAACTACTTTATTTGTACGCTTTACTTTTAAAGACCGGCTTGTAGATCATATGGAAGGCAAACTGTACGCATTTAAATCTACTTGACTTTAAGCCGGTGGTTTCAGTTAGCTTAATTTTGGTCATCTAATCCAGTAGCTAGTCATATTTTTATCCCTTCACATATTATATAAAACAGCTTCAACTTGAAACGCTTAAGTTTACACAAAAAACTCTAGAGATTTGTGGGACACACTCGATTATAACTATTATTATTCTCTTTGGACGTTGGTCTTAATAATTCTTCACTTAGGGTGAAATGTTTTGAAATATCTACTAGAATTTACAACCAAGCGAACTGCAACTGAACCTTTGATTTGATTAAGAACTCTGATAAAAATACAACAAATTCTTTGAACTCTTTCCTTAGCCTATTTGCATATTTTCCCATTAAACACATTGCTTAAAGTTTCCTCCAATTACTAATTACACTGAGTGTTTTGCTATCTACTCATTCAATCAATTCACTTGGCACAATTATTCATTCCGTCATTTTAGGGTCTATATTACAGATTCTATATTTTCACATTTAATGTGTCAAAATGTGTGAGAATCATTCAGGAAGGTTTGTTGTACTTAAAATAGGGTGCCATATTCTAAAGCACTCATTCTTGCTGAAACTTTGAGTGATTGATTGATTGATTCTTGTCGCATAACCAAAATCATATCGTACTGAACCAAACCAAATTCCTTCGATGTTTCGGCGTACATTTCCCCTTCTTTAGCTTCAAATTCCATTTGCTTTCACTTACGTATTAATGAAATCTATCGTTTGTGCTTTCAATTGATCCGCACTGTGGAGATCAGCTAATATTAAAGTTTCGGCTGCTGTTTCTACAGAGAGATTGACGCACAGCGCCTCCTCGCACATCACTTTCAGCTTTTCGAGTGCATACTGCAAAGTATATATATGAGTTAGATGTTCGATTGCTTCATTTTGGTATGTCTTACCTTATCAGCAGCCGCTAGGAGATCATCAGCCATTTTTTCTAGGTTGGGCGCCTTGCCCGTATATATAAATCGCAGCATTTCTTTAAGAACCTCATGATCCACATCGGTTATGGCTACACGATTCAGCTTTCGCTCCTCCATCTCATGTTCAAACATGGCCGCAAAGACATCGCTACGCGCTGCAATACAAGGATAATGAATTACAACATTCTCTGGCTTGGCAGCGACTCTCTACTAACCTGCCAGTATGGCCTTGTGCGCCTGAAACTCACGGCCTCCAACCGAGAGCGTTACATCACTGAATTTCTCGTTGTCAAATAGATTGCCGAGATCTTCCGACAGCTTACACTCGGGTACTTTGAACTGCACAATGTTGGATTGTCCGGAGATGTTCACACTGTCCGCTACCACGCTGACCTCACAGAATATGGTCAGCTTATCCTCGGGCAGGAGACCATTGGCCTCGTCCAATAGAAAGTCGCGGCGTATGAATTTCTTGAAGCCCCAATCTTTGCCCTGCACAAAGCGGTAAGCTCTGGAATGGGAACAAGAACCGTTGGTTGGAAATCAAATAGCTGAGCAGGGGATCAATCAAACCTACCGTTGGGATTCCATGGCTTTGGTTTCCTCACGCTTCGCATTTAATATGGAAAATTTGAACTTGGCTCTGACTTCAGATTTGTTACACGAAACTAATAGTAAATATAATGATAAGTAATCCTTGCTTTCCTCATCTAAGCCTTTGGGATTCACCCGTAAACACCTGGAAAAGATAGAAAGAAATTTAGTGATCTGTTGAGTGGGGGCACAATCAAATGATTTCGTCTTACCATTTCAGTTTGTCATTAGCACCGGCAGAGAATGTGGACGATTTGAGTACTTCACCCATCTCTTCACGACAAAAACTAAAGTTATTAATGGTCCACATATAGCTAAATTTAACCACTTTGACCTGGAATCGAAAAATAATGAAATTGGTTAGCGTGAATATTAAGTGAGCTTGGTTTTAAAGGAAAGGATTCTCAAATTTCGGCTTTTGGATTCAGTGTTAAACTAAAGGGTTTTAATTTTGTGGCACGACTAGGTTCGTAATATGTTGCCCGGACGAAGGATTGGCGGAAATAAAGAAAGTTACGCTCACATATCTTTTAGGACCGATTCCTTCAGTTTACTATAATTAATAAATTATAAAAGCTGTTGAAAATAAAAAAATTTGAAGACCGAGAGCTTAAAAAAAATCGCGAAATTTGCAAAATATTAAATTGAGTTTAAACTATCATAAATATATGATAAATAGTAATTGGAATGTAAGTTTCACTTCTTCGTTTTGTGTTTAAAATACTAAAGGGGAGTAGAAACGCACTCTTAAAAGGCTAAAAATTAAAAATAATGGCTAAAAAAAATTGCTAAAAATGATTAAAGGAACTAAAGCACGGTTCCCCAAGAAGAGAGCGCTAAAACGTGATTGTGTCTCTCTCTAACACACAATGAAGTATGACTTCGGCCAGCATTCGGCAAGTAAGTTCGTGACCCCGGGGCTATCGCTGGGGAACTCTGAACTAAAGGAAGAGTTGACAGTACAAGAATTCTTAAGATGAACTCTGCAAACCGCTCTGGAAACTAACCCACATCGGACTCCAACAATTTTAAGAAGGATCAGTTTTTTTAATAAAAATTGCTAAGTTTCAGAACTGAGCTGAAGGGTTGATTCATTAAAATTTAACTTACGTTTTTTACCAACAAGTTAAAGTAGGGGAATCATTTGCAATATTTCCAGAGTCCGATATGCAAATTTAAAAAACCATCCATCCTCGTTATGTTCATTTGACTAAAGGCGCACCCTCAACGTTTTTATTGCAATACATCATAATTTACAGAACCCATCTGGAGGACTAAGTGCGGAAAATCAGCTCTAATTTGGTGTCACAAAAATGGCTATTCCTACATTTCATTATTAGGCATAAAACAGATGAAACAGTTCTAACATCAGTCATGAAGTGGACCTATTTCTAATCTCTGATATATCAAAAAAGCTTTCTAAATATACACTCATCGAAATTTAATTAAAGCCACTTATAGCACGTTCTTCGGACATGAATCCAATTAAAAACATGTGTGGTAACCTTGCACATCGTGTTTATGCTGGCGGCCGAAAGTTGAAAAGCTGTTACTAAGGAATGGACCAAAATACCGGATTCAGAGTTCGCGTTATCCGGTTAGTTATTTTTATGCTCATAATTAAGAGGTTAAATCCATAATTAATTGATTTTTTATTTATCCTTAACCAGCATCCTTTTTATTTTTTTCAAGCCTGGCTTTAATTAATTTTCGCAGTAAAAACTGAATTTTTTTTTAAAAAATGCAGAGAACAAGCTTTTACTTTATTTATATGATTTACCTTCAATTAAGTACGTTTTAGCAAAAACTGTCAACAAAATTTTTGAACATACTTAAATCATTTTTTACTGGACAAAATATAAGTAGCTTTAATTAAATTTCGATGAGTGTATATGAGAAGTAGCCAATTGGAGTTTCTTAAAATAGATTTCTGTACACCCAGTTTACAATGAACTCAGGTATTTTCCAGCCATGTCATATGGGATATCGCACAGCGTAAATACAGCTTTGGTACTAAGACAAAATAAATTAAAAGGAGTCGGAATGCTTTCAAAAATTTGCGACAAGTCTTTTTGCAGGATCAGTGCTCAGACAAACTGAGATGCAGAAACACTTGATTGAATTCCTATGCGGTATAAGCAGAAATATTGTTGCCTCTAAATTTAGCTGGTGATAAGCGATAGTGCTCAACACGATACTTTATTGTGCCAGTAGGATATCACAGTGGTTAGAGTGAGACGGACATATTCCCAAATGTATCCAAAGCAGAGGCTGCCAAATGGAGAGGACAAAAAAGTGCGCTGGTGTTGGTAAATAAGAAAGCTCTCTCCAGACAACATGCGTTTTACTTGCAATACAGTGCTCACCGATTCACACAAACATAACTTCGGCTCGCGTTTGCTTAAAAACACGACTGATTTCGGCTCATATAAGCTGTAGGTGGCCAGCTCTGATCCAAAGTAAGTGAGAGCGACCAGCTGACCAAATCTATTCAGAGAGCGTGAGTACGAACCGCTGACTACTTTCTGACAGAAACGGTGTCGACTGCCCAATCGTTTAGTCTAGATATCCTAGTTCATATATTCTCCAAATGTCCAAGCAAAACAAAAGTTGACAAATGCATTGCGATTAATTCACATTTGGTGGTTCTTTGCTATTAAAGTTTGGCACTTCAGCGTTGACCAGTCTCTTTCGAGCGTTTTCGTATAGAAACACATACTAACAGCACATGAGCATCAAAGCAAAGCCAAGGTGTTTCTAATTATGTGAAATACCGTGAAGAAATTAATTTTCTTTCTTAATAAATATTTTACAATATTTTTCACAAGGACTTCACTTGTGTTGAGTTGTGGACAGTCAGTCAGCCCTAATCATAAAAAAGTCGTTAATTTGGCGTTAAACAAGTTAATACTTGTGAAAGTCTAGATCAAGGGGTAAGGGGCGATTACTTTTAGCTATTAACACATATACAAGCCGAACGCATGCCTTTAGGGAGAAGAGAGCACAAAGGCTTTTTAGTCGCTGGCATAAAACAATAAGTATAAGGTGGTCTGGTCCGCAGAAGCGAGTGAGATGTGAAAGCTTTTTAATAGCTTAGTGAAATGCCAACTTCTTCCTTCTCTTAATCGACAGCCAGTTAAGTACTAAAAATAAAATACTCAACGAGAGAGCTGTTCTCGCGATGAGACCACCTTAATCGGGACTTACAAGCAAGTTTCATAAAGTTTTGGTAAAAGCTTTCGTTTGTAGGAAAGAAGTATAGAGGGGCAAGCGACACCACTCCACCTCTTTCCCACAACCTAGAGCTCTTTGAAATACTTTATGAAGTTTGCTTCGTGATGTAAATCCCGACTTCTACTTATTGCATCATGATAGCTGACTAGCCTTTGATGAGGTCAGGTCGAAGCCAATTTACGACACTTTATTTTCTCCCACCAATACACCCTCACTTTCTGGACTTGCTTTCGTGAGCCCACGCTGATCTAAGTATAATAAATAATCGTTTTCGAAGTCGACATCGTTTTACTCAAAAATTAGTCAGCTGTTTGCTGTATTTACCGCTCTCCGAGTGCATTCTCTCAAAAAGAAGGGGAAAATGGAGAAGACTTTCAGCATGGCATTTGGGGAAATACATTTTTATCTCATCCTTAAGCTTTTTGTGTACCATCGTATACCATTTGATCAGGAAAACATAAACAAATAGATTCGTTAATACTTTGTTCCAAATATACATTAATTAAATGTATTAGATCGATGGATTCGAAATAAAATATCAACCCAACGTTGTTTACCTCAACAAACTTGACCTAAGGTAACCTCTTTACAATTCTTTTTCTTATAACTTTTGCTCGGACCACCCCATTTATAAGTTCTCAAATTTCACATTGGATTCCCATGACGTTGTCGTCGTCCATCTTGGAACCAGACACACACACACACACACACACCTGCATAACCTCAAACAAGTATTTAGGAACGGAAATGCGTTTTTCTTCTACACCACACAAAACGGATTGGGTTTACACACACAAATGTGATATCTGAGAGCAACGGATGCAAATCCCTAGCAATGCAGAAATGTTAACAAAGTATCCCGCCGTTGGAAATTTAATCCTGGCTGTAGCTTACCTGCGTGTAACACCAATTCTCAGCCACTGGCGTATTAACTTCCGGCAAGGGCGGCGAGGGTACACGACTGACCGCCATCGTGCTACTGGATGCGTGCAGGTTCGAGGTGACTCTAGCTGTTTGGCTTGCCTGACATTCGTTTACCGGCAATCTGCAAAGGGAGAAGAGCAGGGCGAAAATATTGATGAGTGGGGTTCATTAAGTCAGGGGGAGGGGGGGAGTAGGAACCTTGGCTCTTGTAACAGATCCATAATGCTGCGTTCGAATTCAACTTTGACGAAATTGCTATTGGAATTCGAATGACTGGCCAGTAAATTCAGCAGCTTCAACAGCAGAGAGTTCTCCAGCTTGCCGAACGTTTCTCACACACACAAAACAAAAGTACAAATTTAAGGAAGTGACAAAGTTCTTAAAATTCTTAAATAAATATTTAAAATTAAAACACGAGACGCAAACGCACGGACAACACAAAGCGAAATGCGCCAAATTGTGCTGCGATCATAATGGCGGAACCAGGAACCGTTATTCCGCAAGCAGAGAGACTGAGAGGGAAAAAAGCTTTCAAGCGGTTATAAGTTCAAGTCTCCAAACAGTTAAACTCAAAAAAAGAAACACAACCGTCGCGCAAGAGCAGCAAATGAAAACTGACATACACCACTCACACAAGGATGTGTCTAAGGATAACTGGCAAAAGGTCGAAAAGAGCCTGCGCAGATGATGACAACAAACAATGGTCCAAAACGAAAATGTTGCCAAGAGTGGAAAATTGACAAACAATGGGCAAGGCGAGGGAGCTGGAGATGCTTTTGTTTGCGGGGCGCAGATGCAAAAGGAAACAGCAGCAGCAGCAACAAAATTTTATACAATTAACCAAAGAAAAACTCGGAAAATCTGTGCAAGGCTGCAACTACAACAAAAACAATGACAGCCGAGGCTGTAGATTTTTCAAGGTGTTTTGGTTGCTGCTGGCCATCATCAGCAAAATCCAGCTGAAGGACCTTCAATGAGCCCTGCCTGCGTGTGCGAGTGTAAAAGGTTGACGCGCGTTTCGTCAAGGTGAACAAACCGTAAGCAACGTTGGCGCTGACGCTGACATCGACGTCGACGTCTCTGTGTGAAGCCAGCTTTGTTCAATCTTTTAGTGAGTGTGCTTTAATGTTAATGACATTGATTTGGCATTGAGGCACGCACACCTGACTCCTCTCGCTCGCTCGCTCTCTCACTCTCAGCAGCCAAGGGCTAAAGCCAAAAACAAATTGATATTTGTTATGGCATTGAAACTGCTTTTTTATTGTACGGCGCCGCCACAAACAGAAGGTTGGAGGGCGGGTGGAGCAGAAGAAGAAGGTTAAATTAAAATTGAGCCAAGAGATTAATGAGTCAAGCAGAAGCCACTAACTGTAGAACTCTCAAGTGAGTACAGTGACTCTGCTTAAAGGCTTATTAGGGTGGACCGCTAAGCTAAGATAAAGCGTATACAATCAAATATTAGTAGAATTATTTATAAATTAACTGGCCGCTCTCTTTTTAATTACTTCAAACTTAACCGATTAGCTGAATAAGACCATTTAGTTATGCCACCTGGCTAAAGTGTAGTTAAGGGTCAGCCTAATGCATTTCTGTTTTGCTTCTGTGGTAAAACGCACAGTGGTTCAGGAGCGTCCCGAATCGGACAAAGCCCAAGTAACTTTTTTAACCAAAATTTTGTTGCTGGTTCAAACCAATTTTTCCAATGCTTAAAGGTTCAGAACCTTAATTTTTTAAGTTTTTGAACATTGGTCCGGCTCATGCTTTTCACAATATTAATGAAAATAGAAACTAATTTGTTCAAGAATCAGAATAAAATGAATTTTTGACGCAAGCATAGGAGACTGAGAAACGAAGAAAGACGTGTGCAAAAAGAATGGACAAATCAAACCTGTACTGATAATCTAAAGAGTAAACCGTAAGTGTATATAGAAACTTGTGTAAATAGTGTTTGTATAAAAGCCGAAAGCCGAGAAAACCAACCATTCATTCATTCACATTGGTTTTATAAAGGGTGCCCAGACTGTCTACTCTTCGAGTTCTATAAAAACTTGGCATTCTACATTAATTTTTGTAAATTTTAGCTGCAATTAACATCAGAACATCCATAAACCTTCACCGATTATATTTTTATTGTAAAAAAACGAGCTGAGTATTTAATTATACATGTTTTGACCAAAAATCAACACCTTGGCGTTATTTGATTCTTACAAAAGAAAAATTAATTAAACATTTTTTAGCATTTTAAAAATTTCGCATTTGTGTCCCCTGCTAATTATTCTGAGCCACTGTGCGACGCCGCGCCTGAGCAAACGAGCATTGCCAGCTGAGACAAATGCATTTGGTCACAGACGTGGCCTGCCAATGGACACGCTTTGTATGTATGTATGTATGTGTATGTGCTCGCCCTGGGTGATCCAACATTGTGTGGGCTCATCCGTAGAAAGAATCAAAACCAAGTCTTAAGCAGAATTTATGACAAATGGTCGAGGAGCACGCGTTAAGGAAGTCTTTTGTTATCGAAGGGGGAAAACAGACAGCTGCCAAATCAGAGAGATAGCAAGAGAGAGAGCGAGAGAGCGGCCGAAAAACTTTTCACCCAAAAATGTTATATAATTTGTGCGCTTTCCACACAATATTTCCGGCAACTTTTCATTAGCATTTAAATGAAACTTGATAAACGAACGTCGACAACAAAAGAGCCAAGGCAAAATAATAAAAATGGTGAAAATTTTCATTTTTTACAACAAATTATCGCATGAGTTTTCACTTGCATGGCGTTTTCACCAACAACAACAACAAAAACAAATGCTCCTTTCACTCGCCGCCTAAACAACAACAACAAATGAGTTGGAGTGAAAAACGTTTGCAAAAGGAAACGCTTTTTTTTTTTTTTTGTTTTTGTTTTTGTGGCGCCGTCGCCCAGATGCAAAGATAAATTTTTTTTAACAGCACCGAGAAGAAGCGTCCGCCTGGCAATTTAATTTAAATAATGTGAACTTTCATGCCAATGAAAATGATTGCAACAGACAGCCAAAAGAGAAACTCCTCCGAAAACGAGTCACTTCCTCTACAAAAAGCAGCGGCGGCGGCAGCGGCAGCAGCTTCAATCATGATGACACCCACCCACAAAAACAAACGCATGCAATTTCTTTTCGTTCGCCCCCACTCCTCCCCCCGCTCTGCTCAACCAACGAACGAAAATGTCAACACTTTTGACGCATATTAATTTTCAAGCAAACTCCCACGCTCAAGTTTTAGTTTTCTTGTTTTGGACTCTTTTCACTGTTTGCTGTGGAGTCAATTCGTGGCGTCCATTTGCCTTTTAGCTTTCAAGGAGAAAGCTCCTACAATCTCTCTCTCTCTCTGCGGCTCTTGCTCTGCAGTTTTGCTTGCAGTTTTTCGTGAAAGTCGTTGGCAGATCTCTTGTTGTATTTGTTGTTATATAAAATCATTTAAGTAGAGTGAAAATTTGCCAGGCTTTGCCTATTTGATGAGAGATTAGTTGGATTTATTTTGAATCAATTTGAAAAGTCACAATTTTTTTCTCTTTTTCAAACTGAAAACCGGAAGTGCCTTTTCGCATAATCGTAGAGTAGAGTACAGAGTTTGAGTACACAAAATCGAAAACAAAGTTCTTCGCAACAAACAAATCTCAGAGATTGCTAAAGTTGATGAGCACCAAAATTTGTAGAATATCGGGAATAGTAACAGGTACTAAAATTTCTATATCTTTATTAAAAAAAAGGTGCAGAATTCTTTAGAATAAGAAATTTCAAAGTTAAGGAGTAGAACATTCCTATAAAATCAAGGAGAGTCAACACAAACTTATAGGTTCCCCACAAAACGCTTCAACAATTTGTCAAAATAGGCATTTTCTGCAACATTAAACTAAAAATCTCGACGTAATGGACGTCGGACGCACACGAAAATCATCTAGAATCTTCTACCGGGGTTTAAAAAACTTTCAGCAAAGAGCAATAGCACTAAAATTTAAACCTTTGACTGTGCTTTGATGGAATCGTACTTTACATGGAGATCATAGGCAGCAAACCACGAACCTACAAGGTTACGCGATGTTTTTAACGAATGAAAAAGCGCTATTCGGCGCAAAACACCGTTCCGGCATCATTAAATATCTTAAGACACTTGAGCACCGCAACCCAAACCCAAAGTCAGAGTACTAGACGAACTGAAGACGAGTCGTAGTCTTTGGAGAACAAATGGATTGGACCTGAAAATGTACTTGATAGCTAGAAGCTAGAAAAATTAATGGGCTGAAGTTATCATGGGAAAGTAATCCCTTAATCACTTAAGGGACTATCCAGACTAGCCCTAATGTATCTTATTACCCTCAGTGCCTTCGGAGCGCCGGATGACGGATTCACATACAACGCAACGCGGGTTTTTAAAGTCTTTTAAATCCAAATATTGGAAATATGTATAATATAAACAATACTCGAATCTCATGAAAAATATTGTTATATTTGCTCAATATAGACTATATCTTTTTATTTCGGGGCCAGAGTATTACATTTTTCTGAGAAAAAAGGAAAAAAATTAAAATCATTTATATTGATATATCGATATTTTGAAAGTGACATATTAAATATCATTTGATATTTTTCAAATCAGAAATTATCATCGATATTTTAAAAATATTCGACAACTCTAGTAATAAGTCTTAATACGTTCAAAAAACAATGTTAAAATGCCTAGAAAAAGTATACAAATAGCATTGATCCAGAGCAGGGTTCGTCAAAACACACATGATTATTTTGGCGTTTCGTGTGTGTCTTTAGTCAAGCGAGAGCGCGCTTTTTTAGCACTGCTTTGTTCTTGCAAAAGAGAGCAGTAAAGGCTCGCTGCCGCAGTGGGCTCTTGTATACACAGAAGGTAGGAACGTAGCCGGACACTGATCCAGAGGAAGAATATAGACCAAGAAGTCTCAAGATTATAAGAAAGCTTTGGACTAAGGTCAATGGCAATGGGGTCTAAACAACCTTATTTTCTAAAAATTCTAAAGATTTATCTACAGCCTTTTTGTAAAACATTTTCCCCCCAACGCAAACACACACTTTCCCCTTTTCAATTGCCCCAAATATTCAGCTTTTTTTGTTTCTCTTATCTGGAGGCGTATCCGAAAAATTTAAACAAATTTAATCAATGTGGCCCAAATTCAGATACAAACATGTCACAATAGATTTACACAAAAAAAAAAATAAAGGCCAACGTGTTCCATTTTCCATGTATAATGTGCTGTTAATTTTTACATAACTACCGTTGTTTGAAATGCTAATAAAGGC
Organism: Lordiphosa clarofinis; assembly: GCA_018904275.1. Taxonomy (NCBI): domain Eukaryota; kingdom Metazoa; phylum Arthropoda; class Insecta; order Diptera; family Drosophilidae; genus Lordiphosa; species Lordiphosa clarofinis. The sequence goes on from JAEIGQ010000217.1 coordinate 316,289, forward strand.
TGATCCTCTCGCATAATCTACGTGTAGTATTTGTGGTCGGGGCACACAAATGCAATGTTACTTTTGGCAACATAAATGAAAGTTTACAAGAGTTAATAATGAACGAAGGGAAAACATTTTACGATTACGTAAAAAGAAAAAAAAAACGGAGTCGCGCTGACTGCACAGCTGTGTGCTTATTTGTATGACGCGCACTGTGCGCAGTCGCGTAGGCGGGCGGCGGGCAAGCGTCAACGAATTTCACCCGAACACACACACACACACACATACCACAATACAAACGAAACGAGAGCACGAACAAGACTTTTATGTAATCGCAAACATGAAGTTAAAACAAGGTGAGGCAGGGTGGGAAAGCTGTAAGCAGAGGGCCACAATTGCGGGCAGCTTACTAAAGAGCTGGCCTCACCTTGTTATTCCAGCACAACAGCTTGCGGCACAACTCAAACTTGTTTGATGACGTCGTAGTCGCTCTCTCTCTCTCTCTTTTGCGCGCACATGGTCGTTTAGCGCGTGGCTCTCGGCTGTTTTGTTGTTTGTGTTTGTTGTTGTATAATATATTTTCACAACACCCAAACATCATCATCATCATTATCATTAAGCCAGAAATGAAATCAATAAAATTAATAATGATCAAACATGTTTGTGCCCAATTTTCACACACACACACACACACTCTCAAAAAGAAAGAGAAAGAGCTAAAGAAATAAACTTTTGCTTGTTTGCATTTTGCCGCTTTTACCATTTCTCTGCACTTTCTAAACAAATTGTGCGAGGCAAGAAATTGGCTTTCATGCGTTTTCACATTTTGTTTTTGTCGTGCTTTCTTTTTCACACCCCCCCCTCCTTCCCTTCTTCTGGCTATCCGGCTGCCCATTAAACAGCATTGGATTTCTTCAACTTTTTCTTTAGAGGAGAGCGCGCGCACGCGTCGTGATCTCTTCGTTTGGCTTAAAAGATCGTTTTTTATTGGCTTAGAAATTTTTTCTTTCTGTTTTTCAAAGAGATTTGTTCTAAATAAAATGTGGGTTGAGTGAAAGAGGAGATTTTTTTTACGATTATTGGGTGAAATGTGTTAAAAAAAAATTCAAAGTGAAAATTGTAGCAAAATGTATATAAAGTTCAAGCAACTCGGCAACATGTTTACACAAATTGGGCAGTTGACAGGTTGTTGGCAACATGTTGACATGCGGTGGAGGGAGCTATGTTAATTAATTTAATTTAGTCAAACAATTTTTTTTTTTTTTTATTAATTTGTGTGTACAAAGGAGAGAAACAATTTATTGATATCAAAAAGGAAAGTTGCATCAACAAGATGAACACGATTTGTTTTTATGTATTTGATAATTTGCAGCCAGGAATTTGGTGAAAAGTGAAATAGAAAACGGTTGGGAAAGTCGCAGACAATACAAAGTAAAAGTCCAAAGTTGTGGTTTTATTATTGCATAAGCTGATAAAATGTTGCTGCAACATGTGGCTTACGGGTTAGGTCTTCCCCCTTTTTCCAGTGTGAAGAAGCAGTGAAGCAAACTTCCTGTTCCGTTGGGGGGGCAAACAAAAAACGCAACCGCAAAAGTGATTCAACAGTTAAAATGAACAAATTTCGGATTTTAAAGTTACAATTTTAGTAAATAAAGACTTTTCAAAATGTCTGACGTATCTAAAGAAAGGCAACAACTTTCTTTCAAAAAATGGCTAGAAAGTGTTTTACAAATTAATGACACAGGCTGAAGGATACATTTCCTACCAATATATGGGCATTTTCAAACTGAACTGACGCTACACTCACGAGGCTTTGATGTGAAACTTGATCCTAAGTTTAAGGGCTTTATTTCAAAATCAAAAGATGGTATACAAATCAGCTATGACAATCTTTTAAAAGAAGAAGGCAGACGTTTAAATACCAGTAACAAGATCACTGGCTGCTGTGTTCTTTTTCTTTTCTGTTATTCACTGTTAAGTCACAGTCAAGTCACTGTTTAGTCACTGTTAGGTAACAGTTTGGTCACTTTCAAGTCACTGTTCAGTCAATGTCAAGCCCTTGATAAGTCACTGTCAAGTCACTGCCGATTTACTGTTTAGTTTCTGTCGAGTCTCTGTTTAGCCACTTTCAGATCACTGATTTGTCACTGTCACCTCCTATTCCCCACTCTTTCCTTCGTTTTTCCACCGAATTAAAGAATAAAAAGTAGACAAAATTTTTAGAATTGTAGGAGCTATCAAAACCTCTTCTAGATGTTCCAGCTAACCAAGCAAGCGGAAGTTCTGTTGAAAAATCGGATGGATAAAAAACATAAACATAATAAATTTCTACTATTCTGCGCTGTTCAGTTCTAGAAGAAAGCAATTTATTCCCGTACTCTAAGAGGCTATCAGGATATCTTTGATGTAAGGCCCCACACGAACTGAACGTTAGTGCTGTGCATCACGGTTGCGGCCGTTAAATATATAAAATACCGGGAATTTGTTTATAAACACATTAAAAAATCAGTTTCCAACTCCACAGCTGATTTAGCGGACGCTGTGCACTCACTGATGACGAGTCCCGATGGGGTTTGAAATATATCGGAGAGAAATGCACAAAAAATACACCTGACTTCTCGCCGGCCAAAACAGCAACAAAAAGGTCACCAACTAGTATTTGATTTCTTTTTTGTAAATTCATTTGATCGCCCTCAAAGTAGTCTTCCAACGTTTGTTCCAATTTTCAAAACAGGCTTCAAAGCCACCCAAAGGTGCACATTTCATTTTCTAGTTCAATTCAATTACAGTACAACACGTGGCGCAGTAGGCGGTCATTTTGGTTGGCGTTTCTAGAATGCAACACAAAACCAAAATGTTGGTCACTTTTGAAAGGGAATTGGCTCGAATCGGAACGAGAAAAAGTCGTACGCAACGGTCAGAAGAGATGAAAGAGGCTTGATAGAAGCAAGATAAAGTTGGCAACAACACATGCAGCCTTTAGATATGAGTCAATCATTCAATACAGTGAGCACTCATCTGTTCAATTCAGTCAGATGTCTTAATTCAGTTAAATTTGAGAAAGAAGCGAACCAACTAAGAAGTGGGCTGCAGTCAGTCAAACTCATTAAATTTGATCAAAAAATAAAACCCCCCATATAACTGATTACAGTTTCATAAATTTTGCCTTTCAAATGCCTTTAAATTCATAAATTCGCTTCAGTCCAGTCAGTTGATAATGAGCCCCTCCCGTCCATATATAATCATGACTCATCTTCAGGGCAGACAAAGAAGGTCTATCAGACATTGTGCCCAGGCAAGGCCAAAGAAAAGTAAGCAACAAGTGCAATGGAAAAATAAAAACGCAAACAGCAAACGACAATTACTGGCACATGGTCAACGTATTAAGAAAAACACAAAGCGAGCCATGGGCTCAATTTCCAGCTCTCTTCTTCAATGGCAGAAATACACAGCTTTCAATTTGTTTGCTGACCTCAAAATGCAAAAACATAAAGTAGGCGCCCCCGCCCACGTCTTTATTAATTAAGGGGGGAAAGAACGCGCATCAGCATAAATTTCGTGTGTTTACCAAAATGTTTTCATTTCTAGGTTAGGCGCTGCTTTTGGGTCAGAGAAATAGAACCTCCCCCACTACAACTTAATTACTTAAGTAAAAGTTACGACATTTCTAAACAAATCATCAACAACAGAATTAACCAATTACTTACTTAAGTAAGGTCATCCTAAAACTAACCATCTAGGTTACGTCGAGGTTGAAAACTAAAACCGAACTGGCACAGAAAAAAAAACCAACAAAAAAACTACAAGTCATCACAATTAATACAACAGAAAAAAAAGGCAAACAAATAAACAAACAAACAAAATAAATACCAGAGAAACTTTTGCGGCAAACTATTTTGTTTGTTGTAGTGGCAGTAATTCAAGGATTCGTCATCGAATGGGAAATGTAAAGTAGTTCAGGGCAATTGAAAGGTCCTATGTGTAAGTGTGTACGTTACAGGGCCAACAAAAAGTGGGTCAGCTAAGCATCTCAAGTGCAGATGATTTGAATGGCTACAAATATGTTTGTCCTTAGTTTGTTAGCTGGACGTTAATTGGCCGTTAGTTTGTGTTCTTATTCTCTGATTCTATCAAACAATATCAATTATTTTATTAATTAATCAAAAAGAGTTTGAGTTGATGGTGCCAAATTCCTCAGGATAAGGGTGTATATTTTGTGAATGAATGATAATTGGGTTCATTAATTAATCATTATACCGCGTATTAGAGGCAGAAAGGGTATAACGATTTTGAGTTGTAACAGCAAACCAGCCAACCAACCAAACTTTTAACCATTAAAGAGTGAGGGTTTTGGTATGCGAAAAAAAAACCGCTGACCAGCGACTGAATAAATGTTTGCTCTCTTGGCACTAGCCTTAAATGTTATGCCTTCGGCTCGTGTCGGTGTGAACAGCACCAAGTGTTCGGCCCCTGCGGGCCAGGCGTGTCCTTTTGATATTTTAAATCAGAGTTGATCAAGCAGAGAGAGGTCAAATAGAGAAAAAAGTATTGGTGTGCGAAAAAAGCAGCGTGAACTAGCTTTGATCTGGCGGCATCGTATGCTGGTTCGGCCCCAAAGGGCAAGGCGTGACCATCGCTGCATTTACACACTTTTGTTGGTATATTTTTCAGATATTTAATAAATTTTGTTATAAGCATTATTTATTGATCTATTAAGTTCGGTAACCATTAGATAAAAGATAATAGAGATATAAGCAATCGAAAATTTGTCATAGTAACAGCTCACATGTGGGAAAGCGAGAGAGCGGGATCATTCACCGACTTCATATCACGACTTTTTCAGGGCTTAAAGAAAGTCTATCTATGAGAAATAAAACCAATTTATAAGAAGGTCAAAATTTCGATATTTCGATCTACCCCTAATTCAAACTGTTTTCAAGTAAAACTTTTTTATTATACTTATATGGGTTTTAGCGACCTGTTTTTTGTCAATGTTTTGCATTTGGCTGCCTTGAGGTCGGTGGAGAGTTACAATTCAATGTAATCAACACAAATCAACAGAGATTAATAACAACAATTTGGAATAGGAATTGATCGCTGTTTCAAAGATAACCACATCTTATCATCAGCGGACTTTTGTATTGCATATTCACATATTATATAAACCTTTATTAAGTCGATTACTTTCTAAGTTAAAACCGTCAATAATTCGATATGATTATGAATATTATCATTAAAAGCAAAGTAACCTCCTTAAAAAAGGTGTTTTTTTTTAATATTTCAAATCGTCACGAAATGCAAAATATAAAACATTCAGGCCCCGTACGGAGTACGACAAAAATTCCTTTCGTCACAGCATTTAATGTAATTAGAAACACCTTGGCTTTGCTTTGATGCTCATGTGTTGTTAGAAAGTGTTTCTATTTATGTGAAATACTGTGACGAAAGGAGTTTTCTGTCGTTCTCCGTACTAAAAAAGCGTTAAAGACAAATTAACTAAAAATGAAAGAACTCAAAAGGATGTTGCAGCAAAATCAAACCTAACACACTCTGTACAGTTTACAAGAATCGTGCAAAAAAAAAAAATGTTGCAATGGCGAAGAAGAAGCGGAAAATTGTAAAAAGATTATATTTATTATTAAAACTTTTGGTTACAAATCCAAAATTAGCAATTTTTCTTTTGGAGTTTGAACACAAGTGCAGAGGTCACATAAAAATGGTGCAACTATCTGCTTGCGTTCGAACACAAGCGCACAACGAAATAAATTAAGATGAAGATTTGTTAGCAATCAAAACGACCTAGGCAAAGTACGATTGTGTGATACCTTGCATGGGTTTAATGAAAAATTTTTTTAAAAGATTAATTCAGCTTCTGGAAGAGAAGCTCGGCACTCGCAACGAACGCAATGTTGCTGCCGATTGGATCGATATTACTCTAAAGCAGTGTCCGGCAAAACACACATGCTCATTTTGCCTTTGCATGTGTGCGTTTAGACACGCGAGAGCGCTCTCAGTTAGCACATGTTTGTTAGTGCAAGAGAGAGCAGTGTACGCTCTTATAGTGTCGCCGCTGCTACAGAGAATGGACGTCGCTACTTGTATACACAGAACATTGAACGGTGCCGGAAACTGCCTTAAAGCCCTTGCTAAGAGTGTACGACGAAAATGATATTTATAATTCGGATGAGAAAACATTTGCATTAAAAGTGTGATTAATGTTTGAAAGGCAATTTTAGTTTGGAGTGCATTACTGTGACAATCTCAAACAATGTAATGGATATTGACGAAAACAGAGGAGACAATGACTCTGCTCAATATAATAATGTTATAACAAAATGTGAAATGCCAGAGTCTATCCAGACCTTATAAAGGTTTTTTTTTTAATATTGTATTTTCAGATATCACGCATGACTAGTTAAGGATTAAGGATTGCTTGTAATATCATGATGGAAAGACTCACACCGTCAACGGGCTCTGAAACAGCTCTAAGAAAATGTTTGACAAGGAGCATTTGGGCTGATGAGCAAGCCCAGGCGACTCTCGAACTTCACTGTTTGGTGGTTTCTGAAATAGTTCCTAATGAATCGCCCTTTAAATTTGGGGTTGGTTCAACAATCATCAGTTTCCTCTACTTTATGTAATGCCCCTAACCTAATGATATAAAATTAATCAATCAACGAAATTAAATTAATAATAAAAGTATATTTAATTTTACTTCATACTTTGATTCGATTATTTTGTTGGGTCTCGAATTAATGGGGTTCGATCGCGTCACAAGTGATAGATATAACCCACATAGAACTAGAATTCATATAAAAATCAAAGAATGCAGAAAGAATCCCAAATTTGGTTTAACAATGTGGAAAATATAGTCAAAATTTCGCAGAAATCTTTTCTATTTTATGAGACATATAAACGAATGTTTATGTGGGCTTAGGGATGGTTTTTGGTAAGAGGTTTGTGGATTTTTGATCAAAGAGCCCTAAAACTAATCTGCTTTTGGATCAAAACACTAACTTTATATAGAAGTTAGTAAAATTTTTGGTAATGGACATTAAAATGGATCTAAAATAAAACCAGAGACAGCTGAAGATGGAATTGGTAGTCATGAAATAGCGCTATACTGTCAACCAGCCTCCTTTGTGGTGTTGTGCGTGTCATGTTTTAGATAAGTTTTGGATAAAATCCTAACTTAAATGACCTAGAACCTGCTTAAAAAAGTTCTATGATTTTCAATCAAAAAGGTCACCCTTTAAGAGTGAAAAACGTTTATATGTGTTTTTCAGCTCAGTTTTTGAGCTCAACAAGAGCTTAATTAACAATATTTTTTGAGATGGCGTATGGAAACTAAGCAGAGCATTTTGCGGGTCGTTTGCTTAAGATCCAAAAATGAGAAAAAATTGTATTTTTTAAACTCTGTTACTTTATTTTTTTCTTCAGCTTTTATCTCAATGGTTTTGATTTTTACCTAACTTTGACAGAATATTTACCTTTTATCACAGAAATTTGCGGCGGCGTTACAAAATTCCTTAGAATTGGGGCATTTAACTAATAATACTAGGCACAGAGGAGATTGTTGTGGTTGCTGTTGATTGTTGTTGTTGTTGTGGTGATGGTGATGATGACTGCTGCTACTGCTGCTGCTGTTGTTGTTGCTGTGGTGATGATGTTGCTGCTGTGCAGGATGCGAGCAATTATAATGCTGTTGTTGTTGTTGTTGGTGATAGGGCGGCAAACGGGGCGACGATAAAATAGATGACGACGACGACGAAGACAAAGTAGAGGAGGAATTCGTTGAGGAGGCCGCACTGATGGGTTGATGCTGCTGCTGGTTAAGATGCCGCCTTATAGATTGATTGATGCGATTTGTAATGGAATTGGTCAAGGCGGAATGATGGCTATGCAGATGATGAGAGTTGGTGGAGGCGGAAGAGGAGGAGGAGGAGGAGGACGCAGCTGTTGAAGAAGAGGCAGCTCCAAATAAACGGCTGGCTATGATGCTGTTGCCGCCGTTGTAGTGTGTATTACCAATACAGGCGCTGCTGCAGTTGTTCGATGAAGATGCCGTTGGGGAGGAGGAGGATGAAGAAGAGGAGGCAATATTTGAGGAACTTTGTGCACGCGTCAAGATATGTTGCAAGTTGCTGTTGCCGAATATGTTGCTGGGTGTTGCCAAATGTTGCGCCAGTGTTGCTGAGCTACTTCTACTGTTGGCTGCTGTTGCTGCTGCGCCAGTTGCTCCACTTTCGTAATTCAGGTGACCCAAATGTTGTTGCAAAACTGAGGGCGCAGCGGCGGTAGCTTGTTGCTGCTGTGGCTGCTGTTGCTGCGGCGGTGTTGGCGGTGGCGTGGATACAATATGTGGGTGTTGTTGTTGCGATGATCTGCGCAGTAATACTGGAGGCGTTGATATCAATTGCTGCAGTCGACTGCAGTTACCACTGCTGCTGCTGCTGGCCGCTGCGGCAGCTGCCGTTTCGGGCGGCGTGGCCAAAGCGCTGCTCAAGACACTATTATTGTTGGCCACATTTTGTGGCACCTCGTTCTGGCAGCAACAATTATCACTTGGAAGCTGCTGTGGGGCTGGTTGCTGCTGCTCCAAATTCACATCGACAACATTCTCATTTTGATAGATTTCATTCAGGTGACGCTTTTTCTTGATTTTCACATAAGGCTCAAACATTTTACCAATAATCCGAATGTTGCCAAGATTTCGATTCTTTGATTTTTGTATGTATAATCTATAAATATTTTACACACACGCACACACTCACTCACACACTCTGGCACATTTGCAACACTTTTATAAATATTATTATTATCTTTGCTTTGTGTTTGATAAACCGTAATAAAAATTGCTCAATTTTCTTTGTTTTGTGGTTATAAATTTTTCATTTGAACTACTTTAAAAAATCAACAAATCTTTTCTGTTGCTGCCGCTGTTGTTGTTGCTGCTGTTGTTGTTGCCACACATGCTTGCTGTTCAGCTTTTTGGACTTTATTATTATTTTTGTATGGTGGGCGACACATGAACACGAGGCGAGCAGAACGAAAGAAAACGAATCAACCGCTTCGCTTGAAAGTTTGCGCAGAACTGAACAGAGCAGAGTCAACTGAGCAAGCAAAACCCATGTGGCTGCCGCTGCTGCTACGGACGACGTCGACGACGACGACGAGGGCGACGACAGTGAGCGGTTGTTGCTGCTGTCGGGTGAGCGGCAATTCAGTTGTTGTTTGGTGCTGCTGCTGCTGCTGTCCGATTTCAGTTTTTCGGTGCCGACGCCGGCAGCGCTGCTTGTAGCGTTTCAGTTTTCATTTCGTTTCTAGTTTTCATATTACGGCAAGGCAAGAGAGCTGGGAACGCACAGTGGTCGCTAGGATAAAACCCGCCCAAATCATCATTAAGGCCAGATTTCTGTTCTTCCCGGTAGCTGCTATGTGTCAGATAAACTTACAACTTACTCTGTTATATGTCAGTTTGTGTGAAGGAAAGCTCTATGAAGATGTGAAATCGGATCTAGTCGGTTTTCACTTTCGGTCAGATTTGGCGAAAGTGGAATTGGTAAATGAGAATACAATTTTGTACGTCAAAAATATTGAAATATTTTAACTTAAACAGAACTATTTCGGTTTTCACTTTCGACAAAATTTGGCGGAAGTGGAATTGGTAAATGTGGAACAATCTTAATCGTTTTTAAAAGAAAAGGGATCAATTAAAACCCATTGTTATCCAAGTTTTGAAAGCTAAGTTGTAAAGATTTTGGGAAGATGACTTTCAAAATAATAAATCTTAAGCAAACATCTAATCGAAATGTATAGTTCGGAAACCTTTAAACTTAAAGGCTCACAGTCCTAAACCGTACCACAAAAAAAGAGATCTGTTCGGGTTGTTCTTCCAGAACCTGAACCAGAACCCGATTTGAAACCCTATAAAAATCCTCAAAATTAAAACAGTTAGAAATATGTAGAAGCCTTTTATTTCAAGACCATTCTCTTTGGAAAGCCGTTGTAGAGGACATAACAATAATCATGGCTTCTCCCAAAAATCCGAAGCGGTTGGAACCCGTAAAATTTTGTGGGTTGGGGTTCACGGAGCAGGTTCAGAAGGTTGCTGAACCTAGGTTCAGGTACGATCCGGGGTTAAAAAAAAAATAAATTTATGCAGGCTTTGGAATTATTTGAAAATGACCGCCATTATGTTTAAATGTTTCGATTTTTAAGTGGTAGGGTATGGTAATCGAATGATGGTTACACTGATGTACTTCCCGAGAAAAGATAGACAACAAGACGAGACAGGCAGACCGAAAGAATAACCGTATGGGCGATAGTGTGTAAATGATAGCCCGAAAACCGAAAGATATCCTAGTTTACAGTACTCTGAAATCTCCGAATCTGCTAAACATTTCATTCATATATATTGAAAATATCAGAGTCTAGATATTTTTAAGATAGTATTTGAGAATAGTCGATACTTGATAAGGCTTATTGCCTTTTAGTTACTTAAATGTACATTATTCTTAAGCCTTAAACTAAAGCAGCTAGAAAAAAATACAACATTTTTGAACCGAACCCCTTCTTGAAAAGTTTGTCAACTATTTAAGAATCTATGAAACAAGTCTCGAATCAGGACATTAGTACAGAAAGCGGTTTGCGAACAAATGACTCGAACCGCCGTATCCAACTATCCAACCTTCAGCAGAATATAATAGGTTTGCAGCCTCCTTTCAAACCTTCCGATTTCGATCTTATTAAGCAGTAACGAAATTGTTATTTTTTTCGTTTCTAAAAACTGAAAGTCCATTCTTAGATATCAGAATTATTATATATATTATACCAAATGATCGATTTCGAGAGATGGCAAGTATGAATTAAATGTGAATAAAACTTACTGTGAATTCAAAAAAAAATGTTAAACACATATTTGTTGTTGCGTTTGAGTTTTTAAGAGGCATATGAGAGAAAGAAAAGAGGGAACACATGTTGTTGCACTACGCTTAGCCATTAGCTATGCGAGTGGGCTATACGCTGAGCTATCCCTATGCTGAAGGCAACAACAAAAGCTTAGGCACCCCTGTCATAAAGTAAATTTTCTTAACCAAGAGTTTATCGAGACTAAAAGGAATAAAACTGTTAAAATTTAATCTGGAAATGAGTGAAATCCTTAAGGCCCTCTTCTGGTCTAGAGGGCTAAATTTTACATGTTTTTTAAAAATTCGTGGAAAGAAATCGGGAAGTGATTTTGTAATTCTGTTTTTGTATTTTGTTGTACAATTCATTATAAAAAATACAAAATTAAAAATTTGTGAATGCGAGGGCTGTTCAAAAAGTTCTCTGGATCCAAAGTAGGCTCTTCCAAAAAAAGATGAGTCGATGGTACCCACTTTTCCGGAAGTTACAATTATCAGAAAGCAAAACGGAAGATGAAGTATAAATTTGAAAAATTGACGGCCTTTTAAAAACGAAAACTCAATTTTGACTCTCGATACAAAAAAAATAGTAAAAACTATTTTTAAAGTTTCAAGTAATTTAAAAAATTGCTTGTTTTATCGAAGACATTGGTCGACAAAAAGGCTGTATCTTAAGTATTTCGAATTTTGAAAAGTCCTTTTGGGATAATATTTTTGAATATCTAAGCTAAAAAATAAAACATTAGAAAAAAATGTTTCTAGACCAGAAGAGGGCCTTAATACAGTAGTAAAATTATCAGTGCTGAAATCAGTACCCATGAAACTCACCCATAAGATCAGTACTGAATTCTATGGGAAGCGTGAAAAAGGCAGTATTAAGGCAATCCAAACTCAGGTTTACTAAATATTGCAAAAGTTATCTTAAAAATACACGTTTCCAAGCCCATTGGTAAATATTAGGCGAATTAAGAAAAACTTAATTGGCCTGCTAATACTCGCTTTTGAGCTCGTTGTGCGATAGTTCGCCAAATACTCGTTGTTCCTAACTCTTCCTAGTCCAATAACAGTTGAAGTTAAAGGGTTAAATAAAATTCGTTAAACCTTAATTTCTTTGAATTTTATTCCATTTTTAAAAGCTTGCCAAAAAAAAACATTTGCCAAAAGGTGCTAAGTCTTAAGTTATATAGGGACCACTGTACCTTGAAAATGTTTGTAGTGTGTCGAAACGTGCACACACACGCACACACCTACACTTTCATTAGTCAAGTGAGTGCGGGGGTAAATCTTTGTGTGAGGTCGATGCTTACATGTGCGAAAGAAAGCATCATCAAGCGACAATGAAAATTGAGCGCAAGTGCAGAGAGAGAGAGTACAAACGAGCGAACGCATAGTTAGTCGAGGGCCAGCTGATAAATGGTTTGTGTGTGTGTGTGTGGTCATCAGCAGGATTGGGCTGAACGAGGCCGCTAGAGCCGGCAGTCCTTGGCGTAGCAGATAAACCGTAATCATTTGGTCCTCCAACCACACTGAGCTGACGCAAGCTGGCTTCCTATCTTCTTGTTGTACAAAGTACAGAAGACTCAAACTTATCAATTCCCTTTATTTCCTGCGGTTTGTCTTTTTTCGGGTGGTTTAGCCGTTCGTATGTATTCCACAGCTAAAGGGGCGTTGTCGACATCAGCATATGTCGTCTTCGTTGGCCAAAGCCAAAGCCCACCCAGTGTACTTCACTTCACTCCACTCCAACAGATGCCACTTCTCAACACATTCGTCTCATTTATGGCGTGCAAATTAGCATAGGGGCCAAAAGGCCCTTCTTCGTCGTGTGTGTCCTTTGGGAAAATCAACCATACACATCAGTTTCAGCTACTGTTTGTGCGGATCTTTGCCATGTGTGTGAGTGTAGGTAGAGGAGAGTGTTGCCCATTAGTTAGATGGTTTGGTCTGACGTTTGACTTGAATGTGTGAAAATTTGGCCTCCCTTTGAAGTTGCGACATTTCAAAAAAAAGGTGTTGAAAGTCGTGCTGAGATTTGCGTTGGGAGTTGGGGGTAAAGTAAGTGAGTGAAATTAACTCGGTAATTAGGTATTGTAATGGTTCGCTTCAATGTGAAGCTAGGAGAATGCAGGGATGCATGATTGACAGATGAGGACTTGTCGCCAACAACATTTACTGTACATTCACAGAATATTTAAAGAGTTTTTATAACAGTGACTCAAATTTGTTTTTAAACCGTATTTATTTTCAAACATATGAGGTGCGGTTTATGTGGTCGTAAGATAATAAGCTTTGACCTATGATCCGGCTCGAAGGACCAAAAACCCAGAACCAAATCGGTCCTCAAAGTTTCATTATGGACTAGTTTACAGACTTAATCCCAAAGATTTATTCTTTAATGACTTGTTAATTCTTCATATGAGTATAAACAACTTAAAACGATAAAATAAAATATCATATTAAATGACCTTCAAAGTAATATATAATGAGCTGTCACATAGAATGACCGCCCACTGCTCCACGTATTAAACTTTAATTGAGTTGAGCTGAAAAACGAGTCCACAGCGCCAAGTGGTAAGAAATTTCCGACTTTTCTTTTGTCCTAAGCCTTGTCGTTTTCGAGCTTTAAGCATACAAACAAACCACAATTCATTTTTTTTAAATTGCCTGAACAAAAAACTTTTAAAGGATTTTTAAGAGATAGTGTCATTTATTTGAAGCCTCATCATTTTGAAGTCTCACCATTAGGTTTTTTTTTCAGTAAGTATCGTTTCGCTCAAGAGCAAACCACATAGTTTCTGTGCGCTCTGAATCAGTAATCTTTTGTGCCAACAAAACACAATTTTGCGGGAAAGTTTACTTTTTTGCATTTATCGAATGCTGGAATAAGCTTATGGGGAATATGCTTAGTCGATTTCCAAATGAGTCGGCGCCAAAGGCGAATATTCACGGTGGCGAGGTCCAAATGGGCCTCAGAGTTACTACAACCGGGTGAAACCATAACAGGGCAACGATACCGAACTCAATTGATGCGTTTGAGTAGAGCATTGTTGCACTTCCGACTACAATTAGTTTTCGTAGATGACGCATGCCCTTGAGAATCAACACTTTCGCTCTTTTGAAAAACTCCACAACTGGATCGATTCGAGAATCGCATCAAAAGATGCATAGTTTTTTCAAGATCATATCCCTTCAGTACGGCTCAATACTGAATCAGACCTGAATCAGCACTGATTTGGAAGGACAGGTACTGAATTCATGGCTGCCTTTACATGCATTTCAGGCCTGAATTTAACACAGACAGGGCCTACTACGTCATGACCTTCTCATTTTTCAGGCTTGATTTCAGTACTGAAAAATCATGGGTAGTACTGAAATCAGTTTGAGCAATTCCTACTTCTCAGGTCTGATTCAGCACTGACAAATTCAGTACTGAGACGTTGAATTGCAGGGATGCGACAATTGTCAGAAAGCTAGGGAAAATTAGTGCCTAAAAATTAATTTGCAATCAATTTTTCACTATAAAAAGTCAACTTGAAAAAAATCCTTTAAAAGATGAAAATTTTTTTTTTTGCATTATTTTAAGGGCATTTATCATATTCTTTGTTAGCGTATAAACAGGGCTTAAATTTATATGAATTATTGACAACAAAGACAAAATAAATATTTAGTTAACCCTTTTTGATTCGAAGAAAGCTTTGCGAGTTCGAACCTTGAACCTCTTTCGAAATTTGTCGCGGTTTGCAGACCTCGTTTCAATGCTTAGTTTACTAATTATCATGTTAAAAGCAGTTTTAACCCACGCAAATGACACAATGTAATCACAACTACCCACCCACCCACATTGTGTTGGAGCCCCGCCCTTATAAGGCAATTTAAACTTGCGTGTTTGCATCACCATCATCATCATCATTATCTTCTTCATCATCATCATCTCTGATATCTGAAAGGCCATTTGGACGTTCAGCGACCTTTACGCATGTGTCGGTTAATGTTAGCTGACTTCCTTTTGATTTGCGGAAACATAATCAACCGCAGCAACTGGTTCACCTCTCATAAAACCAAGATTTGAATCTTCTCAATGCTGCTGAAACATGACTTTCACAACAATTGAATTTCAATGAGAAATTGCATTCGCTGGCTGACGCGAGCGGCCGTGCGTTTAGTACATGCTTAACTTGACACTGATTTCCATAAACAAATCAAAACTATAACCCAATTTTCACATAACACAAAACCAAAGCCAGATGACAAAATTGAAATCATATCATCAGCTGAGCTGAGCTGAGCTTGAGGCTGCTGCTGATGTCGTCGCCTGCGTTGGCGTCGCGTCGTTGACGAAAGTGTTAATTGATTTGATTGGCTTCGGTTTATGCCCAAATACGAAATATGGCAGAGCTAAAAATACTTAAGCCAAAAAAGAGAGAAGCGAAAGATAACGTGTTACGAGAGCCCGCACATCCGTTAGATATCGATGCCAAATGAAGTTGTAAGCTCTATGAGATATGAAATAGTTGCCTAAATGCCGTGGGATAGCACTTCCGTACTCGTGCCGCGAGTGAAACTTTTTAGAGAGAGAGAGAGAGAGACTTTTCGTAATCACTTTGCAGCAATTGGCGTTTTTGGTTTCGTGAAATTTACATTTCACATTTTCACAATCTTTTTTGTTCGTTTGGCTTTTGTTGCTCATGTAACAAATGAGTGATTGGAGCAGCAGGCGGCAATCGCGCGCCGCTTTCCGCGTTTCACACAGCAACAACAACAACAAAAGCCCATGGCGAGCATAGAAATCTGCGCTTTGTCGTCATCATTGGCGATGTCTTGACTTGGTTTGGTTTGGTTTCTTTTGGAGTGTTTTTTTTTTTTTTTTTTTTTGCGTGTGCTTTCTTTTTGTCGTACGCTTAAACGTTAAGTGCTTAAGTAGATTTCATTAAGAGATCATTTTTGTTCTCAAGCCATTCTGAACTTTCTCTATTGAATAGAGTCCAGAAAAGTGGATACGATTGAGAACAAGCTAATGTGATCTTAAGAAGATGATCGGTTCAAGAGAAATTATTTGGGCTACGAACTGAGAATTTGGTATTTGGGTTGTGTAATATGGAGTTCAACTTTTTAATGGTATTGATTAAACCTTATTTGAACTAGAGTAAACCGGATCATAATATGAGAAATTACTTAAACTGATATTTGAGTTTGGTAGCAGTCCAACAACAACTACAACGGAAAATTATTCCTTATTATCTGTATGTATCCGCATATGTATCTTTTAGTACTGCGGCCGTCTACATGTGTCCCAAGCGAGAAACTGTCGCATACACTTTTCTTTGCGCTGTCTGCTTGTGCTCCTTGCTGACGCCGTTAGGCATGAATTTTGCTTGTGTAACGTAGTACGAAGCGAGGCAATTGCTTTTGCGAAAGAATGGCGCCAGTTGCCAAAAAATAACTCTCGGAAAATAACTCACCGCTGATTTACGCTTTGTAGTAAAAATTTAGTGTAGTTTTGGAATACATAGAGTAAGAAAATGTTAGTTTTAAACTCTTTCCGTACTAGTTGACATGTAAAAAGCGGATCTCAGCGCCATTGAAAATTTGAGATACACGTTACACAGGGGAAGAAATGTTTAATAGCCTTCCCTTCTGTAAATTAAGAGTGCATTAACATTATGTTAATTAACATTTGTATAATGTAAATTTACAGTGCATTAACGTTCATGTAACATTAACATTATAATAGCACAAAGCTTGCGTAAGCATGGAAGCACAAGCACAAAAGTTTTGATTGTTATAAAAAAGTCAAAAGGTATGCAACGTTATTTTTTACAGCGCTATTTATTAGCCGATCTTTATTAAAATTTTGAATTTTGTGAGCAAAGGATTGAGTACAAACTTAATTGAATTTAGGGGTGCAATAGTACCACGCGCTCTGCTTAACATCTGTTACTGAAGGGAAGAAATGTTTCATAGTCTTCCCTGCTGCTACTTAACAGAGCATTAACAATAATGATAACATATTTACATATTGCTTAGAGACGGCGCATGCTGACCAGTTAGACATATATAACATAAGGTGTGTCTAAGGAAAAGCCGAAAAGTAATCAACAACCAAATCTTCATGATAATCTGAACAAGAGGTGCATTTGTGGCGTGAATTTGAACGTGTCTTGATGGGTCGTGAGCGAACTCAGACTTTCGTGCGCGATCCTCCATGATTCGTAAGTGAACTTAAGTCATACGTCGGGAAAGCAGTATTCACGAAATTTGAAGACAAATTTTTCTTGAAGAAAATGTTTCTGGACTTTTCAAATTTTTATAAATTGTACCCCTTTCTTAATTTTTACTATCCGTTTATCTTTTTATTCATTTTCATAATAATCAAAACTCAATTTAAAATTTTTTAAATTTCGCGATTTTTAGAACCGTTTGATCTACACCTTCCATTTAGACGTCTGACTACCCGTCTTTTTGACAATCTAAACTCTTGAAGAATTTTGCAAATTTCAAATTTTGTTGAGCGTTCGATGCTTTTATTTACCCGTATTCCGGACTATTTAAGCTCATAAAGTTTTGCGATTTTTGGATCCGATTGACCTTTGCTTCCCATTTACCGGTCTGTAATTTCCATTCATCAAATTTTCTTCAAGAACGCCAAAATACCGGTTGGGTTCAGTTTGTTTCGGTCCTTCGAACCTCTCATATATAATCCCCCTCAAAACTTAACCCGAAACCGACCTAATGTATACAAATAACGGTTCTAATCCCGGAAAACACAATGAGATAGTATAGAATCGCTTGAAATAATAATTAAAGATGGGTTTTAGAAGTCCAATCCATATTGCGATTTTAACTAGAAAATAAGACTTAGGTCAAGTAAGAATGTAGGATTGGGAAAGCAAGGTCCTTTGAATGATATCATAGCTGGGTAATCTGGACTCGATTTCCTGATCAAAAATTTTCCTTAATTTTGAGCGAAATTTAAGGCAGAAATCTGTCGTCTAACAATTCAAACCTTTAGGTTCGATAAGAACTCCTTCCATTTTCCCAAGGGGTTCGAACCTTTGGACCTTACCTTGATCAACTGTGCCCAACGGTGAAGGGCAGAACTCCCACAGTTGGTGTGGCGCCACATTCAAAAGTTCTCCGTTATAAACAAACTTTAGTTGGTTCAGGGTATAAACAGCCCGTTAAACAAGCTAAGGATGGGGGCCCATAGAGACGTGCCAATTGCTAATAAGCATATGTGTATAAGCAAAGACAATCCATATATCTATAAATCTTTGATATAAGTCATACGCCGTCATTTGCTAACACTAAAAATTTCGTAAACCACTTTAAATAGGGCATAAAACCGGGGACAAACCCAAGCTAAAATTTGTTTCAGTTTGAGTACATATTTCCATATTTCATATTAACACCTCAAAAATGTATTCCAATGAGTATGTTTTTTTATGGTATAAGCCGTTTTCTATTTGCTGTAGCCAGTTTCCATTTTATTGTTTGATCTATTGACATAACTTGCACCCACCCAAAAAAAGAAAAAAAATGTTTGGCTGTCACGCGCCAATTGAAACTAGTTCGGTGATAAATCATAAAATGATTAACAATTTTAATTTGAATTTATTTTTTTTTCACAATTTTAGTTATTTTTCACTTCCTGTCTTTTCAATCTACTTGAATGTTAATCCTCTATTCAAAATCTGCAAAATTTTACAGCTTGTAGCCTAAGACAATTTGTCAACTTGTTTGTCATATCTTGTCTAAGAGATCTTCGTTTCATCAAAGAAAAGACGAAAAAGGTAATTTCCCAAAAAGACAAAACAAATGGAACACCCAAGGACCGATCTTATCGGCGACAACCGAGAAACGTCAAAACATTGGGTTTCCTGCTGATCTCTCTTCTGGGTGGCAATTGTGTTAAAGGTGAGTTATGAAATTGCTGCAGGCAAAAACCACAAAAGGCAGCAAGGATTGCTTCCCATTGAGGGTCTGTTTGCGCTCATTAAACGAAGAAAAGGTGCCAGGCAGCTGCAGTACACATTACATACCAAATAGCACCTGTAAATTGACATTGGAGAGTTAACTTTGTTGGTGGTCTCTTCCCCCCCTCTCTCATTACTCTGGGGCCACAAATAGCTCTCTAACAATTACGCCTCCTCAATGGCATATAATTCAATCTTCGCTTTGCTCTTTTGTGTGATGGATGCCTGATGGATGGCTAAAGAGACTGAGGGGCTGAGACATGCAAAGAACACACAGAATCACACACGCATATCAGGTGAAGATTTTGTATGTGTGTGTGTGTGTGTGGATGTGGCTAGGCTAATTCGAAGTGCGTGCATGGTTGATCTTTGTGTGTGGCCCAAGCGTCACAAACAGAGTACAGTGGGGACTCAAGAAATGAAACATTGTGTGGGTATTCTATCGCTATCGCTATGCGCAATTCAACAACGAATGTGGGCTTAAACAGAAAAGCGTGAGAATCAATCGTAGAGTTCGAAGTGATACAAATTTTGTTGCTTTTGGTTCAGTAGTTCATCTTGCTCATTATTGTTCAGTTGATAATTTGTACTTTATTGTTCAGTTGCTCATATACTTGATCTTTTTTCAGCTTAGGGTTGCCGGATAGTTGAAGAGAGAAAATATCCATATTGACTATCAATAATATCGACGAAATATATCACCAAAACGGATATCGATATATAGTCTCAGATACAGACGCGTTTGATATAAAATAAAAGTGTGTCTCATGGGACGCCCGTTTTGAGCGAAGACCTTTACGTCGATAAATGCGATTTAAGTAATGGCAACAATACACCTTTTGGATTCAGTATAAAAACGAGAAGGCCAAGCTAACTTCGTCTTTGCCGAAGTTTAAATACCCTTGCAAATGTTTTAATACCACAGAGTTTACGAACGTCAGCATTAAAACAAACCATTTTTCTGATAAAACCCACTTTTTGACCGATAGTTTCTATGGCAGCTATAAGATATAGTAATCCGATTTTGACAAAAACTTCCAAATCTGTGTAAAAGCGTATAAAACTAATAATTTACGAAGCGAAAGGCGTTTACATTAAAAACAAAAAAGTTTTCTCACAAAGACCCACTTTTCGACCGATAGTTCCTATGGCAGCTATAAGATATAGTCATCCGATTTTGACCAAAACTTCCAAATCTGAGTAAAAGCGTATAAAACTAATAATTGTCGAAGCGGAAGGCGTCTACATTAAAAACAAAAAAGTTTTCTCACAAAAACCCACTTTTCAACCGAAAGTTCCTATGGCAGCTATAAGATATAGTCATCCGATCCGGTTGGTTCCGACATATTATCAGTGTGCAGTAAAAAGAAAACTCTGTGCAAAGTTTCAGCTCGATAGCTTTAAAACTGAGAGACTAGTTTGCGTAGAAACAGACAGACGGACAGACGGACAGACGGACAGACAGACAGACGGACAGACAGACGGACGGACAAAGCTCAATCGACTCAGCTCGTCGCCCTGACAAGAATATATATAGTTTATGGGGTCGGAAATGAATATTTCTATGCGTTGCAAACTTCTGGGCAAAATTATAATACCCTTTGCAAGGGTATAAAAATGTTACATAATAGGTATAAAAAAAATTAGGTCAATGTCAAGTCAATGCCGAGACACTGTTAAGTTACTGTCAAGTCACTGTTAAGTCACTGTTAGGTTGCTCTTAAGTCACCGTTATGTAGCTGTTAGGCCACTTTTAGGTCACTGGGTCACTGTTAAGTCACTTTTAGGTCATTGTAAAGTCACTGTCTAACAATCGACATTACAGTTTATAGCACAGAATTCACAATTTGACCTCAATGCAGCCACTCTTTTTATCCGGTATGATATTTTGTATGCCGATATTGGCGATTACACTAGTTTACAGCCAAAAAGACCCATTTCTACTGAAATTTTTTTTTAGTGTAGTTTGGAATGGTGATCTCAAAAATCAATTTCAAAAATTTTTTCATGGCTCCGTTTTTGAAATATAATTTTTTTTTATTTTTTGGTAGGGGCATTTACATTTTAAGCCATATCTCACTTTATAATTGTCAGATAGAGTCAAGCACGATAAGAATCGAAAGGTTATTTCGCTGCCGATAATCGAGTAGAACATTGTTTTTAAATCGGTTCATTAGTTTGACTACAATATCCAAAAATATTTCGAAAAAATCGATTTTTTGCTCGAAAATTCATTTTTGGTCGCCTGGAAAAAATATAAAAAAATCCAAAAAAATTATTTTTATTTTTTCGACGTAAGAACTGCACTTCTACGAAGAAAAACAGATATCGATGATCAAAATCTGTGAACAAACACAGGAGCTGTAAGCAACTTAGTGCAAAAAAATGTGATATTTTCCTGAATATTTTAAAATAAATTTTCGTTTGCTTCGACTTTTGTTCCGTTTTTAATTTTTATTTTTGTTCTGGCTTTTCGTTCACGTCATAATTTGACCAAAAAACGAAGAAAAGTACAATGTTAATTTTTGGAAACACACAATATACTCAAATTTGACTGTTAGTTCCTTTACTAAATTTGATCCATCTATGGTACGTGTTACACGATTTTCCTCACAAATACCTTATTTTCTTCGTAAAAGTGCGATTTTTAAGTAGAAAAAATAAAAATAATTTTTTTGTATTTTTTGGTATTTTTTCTAGTCGTTTAAAAATGAAATTTCTTGGATTTTCGAGCAAAAAATCAATTTTTTTGAAATATTATTGGTTGTTGAATTCAAACTACTGAACCGATTTAAAAACAATGCTCCATGCAATTATTGGCAGCTCCATTACCTTTCGATTTATTTCTTACTTGACTCTATCTGACAATTATGAACTGAGATATGGCTTAAAATGTAAGAGTACCTACCAAAAAAATTTAAAAAATTAATATTTCAAAAACGGAGCCATGAAAAAATTTTTGAAATCGATTTTTTAGATCACCATTCCAAACTATACTAAGAAAAATTTTCAGCTGAAATGGGTCATTTTTTTTTTTATTTTTGTAAACTAGTGTTATCTATTCTTCAATAAACGATATATCAGAAAAGTTACTATGGTAGTAGGTGCAAAACGTATGGATGCAGCAATACGCTGCAATATTAGGTGTCAATGTTAGAATATATTGAAGATATCGTCATGAAACCAATAGCTTATTGAGAGCTAGTGCAGATAAATTGTTCATGCTGTCTGAAAGTGCATTTATACTAAACTCTCTTGGTCTTAGCTACGGCAAGCGTTTAACTTGTTTATGTGTAAATAGCGAAATGTCTTCGGCCCCTGGGGGCATCACGTTCTCTTTTGAATTCCTCACTGGATATTTTTTTAAGCTTTATCTGTAAGTCTTTAAAGCAAAATTGGCCCTCGGTTCCATCCCGGGAAGCCCGAACGCTTGCCGAATCTGACACCAAAAGAGTAAGAAAACTTCAGTCGCTTGACAGAGTTCGAAGCTATAAGGTCGAATCAAATTCACGGAGGTTTGTTTTTGCACACTAATACACTCTCACTTTTTGGCCTCGCTCTCGCTGGCCATCACTGCTTTAAAGCCTACACTCAGATAAGAAACAAAATTGGTTCGAAAAATACTTCACATGGAAAAAAACACGTTTCAATTGCTTTGAAATCACAACAATTTTGAACAGAAGACTTACTTATACGAAGTAATGTGCCTAACTAAATTTGTATATTTTATTGAGTACACGTTTTTAGGGGTTTGATTCCCTGATTCTCACTAATGTACTTTGAAATATTGTACAGTGTAGTTTTAAAAAACTTGAAAACTGTTGAAAAGATTAGATATAATGGTCTCTAGAAATCGTCACTGGCAGTTTTATAGTAAAGGCGTTCCTTAATAGCTATTCAGTTTTCTTAATCGATATATCGATGTTTTTGGAGGCGATATACTAAACATCGATATTGAAAATTCGAAATTTTGATATTATCGATATTGATATTTCGAGAAAAATCGACAACCCTATTTCAGGGCAATAAACACCTCTTCTTTGGTAAACGTACAAGTTTTAAAGTATACCCAACGTAACAGACATCGTCCTGCTCATTCATACACGGCTTGTCCGGCACCAACTGGATTCGGTAACGGGCGTTCCTAGCTAACGAACGTGCGGATGGTCAGTTGTCTCCGAGCACCTGGAGAGTCAGGACAGGCATTTTGCAAGCCGAAAATGCAGCCCGATTAAATTCTGTATGAAACTCGGCAAATCTGCGACAGAGACGTTTGATATGATTAAGCAGGATTACCTAGATGTTGCTTTAGCAAGAAGAAGGGCCGGGAAGAGGTCGCCGATGAAGACCGTGCTGGAAGACCTTCGACTTCAACAAACACCAATGTGACTCGTGTGCGCAAAGTTTTGAACTCAGACCATCGACTAAGTATTCGTTTAATTTCCCAGATGTTTAATTTACCAAAATCGGTGGTTCATGACATTGTGACGGAGCATTTGAACATACGCAAGGCATGCGCGAAGATGGTCCCAAAAGTGCCAACGGCCGGCATCCCAACGCTTCCGCAGCCGCCCCACAGCCCAGATGTAGCCCCCCGGAGTTTTTTTTTGTTTCCTCGCCTAAAAAGACTGATGAAAGGCCAGCACTTTGACACAGGGAATCCAAGCAGCATGCACCGCGGCTCTGAAGGCTATTCCGGAGAATGCCTTCCGTAAAGCCTTCAACGCTTGGAAATCGCGCAGAAGGAATTATAACGATTGGCTCAATAAACTTTTTAAAATCGACTGAGTCCTATGTATTACTTTCGGGTGATTTTTAAGCTTCATATACGCTGTGTACGTTTGGTACTGACTATATATCGACATATCGATACGATTTCCGGCATCGCTAGTTCAGTTGCTAAGAGCAAAATATAACAAGTCTGTTAGCAATTAAACAACTGAACATGGAAGAACATGCAATGCTGGGTGTACACTACGTCACAGAGTGTGATAGCGACATGTGTCAGTGAGTGACCAACTGCACATTTTTTGTTACAGCAACTCATTTTTGTTCACTTACTCATTAAAAGTAGCAATACCCAGCACTGACTTACGTTTATTTTTTTTTTTTTTTGGTTCTTATGGTCATTGTTAAAAACGTTTTCTACTCTATATGAGTCCCTTCTCAACTGTAAAGTAGTTTGTAGCGAGAGTTTACTGCAGTTTGCTTGAGGTACCTGTAGAGGAACAGGGAATTCAAATGCCAATTGAGTGGCTTCGTTTAGGATGCGGCAGCCAAAAAGGAAACCCTTCTTGCATTTAATAAAAAAAATTGTGTGTTTTTTTTTTTAATAATTTAAATAAAAAAAATGCCACCAAAGTAGTTTCGGTTGCCTCGTGTGTGTCAAGCGCAGACTCAGTGCCTAAACACACACATATGAGAGGTGGCCTCGGCCTCGGTTGAGACGATGACGACGGCGACGACGGCGACGTCGACGATGAGCGAACCACACACGAATTTTAGCAGCGTTGGTGGCCATCGCTGGAACATTGAACGTCCAAGTCCGGCGTTGCGACGGAGCAAACAGAGAACAAACCCAAAACCAAACGTTTGGTTTGTCGCACAGTTTCTCCCCCCCACCCCTCTCGATTCATTTGCTTTGCTTTTCTTTTGTTTTTTTTTTATTACTGTTGCTATTCTGTTTTAATTGTTTTTGGGGCTGTTCTTTTTATTTTAGCCGGGTTTTGTCATTTGAGCAATCAAAACAAACCAAGTCCAGGGCCACACACACACACCAATCCTGCTGCTGCCCATCTCTCTCATCGCTTTTTTAATTTCCTTTCCTTTGTCTGCTTTAATTCGACCTTTGACACTGAGTTGTGGTCGTTTGGGGCGTGGATTAGAGCGTTGGGTCATTAAGAAGCCGTTTATTATTATTATGAGGCCTTCTTAGCTTGTAATTAGTTGTAAAATTAGCCACAGGTCGTTGTTTTTGTTGTTGTTCTTTGGGAATCATCTTGGGTATCGGTTGAGTGATTTTTATAGGGGGGAGGTTCTTTTTTTTAATCTTTCGTAATTTGTTTGTCTTTAGAACAAAATTTAAGTGGAAATTTAAATAATAAATTTAATTTTATGACTGACGGTTTTAAGTGTTTTGTTAATTGATTTTGGTTGGAGATGAATTGGAGGAACTTTTAATGATTGACATATTAAAAAGCAAACAAATTTCGCAGAAAAGAAAAGGAAATCTAAGCTTACCACCATCTTAGTTCGCATTTTATTAATCAATTAAACCAGTGGTGCCCAAAATGCCAAAACCTATCCCATGGGATAGGAACTCATAGTTCTGCCGGCGTCGCAGCCGACACACGCATAGAGAGAGAGAGAGAGAGAGAATAAGTGTGTTCTATAAATAGCACGCTCGGCGGATTCTCTCAAAGGCATTTGTTTGTTTGCTTGTTGCTCATGTTTGACGTCATGACGATTACTTCGTGTTTCGCTGTTACGCTCACAAGCGCAAGGCTTGTTTGTTTGAGCTTGGGCACCACTGAATTAAACTTAGCGTTTCGCATTATATTAATGGTTGAATAAAATCATCGTCGAACAGCGTGAGTTGGCTGATCGAGCATGTTTGCAAGTATCATACAAATAGCAAGGTTTGGCGGTCAGCCAACATTGTGGACCAAGCGCTTTTGCTAAGAGCGGCAAATTTAGTATGTGTATAGAACAGGAGCCGCTACACAATACAAGCTCATTTTGGCTTTGCGTGTGTGCATTTAGACACGCGAGAGCGCGCTCATTTGGCACTTCTTTGTTGTTGCAAGAGAGAGCAGTATAAGATCGTAAACTAACGGAGTGTCAAATTCCCGTTCAAACAATTTAGATGCAAAAATTCTCCATGCGAGAGGAGTACCAGTTGACATGAACATGTGAGAGCAAGTTGACATCTTCTTACCTATTGAGTGACAGCTTACTTTAATGACTTCACCTTAAATCAGAGTTCGCAGCGATAGCCGCGGCGGCACGAACTTACTTGCCGAATGCTTGACGAAGTCATACTTCATTGTGTGTTAAAAATAGTTTTCGAGCACTTTTACACGAATGAAGCGAAATCTCTCCTTAGTGAAAAAATGTGAACCATGATTATACAACAAGGATTGATTGAATAAAAGCCAGCAGTGAACATGTGTGAGTCAAAGATCTGTAAGACTGCACCGCAACTACAACTGCATACGTACTTGATATTTTTCACAGTCGAGTGTCTCCAACTACTGGAAAAAATGTTCACGATGTTATCATAACATAATTGTCAACGACCATCTAATATCTAGACAGCACTTTTGTTCCGTCCCTCTTCTTTGACAGCTGCGCTGCTACAGTTGCAGTTGCAATTTGTTTGTTTGTTTAAATGAAACAGTGTTCAGTTTGATACGAAGAAGGTTCGAGTTTGAGACGAAGACGGTTGCAGTCTGATACTGAACTTGGTTCGACCAAGCAAACGAGATACCAACATTAACTTAACGGCGTTGGCCGTTGCTTTTTCAAAGAAGGCAGCGAGGGCAATAAAAGTTATCCATACCCATTATTTATTATAGTGTGTTACAGACGAAAAAAACATGCGGTGCCGCTCAATAGAGAAACAACCACTTAAGGTACGTTTTCAATCATACAAAACACTTTTCTGGGTTTATAACAACTTATCTTGGATTATCCGATATGCATTTAGTTGAATTTCAATGAACTTTAGGACATTTTTAAACAAAGCCTGGTTTTAGCAGAGGCGGTCCAGTTCAGGTGCGAAAATAAATTAACAACTTTGTGACATTTGAAACGTTCGAATCGTATCGTTTCTGTAAAGTTTGTTTCCTATTTACTTTATTTTACCAATAGCTGGTACAGTTGTCCAGTTGTGTAAAAGTTTGTAAGAACAATTCTTTTTCCGAAGTAGTTTCGACCACAATCGATGAACATACTACCTACATTTATCAAAAGTTAAATATTTTAAGCAGAAGCAGAACCTTTAAAGGCCCGGACTTAAGTATTTAAGTTAGTCATTACTAGGTTTAAGTATTTCAAACAACTTTCAGTCGTTTTTAAAATAAATTGAAATACAATTGCAATACATGCTCACAATTTAAATACTTGGTATAATTCTTTGTATTTCCGTTTCGAGCTTATCATCCCATCTTGTTGCTCAGGGTAAAACAATTTATCAAAGTCCATTTAATTCGACCTCGAAATATGATTACGATTCGGTAAAAAAAAAATAATCAGCAACCAAAATTTGGCAATGATATTCTTAACAATGACATGAGTTGATATTGATTGATTCTTGAAGTAATTAGTGAAAAACTGTGAAGGCCGAACATATAACAATTTGATAGATAAGAAAAATAGGCTAATGACCCAAACCAAGGGAAAAGAGTGGCAGAGGCATGAAGTCGGTCTAAGTATAACCTTGCTCCCGGTAATTGTTTTTTTTCCGGGTATTTGCTGATAGACTTTAGGTCGCGTTTCTAATCAAAGCATTAGGGGTACAATACAAACTTACGTTTTGTACGCAAAACTGAGTACAATTTCTAACACTTAATTTAGAGCAGTGTCCGGCAAAACACACATGCTTATTTTGCCTTTGAATGTGTGCGTTCAGACACGCGAGAGCGCTCTCAGCTAGCACATGTTTGTTAGTGCAAAAGAGAGCAGTGTACGCTCGTATAGTGTCTGTGTATCGACGCCGCTGCTACAGAGGATGGACGTCGCTACTTCTATACACAGAACATTGAACGGTGCCGGACACTGATTTAGAGACTATAATGTATAAAGAATTAACAATTTTGTTTGTGTGTTTGTGCGTTTTCTGCCTGATGCGTACGCAGCCAACAACAAAGCCTTCGCTAGGAGAGAACGCATATGAATTTGTTGTTGTTATTCATATGTAGTCGTGCAAGCTTTTCTATTGAGTAAAGAAACAAGAAATGCGCGGCTTGCGGAATGGGCTTGGGCACCCCTGGTTTAAAAGTTAGGGGTGTGTGTGCGTAACACCTGAAACATTGATGTATGGAGTATCACTTATCGTATTGAGATTTAAAATCAGGTAAACCCAATTTCCTATAGAAGAATGAGGTTAAAAATGTTAAAGGTGGTTGCCTTTATATTTTGATATTTGATCAATTAAGCTCAAAAAGATTAAGGTTCACACTACCAAAACGTTAGAAAATTATACGAAATTTTTAAAATTTGAGTTGAAGATTGGTAGATCTAGAACTACTTTCTCTCTTCTTCTTCTTCTACTTAAGTTGCATTTTACAATTCCTAGATCTGGCAAACTAAAACCCACTTACAATTGTAATACGATTTCTCATTAAACAATCCACTAAATTCTTAAGCAAACTTTCAAATGAGCTGCTAATCAAAACTAAACCCAGGAAAACTGTTAAAACGAAGCAAACAATTCATAAAAACCATCGTCAAGGCCCAGTTGACAGCGAGCTGCTGGCGTGACAATCGAAAGAGAGTTGGCCTCAAAATGTAAAAAAAAAGGTTGTATGTGTGCGGAGGGCGCCCTAAATGAAGACAAATTTGTAAATAAACGTAAATTTTCGAAATGAAAGAGTGAAAACTGTTGCGGACAAACATTTAGCAGACCAAACGAAAAAAAAAAATTTGAAAAGGCGAATTACATAAAAAAAAATGTATTCATGCCTTTTGGGAGCCCAGACAGATGAACATTAAAATAAAACAGTCGGCCGGGAGGGAAAAGGGGGGAAAGGGGAGGGTGCAGACGGCGCCGTCGTTACGCACAATATGCGAAGTTGTATGTAATTAAGCGAAATTAGGACGGCCCAAAAGGCGCAAGCATCGCCAGCATCTGCTTCTTTCTCTTTGAGAGTTACACTTTTCGAGCAGAGCCAGAAAAGAAAGCCGAAGCAGAAGAGCCGTCTCAGGCCCAAGTCGGTCGGTCGGCAAACAGAGTTCGGCAAACTAAGCCAAGTTTGTGTTCGTCACATTACGTTTTGTTTATGGCGGCAGCGGCACAGTCGTGCCCCCTTTTTTTTCGACAAAAAACGCGTCGCGCTTGTTATGTAATAAGCCACGAACGAGGCAGCGGCGACGCTACGTTTTGTCATTTGCCGTTTTCTTTTTTTCTTAGCTTATTTCAATTTTCGGTGTTGCCAAAAAAAAAAAAAAACCAACTCCAACTGCAACTGCAGCAGCCACTTCAACTGTATTATACGAGTCACTCTCCCTCTCTCTCTCTCTCGCTGTGGGTTCTCCTCTCTTTGTGGTGTCTTGGTTATTTTATAATTTGCTGCGCTTTTTTAAGCGCTTGGCATGAAAAAGAGGTGAAACTAATTTTTTTGGTATTTATTTGAGTTTTTTTTTTTGGGAGAATTCATTTTGTGTGTGCGACTTGCCTGGCTAGTTAGGTTTGTGGCAAATGCAATGCACTGAGAAAAAATGGAGTTTTAAATTTTAATGGATTTAACAGTATCGATTTTTAAATACTTATCTATACTTATAAATCTGTAGGCTCGACTGACTGACATATTATCAACCCGCAACTAAAACTGCTTATCCTATAGTTATGCAGGCGCGCACTAAGAAATAAAATTTTGCAAAAATTGTCCGCAAAGTGGGTCGAAAAGCCAAAGAAAAGTGTCTTATGGCACATACTAAGGTATGCGGAATAATTTACGAATAAATTCTTTAAGAATTGGATAAAATACATTTGATGTCTGAGAAACTTACATTCAAGATATATTTCGAAATAAATTTAAGTTTCTTCGATAAACCTTGCTACGTCTCAAGATTTGGAAGCTAACATTACTCGCTCTACTGATTTTTAACAATAATAGAGGGGAAAAAGTGAAGAGCGGTGGAAGATGGAAAGGAGGGTGGAAAAAAAGTGGTGAGCGGGTGAAGAGAAGGTGGAAAAAAGACGGGAAAGCCAATTTGAATTGAATTATAAATTCTCATTCTTCATATAATATAGCTAAACCGGAAATTAGCTATGTAGTCGTGCAGTAGAGGTATTTTTTTAGTATCCTTTTGACTGGCAAAGACTAACATATGATTCCGTAATTTTCGAGCACCTACAAAATTTCGTTGGGTTCTTTAGGATGAGAACAGCACAATTTCTTAAAATCTTGTTCAGTTCTCATTATCAAATTGGTTACAACAATAACAATGTTACAATACAATAAATGATATATAATGAATACATGATGAATTCATTATACAAAGTGTTATCTAGAAAAGATAATTTTTATAGTAACAAAACGGTATGAAAGAGTGTTCGTATGAAGCTGACGTGTACTAGAAATTTCTTTATATGGTTGTTTGGGATAATTTCGCAGAAGTAAGGTTTTTCAAATTCCCAGTAGTTTAGCCGTTTCAGGCAAAAAACATGAAAAAATTGCATCGAAGTTTTTGCACATTTGAAGCACTAGATGGCAATTTGTTGGGTCAGTCAGTTCATGACTTTTTTCCTCTAGTTTATATCTTCAACTTTGCCAAAGATATAAAAACAAAATTCCAAACGGTTTATGATATATGGACAGTTTGGGGTGAAAATATGTTGGGTTTTAAAAAAGGACCTTTACGATGTGATAGGGCCAAGTCCTTTGGGGATTATTTTAGTTTCGGGGTCCGAAGGAGTAACCAATTTATGTGTTGCACTGTGTAATTTTCAAAGGAATCCATAACATCATTTACAGATTTTTCATATTATATTTTTTTGCTTTTACAAACTTTTCTTCCTCGCAATCAGAAATTGATTCACTTCACTTTTGAAAGTCTTAAGTGCAAGGGCTCTGCAGCCAATATTAGTACTGAGCTTCTAATAGAAGAAGGTTATTCGAATATTTATGGTACTTCTTTATAGATGCATTTCTGTTCTGTTAGATTATAAGGAACATTCTTAATTTGTTGAACCGAAACTAATTATTCGAAAAAGTGTTCCAGTTCGAAAGTTGGGAAATTGAAAATAAGACTGTTCCGTGATACTAAGAAATGAGGTTTTTTTTTCGCTTTTCAAGAAGGTAGAAAACCAAACTTACACCGTCTGGAAGGCCATCTCAGTCTCTCTCTGGGTTTCATGTATTATAATTTTTTTTTGATATTTTTTTTTCTAAGTGTATTGCACATTTGGTGTGGAAATCCATCTAGAGTGTTTATGTAATATTTATGTGGGCGCTTGCAAATAAAATGTCACTCTCTGAAACAGGGTGGGGTGGTCTGGGGTGGGGTTAATGTGCACCCTGGAGTTACAGAAGCTCTACATCTATTCACAATTAAGGCGATTGCACAACGATGATCGCATACTGTGAGCGAGAGAGAAAGACACAATTGAAATTAGAAAGGCTGCAGCAAATTCGAAAAATGAAAAACAAAGGTAGAGCATCGCCAACATTATTGTCATTGTTGCTGATGTTGTTGTTGTAGTTGTTGTTGGCGTGAAAGGTGAAAGGTGTAGATAATCGTCCAAGCAACAGAAAAAGAGAGTTTTTTTTTCTTTGGTCGTATGTGATAGCGGGTGAGATTTTGGTTGTACAAGACAAATCGCGGGTGGTTTCGTTTTTTTTTTCTTTTTTTTTTTTGGGTTTTTTGTTTTAATACAAATTTAAAGTTTTTTTTATCTTTCCTCCAACTCTCTTTTGGGTGTTACGAATTCAAGTGAAATCGCCACAAAAGTGCATGAATTTGTTTTTTAGGCCATGGATAGTTCCGGCATTCGTAAAAGGGTGGGTAGGCGAGGAGGGTAGGTGTGGGGGAAAGGAGGAGGAGGGCGAGGTCAACTTTGGGTCCCAGGTGATTGAAATTGATTGGCAAAACGAATGGAAATTCAATTCGCAATGGGAAGAGTCACAGCTGGGTGTTAATGGTGAGAATCAATTGATGTGTTATATTGTGGTGGCTTAGGAAACTGTTATACATTTATTAACTCTTATCTCAATTTCTTGGCTTGTGAACAGCCTAAAGCTGGGCACGGAAAATTAAAAAAAAGATTTCGCACGGATTTCGTCATATTGATATTACAGCGATGCGATTGGTATACCAGCAAAGTACGTTCGACTTCGCATGATGACGTAGAGAAACACTCAAAGCTCCGTCAAAATAAGAACGATCCAGTTGCTATCGACGCAATAATGTGCCGAGATTTCGCACACTTTTCGTAAGTTTGAGAAACCAAACTGTTATACGCCAGCTATAATGGGTTTAATTTGCATAACTAACACTGTTACAGACAGGATTAGAAATAGGTTTTGTAAAGGAACGAATTAAAATTGCTATACTACCGCTTAAACTGTTATATTCCACCATAAACTTTTATACTTCCTAGACATTCTCCATTGATTATTTCTTGTCTTCTGTACGCCGAGTTCGAACCGAAAATTTTGAGAAACCAAACTGTTATACGGCAAATAGAATGGTTTAAAGTAGCTTAACTTACAGTTTTATACACAGGATCAGTAATTGACTTGGTGAGGGTATATAAAAGTATATACTACTGCTGAAACTGTTATACTGACAAGAAAAAATTTTTAATCCCACCCAGCATTTGGAAGATCATTTCAACAAGACTCACCATGGTAAGTTTTTTTCGAGCCCTTGTGATTATTAAAAAGTGGTGAGTTTCATGTCCGATTTAGGGAAGACTTGAAAATGACTTATGTATTTGCTCGAAATAAGAATTATTAAATAACGACTCCAAATAGACTCGGTCGAAACGGACTAGAAAAATGCGATCTAAACGACTCTTCAAGAAGAGTCGCGGCAAGGGTACCATTTTTTCCCGAGTGAACATGTATGATCAGAAAACGAGAGCAATTATAACTATTTTAATCAGACAGAGGACTCGAAAAAGACTCGAATGTGATCAAAAATTTCATAATCCCAGAGTTTTAAATAATTGCTTTCACTCTCCGTTTAGCTCATTTTTTCTCGCTTTACTTGAATTGAGTTTGATTTCAGCTTAATTTGAAGCAGGAAATTCTTCAAAAAATTATTCAAGAACGTTCTGAGTTTGTATATTGGGATTAAACTTTTTGGTGCATAGTTTGGTATTTATAAAAGTTCCATACTTAATTTCGTCAAAAACTAAACCGGAAATTCACATTTCCCCCAATTCGGTTGAAACTCTAATGTCTTTTAACAGATGATAGTTGACATTATATCCCACTCGAAAACCAATCTAAAAAGGTGAAAACTCTTGTGCATTTTTCCTTTTAATTTTTGTATTTACTACAAACAAATCATGACATTAAACAATTGTGAAAAAAACACGAATCTTCGTGTCAAAAAGTCATGCACCTTCAAGTTGCTGTTCGCATTGTGTATAAAGTGCCACCCTCCTGCTACTCCTCACCCACGGGAACTTTTTGTGCGTTTCGTACTACAAATTTCCCTTCCAACTTTCAAACAAAATGCGATTTGCATTCAACTTTTGACTTTGAAAGCCTAAAAAAAAGCAAGCCAAAGAAGCCAAAGAGTTCAACAATGGGTGCAAAAAAAAGTGCCTCATTGTTTTGCATAATTTTCATCCGAGCAGAGAAACGAATGGAAAAGCGAAAAAGCAGATCACCTTTAGGGTTTGAGAAAGTCATTAAGCGGTGAATGGGCCCAAAAGAGAATTAAGTGATTATTATTATTACATACATTTCCAATAATCCATCGGTGTTTGGTGACTGATTTAAATGAAAGTTTGACCCAAGCCAGCTCATCTCGCCCACATGAGCCACTTTCTAAATGCGAAACAAGACCAAAAGGTTGCACAATTGCTGTTTTGGTCATTGCAACTGCAACTAATGTGAAATTCAGTTTGCCTCCCCGAAAAAAAAAACTTTCCAAGTGAAATGAAAACAGTTGCAAAATTAATTTTTTTTTTTTGAAACGACACACAAAATTTGTTTAACTTTCCACATCGACGTTGACTGCGCCGGCAGCAAAGCTCGGTTATGTCATAGGAGTACCGGCAGCGGCGCTGCCGCCTGGTGCGATTTCCCTCAAGTGAAACCTGTAAGCTGTGGCTTGTGGCTTTTTGAAAGCTGGGCGACAAAATTCAAGGAAATCAGGCTAGGGTTTTGTGGATTCGCAGGTTTTATACCCTAGCCAAAATGATCTTATTAACATATTACTTATGTAGAATACGAATCAACATAATCAGATTCAGGTACCGTGGGAACAGAAAGACCCATTGAGAAGGAGGATCGTTTTCTAAAGCCCATTGGGGTCAAGGACAGGTTAAAGTAAAAATAAGCTTGAAACAGAAACAGAAATTAAAGCGCTTTTAAGTTCTTGCAAAAGGTTTTCTAATTTGGGCAAAACATACACTTAGAGAAAACCACATAGACTAAAAAACACACACACACAGACGACTGCGCCTTACACCACAAAAGCTACACTTGGCGTCGAAACCATTTCTAAGAATGAAAGCAGTCTGTATTTGTAGCCATTTCTCCCTCTCTCTTCAAATGCTATTCTCTTAAAGTTTGATTCCCCTTACTCCCCTTGCCTGTTCATACAGAAATTTTTGCTCTGTGTGTAGAAGTATTTCTGTCGGATTAAATGTGATCCAAGTTTATTAAAAATAATAATTCATGTTCATGGTACAGTTTGTGAACAAAAGTTAAATTAACTGAAATAAGAACAAATTTAATGAGGCAGCAGCTACCGACTAGCATTAGACAAGTTCAACTGCCACTTTGCTCAACTTGAGAACCTTCTCATCTTTATCATTTCTTCGGCAAATCGATTTTTTGTTACTTACTTTTTGAGAAGGTAGAATCGTTTTTCAAACTCTAGGGATACGTTTTTTCGCCGTATCAATAAAAACCCATAAAAAATCTACAGAGGTCACCGAGTTACAGAAACGTTGATGCAAAATTATCTATTGGAATTTTTTTGTACAAACTCCCGCTTTAGATACTTTTTAGAAGTTTAAATTAAAAATTCGTCAATGGTCAAGAGTTTTATAAAACAGTGTTGCCCAGAGACAGCTAACGTCAGCGTAGACACCAATATATTTAAAGAAAGTACTTCTTAAGCAATAACAACCTCAAGAAATAGAAAGGGATAACCGATTATTGACTGCTGATGTGTGTGTCGACGATCAATTATCCTCCAACAACAAAATCTACATTGAAGGCGACGCAAACACATATTTGACGTTGCGTCAACAGGCATGGAAAGAAAGAGAATTCATATAATGTTGTTGTTGGACTACGCTTAGTCATAAAGAGAGCGCGGTGTGCGTATAGGGCCTGTTCAAAATGTTCTCAAGCTTGAACAATCTCTTTTTAAATATGAAGAAATTTAACAAATCCAATTTTTTCAACCGTCAGCAAAAAAACTAAAAACTCAAATTTTTGCATGGTAAACATGGATACATTTTGGTGCAAACCTAAAAACTGGTTAATTCCAAGTTTGTTTTTTGTTCACGTAAAGGAATGACTCCTCTCTTTCATTCCGAGCTAGGGTTTTGTTGTACGCAAAGCATCTGGCTTTGTAGAGCAGAGTTGCCCAGCCATAACCCTGATTGTCGAACATACTCTCCTGAGAGAGAGAGAAAGAAATTTATTAGAAATTTTTGACAAATTTTCCATACTGATATTTTTGAGATTACATGACAAAATGGCAATAACTTAGTCAATTTTCAAGCTACCGATATGTTCACGCACGCAAAATGTTTGGAAAAGATGCGGCATTTACATATATTTTTTTGAGAATTTTTGAAGGATGGGTCTTTTTTAATAGACTAAGTTTTTAAAAATCTTAAACATTTGAAAATTTAATTCAAAGCTCTATCTTAAACCGTCTTCGAGATGATATTTAAAATTTTAAAAATTCACAATATTACACTTTTAAGCGTAGAACTTCCGCAAAAGAGCACCAAAAAAGTTTGAATTTTGGGGTTAAACTTCCCTAAGCTCCCTTTGGGGCAATAATCATGCCAGAAAAAAACTTTTTTTGTATGGAATGCCCTGTATACTACTTTATCACTATTTCCTCAATTTTCAAAATCAATTTTGTTCTTGTTTATGCAGCTTTCAGCAAAAGATCTGGCAACACCAACTAAACGTTAAGCTGACTGCGCCTCGGCAATTCATGAATTGATGGCGAATTGCATAACAGTCGAATTTTTGTACAGCAACAACAACTTCAGCTGTGTTCTCTTTTCCCGTTCTCTCCAAGCGAAGGCTTTGTTGTGGGCTTCCTACATCCTCCAGACACACACAAAAATCGGGTTTCTCCTTCTTTTTCTTGTAGTTGTTTTTACTAAAGATATATTTTGTGTATTTGTATTTGATTTCAAGCGATTTTACTCAGGGATCGTGTCCTTCCTGGAAGTACATGCAGATTGTGATCAACTTTGTATTAATTAAGTGACTTCATAGAGCTAAACATCATCTAACCGTAGGCCTCTTTCACATACAACAACAATGGGGTATGGAAAACGAAAGTGTGCGCATCCGCAATTAAAATTGTAAACGCGAGAGTTTACAAAAATGCCAACCACTAACCAAAACGCGGTTGGTCGGTTGGGTCGGACGTCTGTCAAATTTGATGCCGAGTTTGGAGTGAAAATTTGACCTCATTTTCTTTCTTTTTTCACAAAAAATATATATATAACCTGAGGCTTCCATCTCTTCTCTGGTACCATGGAACAAGCGTTGGGCAATAGATGACAACCATGACCAGGCCCAAAATGTGGTGACTTCTTTCAACACAGCTTATGACATATTGTTGTCCCTCTCCCCATTCAACCAGTCCAATAACTCTAGGTATTTGGGGCACGCATTGGTCGCCACATGATTTTCGGCAAAAAAAAAAAAAAACGCCAAATTCATTGCATGAAACCCAGCAACTGGTTTGGCTTCAGTGTGCTTATCGCTTTTTCGGCTGTGTTTTTTTAGTGTGGTTATAAATGAATAATTGCAAGCGCTTTAAAAATGGGTCAAGACATCGATCGGATCCATCGATCGATCTGAGGTTTCCCTTCGCTTCGACGCGTAATCGATTTAAATAAATTATAATTACTCACGCGCCTGCCTGCAATGTGGAAAGGATCCTTGTCTTAAACAGTGCACAAATTACAGCAACATCTGCAGCCTTTTATGGAAGGCAATTGGTACATACCTGTAAAGAAAATGGAAAAATATTGTTAATTTATTGTAAATTTAACTCATACTAATTCCACAGAAAGAATTTGATCTTTTGATTGAGGAACCTAAAATCCCCCACTGATGTTCGAAATAGTCCATAAATCCCTCAATAATCGTGTATCAATCATTCAATTCGTTTCTGATAAAATGTTACAATAAAAGAAACATAAAATATGAAATCATTTTGTGACGCTGTTCACGACATGCCAAAGTGAAATTGGCCCAAAGTTGAAATCCATTTAGAAATCTACATGAAGTCAAATGTGTGATGTGTGTGTAAAAGGTAAAGGTAAAAAAATACCTACAAACATACATTCAATACACGGAGATAGATACAGTCAAGCAACGATATTAATCCCTTCATAAATCAATGGCAACAGCCGTCACGTCAAAGTTGACAGGGGCCAGTGGGCTAGGGGGAACCATGACGGTTTGTCATTGGGTCTAGGCGTTGGTCTGTTGGTCTGCGTTTGCTGTCATGTGCGACTTTTAGGGCGTCATGACCAGTTATGGCTTCCATGTGATTTTTTTTTTATTATATTAAACCGACAATGAGACACACATAGTCGAAAGTGGAGATTTACCTTAACCATAGGGGGTGCCATCTTCAAGGCATCCCAAATAAAAATTACAACTTGTGAAGCTCTTAATTTTTTTATACTCCATTAAATCAGTTTTATCGTCTGTTTCTCCCATTCAGATAGTAAATACCTTTCAGATAAATGCTTACGCAGGCACAAGTTTAAATTTTTCAACCCCGTTAAAAAGCTTACTCTACAGTTTTAAAGATAGACGTTTGTACTTCTAGAGACAGTTAGTATTGAGCAAAGTACGATTTGCCGAAGGAATGGCAAAGATCGGCTCATTTTGGGGTTTCGTGTGTGTGTTTAGCAACGCAAGAGCCCGCTCCATTCTAACACTTCTTTATGTTAGCAAAAAAAAAAAAAGCGAATGTAAGCTCGTAAAAGCTTTGAGATAAATCTTAACCAATGTTCAGTTTGCTCTGCTTCAAGTATGTAATACTGAACGAAACTTGAAATTATATACTCTCACTGTTCAGTGGCTGTGTTTAAAACATAGCACAGATTGCTAGAACAGTACCTCCATACCAAGCCCAAGTCAATCAATCGGTCATAAAAAGCCTGCTTCTCGAAGACTCAGGCTCAAGAGATCGCCAGATGTTAAAGCACCTCTACATTCATATTGTTTAGAAGCTGAGTCTACGCTGTAAGCTTACACACCGATTAATACATACGGAGAAGACTTCGGTCAAAAAGGTCGAGACAGAACTGAGAGGAAAAAATAAACAAAAAAAATGTGTCTGAGCGAAGCTCTTTGCAATGAATCCAATTTTAATTAATGGAAAAAGACACATTTGGATTCTGTATAAATAAATGTTAAATTATCAAATATTAGGTCACTCTCAAATCACTGTAAAGTCACTATTTAGTCACTGTTAAGTCACTTTAAGGAACTGTAAAGTGACTGTTAAATTACTGTTAAGTCACTGCTAAGTCATTTTAAGGAACTGTAAAATCACTGTTAAGTTACTGTTATGTCACTCTTAAGTTACTGTTAGTTCACTATTAAGTTACTGTTAAGTCGCTGTTAAGTCACTGTTAAGTCAATGATAAGTCACTGTTAAGTAACTGTTAAGTGACTGTTAAGTCACTGTTAAGTGACTGTTAAGTCACTGTTAAGTCACTGCTTCACTAAACTTTAGTTGTTGCGCTATGGACCCCAACTTTGGTTTGTACTCATATTTCTGACCCCAAAGATTCACTCAATTAAGACCAATAATTTATAAAGCTGCGAGGCTAACCGATCTGGTAGATTTGTCCAACTTAGTTGCTTACTTTTTGGCTTCTTAGTTTTTTTTTTTCAATGAAAATACGCCTAGGGATCAATTTTCCTGGTTTCAAATAAGAAAAACACTTTCTTGAAAAAGACAAATTCAGATGATTTTAGAACTCAGAAAAAAATTAAGAACTTTGTACTTAATTCAATTGTAAACGATGTCAATGTTCAAGTACAAAATTCTTATTTCAAGTTTTTTTTTAGGTACATTACGAACTATTTTGAGATTCAGGAGATCATACTCTTAGGTTGTGCTGATTTAAAGTCTAAATAAGTGTAAGTTATTCTATATTGAAGTCATCACTATTTTTGAACCAAAATATAAAAATTGAAAGAGGAACAAAATCTTCATGGTTATTGCCAATAAAGCTTTAAGGCTAGTCCCACTTTGTTTTTGAAACTGGGTCTCTGAATTAAATCAAACAAGGCTGGAAAAATCCAAAGAAACCAGATGGTATTACCGTAGGTTAGAAATCTATGCTTACTCCATACAGTGTTTGATAAACTAGCTAATTTTAAGAATTTACATTTTCTGTTGCACACTTTTTGGAGCTTGCAGTGTAAGTCTATTTTGTCCTTAAACTAAAAACGCGCTTTTCTTACTGAAAGTACGAAAAGTTCTTGATTTAAGTTGGTTTTTATTATAATAACATTAGCAGTCGGAAAAACACAATGGAAAGAATAAACTAGCTTTAACGATCTCCTGACGAGACTTTATATTATAAAGATATATTGTATTATCCAAATGATAATAAAATCTTTATCATATCTCCACGCAGAATATGGTATATGGATTTATATTTAACCAGGAAATTGGTGTACACATTTTTTTGGCGTTTGTATATCATTAAAGAGATATTCTACGTTCGACTGGTCTCAAATGCCAAAACTAACTCAAGTTGAAACAATAAATACGCACGCATAATGTCCGAATGGAGGACGGGCCAGTTGAAGGCAATGCCCATGTGCTGCGCCGCTGCTTCTGTCAGCGTCGCTGCTTCGCTGTTGACTTGTTCATAAAGTTTCACGGCCAGAGAGGCCAGAGCCTATGTGTGTATACGGTGTATATATACCCAGATCCGATTGTAGGCATAAGTTTGCAGCTCGCAGTGAAAAGCTTGTCGGCTTTTGAAGTACAATTGTTGTTGTTGTTGTTTGAGTTATTCACACAAATTTCACGCCAATGGCCGCAACAACAACTTCCCAACAATTTCGCGCTGCCGTTGAATGGCCTTTGAAAATTGTATTGCTTCGGTCTGCTTGACAACAGCTGCAAAATACTAAGAGGGAAAAGCGTACGCAAGTTGGGGAAAACTGTGACCAAAAAAAAAAAGATATTGACAAAAGTAATTGAAATATTGTGTTAAGGACTTGGCTAATTAGATATGCAAATTGGTCATGCTTAATGATATTTTAGTTAGCCTCGGGACCCTTTGTACCGTTTACTTAATCAAATTTCTTAGAGGCGAATATAAACGAAGCTGTTACGGTTTTCAAATTAGGGGAAATCGATTGGGGTAAGCGATGAAATTAATTAGACCTGAAGTTTGACTGTAATAACAACTAACTCAACATTGCTCCTTATCCAAATTGGTCAAATTTTGTTCAAAGTCTTTGTGAGACTCTTAGTCTCTCTCTGCGCTCATGCTTCACCACAACATTAAAAATACAAGTAAGAATTTCCATTCACGTATTGGGAGACGCCGGAAAAGTTGTTTGGACTTGAAACTTGATTTCTAAGCGCGAACTATTTGTACAATATTTCGGAATTTCCGCATACAAGGAAAATCGCGGTAAAATTCGGCATAGAAAAAAAAATATATTTTTCATCCGATTGACTTGAAATTCGATATTTTAGAATATAATGATGAAGAATTTATGATGAAGCTTTTCGATGTTCTAAAATTCGCCTAGAAAGTGGAAAAATTGCCGGAAAATTTTTAAAGGAAAAAACTTTTTTTTCATAATATTGACTTGAAATACGGTATGCGATTTAATTTGTGAAAAATTACTAGAAATCTCGTATTGAAAGCATTTTAAGTTATATAACCTCTGATGAGAAATTATGGAGTTGGAAAATGCGCCCCCAGAAATGACTTAATACAATAACTATATTAAACAATTGACATGAAACTGGGTTTGTAAGAAAAGTCTTAAGAATAATTTGTGATGTAATTTTTCGAAGTTGGAAAATTTCCAAGATGGAACTACTGTAATCAAATTGGTAGAAAAATTTTCTTATATTTTCAAAACTATTATTTATTTATCAAAATCTATTTTATTCCCTTATTATAACACTTAACAAAGTCCTTCTTCGGAATGGTCTTCAGAACGCATTGCGATTTTAATCAACAATAGAGCCAAAACGATGTTCCCGGAGCGGTGGTTTGAGTTTGCTGAATAGGAAAAAGTTACACGGAGCCAAATCAGGTAAATATGCAGGCACAGCTGTTACTAACAGTGTCACCAAGTTATAGAAAGAAATTAAACATTGATTGGAAAACCACGGGAAGTTTAAATGAAGAATTCACCTTTCAAATTAGTCACAGTAGTAAATGACTAAAAGTTTCCAAACAGAGTTGCCCACAGCCAGCTTACGGCCGCGTAGACAATAAAAAAAAAATAAGTATTTTTAAGCAATAAAACACTATTCAGGCATCTATACCGTTTTCATATTGAACTCTTTGAAAAAAATCTTTAAAGTTGTTGTTTCGCGGCGTATTTAGGGTGCATTTTGAAGGATCACTTTGTTAAAAATGCACCTTTTATTCTAGTATATAATTTTAGTAACTTGAAAACCGCGTATCTGTAAGTCAATTTTATCTATTTCTTGCAGAAAGCCGATTCTATGTTGCTAAAATATTCAACTCTAGAAGGAAAACCCTCTCGGTACTTCAGGGCCCTATTTTAAAGAGAGTGAAATTGTCTAATACTATTTTCATACTAAGCGCAGCATTGTCGAAGTTTTAACGAGAAGTCTAAGCTAACTTCGTCTGTGCCGAAGTTTTTAAACCCTTGCAAATGTCCTGAAATATCAGAGTTTAAGAACGCTAGCTATAACATATAGTCATTCGAATTTTATGTAATATTAGTATTGGCCAAGTTTGAGGACACTAACATTGAGACGAAAAAGCTTTTCACACTAAGACCCTTGTACCGACTGATGGTTCCGATGACAGTTATGTATAAGATTTTGACCATATTATGCAAATCAGTTTGAGAGCATGTAAATTTAGTATTGGCCGAGTTTGAAGACACTAATATAGAAAACAAAAAAGTTTTTCTCACGAAGATATTTACGATGTTCAACACGTCAATTTAACACACGTCAATTCAACACAAAACCAATTAAACACGAACAAATTCAACACAGCACAATTATTACACGAGACATTTCAACACATATACAATTTCAACATAATAAATTTCATCACAAAGCAATTGAACATCGTCAAATTTCAACACAGTACAATTTAATCACCGGAAAATAGAACACAACAATTTAAAAAAATAATAATGTAATTCGACTTTGAACTTGAAAATCCCAATTACATTCATGCAATCCTCTGGATGGCAAAAAGATTCGACCAAATTCTTTAATCTTCTCATAGAAATCACAACTCTTACCAATTCCGATTAATCGGATTCGGAAATGGGAACAGGCCTGTAAATTTTTAATCCTTCAAGTAGCAAAGTCAGTCGAACCTGACATTAATATCCTTCGAAAGTGTATTCACATTTGAAAGCACCAGAGATAATATTCTTTTGTTCTTTCAACACAAAACATTTCAAAACGTCAATTTAACACACGACATTTCAACACACGACAATTCAACACACGTCAATTCAACACAAGACAA
Source organism: Lordiphosa clarofinis (assembly GCA_018904275.1). NCBI lineage: Eukaryota > Metazoa > Arthropoda > Insecta > Diptera > Drosophilidae > Lordiphosa > Lordiphosa clarofinis. Next base: position 359,014 of record JAEIGQ010000217.1, read on the forward strand.
AATAATTAATTAATTTATTTTTTTATTAAATTTAAATTTGTTTGTATTGGATTGACGAAGTGTTAAATTTTTGTGTTGGGTGAAATGACTTATAGACGTGTGTTGACTTTTTTTTGTTAAATTTGTTCGTGTTTAATTTGTTGTGTTGGGTAAAATGACTTAGTGATGTATTGACGTGTGCTGAAATTGTTTTGTGAAGACTTTGATTTGTGTTGAATTGACGAATTGTTGTGTTGGGTGAAATGACTGTGTGTTTTATAGACGTGGCAACGATGGTTCCAATGACAACTACAAGATATAGCCCTCCGATTTTGATTAAAACTTCCAAATCTGTGTAAAAACTTATAAAATTCATAATCGCTGGATTCCCCCACCACCCCCCCCTATCAGTGCAAAGGATTCACCCCAGCCCCCATCGATGGAAACGAAATGGCGGACACTCTTGCAAAAACCGGGGTCGCACTTAGCCAAAAAGCAACACTAAATATACCTATCTCCGTACAGCCAGATGGAAGAGATTGCGGAGAAAGAAGCAGAGGAAAGTGGAAGCAAACGACCGGCTGCAGAATCTCTAAAATTATACACAAGAAGAGAGATAAAAAACTCACGCACTATACGCTGCAGCTCCAAAGAGGAGACTGCAGACTGCTTATAGGCATATTAACAGGTCACTGACTAGCAGCCGCTCACGCGATAAAACTAGGCAAACTAAAACGCCTAGCATCACAGCAGTCACCTGCAGGAAATGTAAGGAACCTGGAGTAGCAGAAACTCTAGAACACCTCATCTGCAGCTGCCCAGCAATCGCCACGACAAGATTAAAACATCTGCACTCCCCAAGCTTCACCACTCTGGAAGAGGCAGCCAAGAGCTCCCCCAAACAACTATTGGCATTTGCCAAAACGTCAAGGATCCTACAGGATTTCTAAAGGAAATGGTACCATAAAGCACCCGGCCTCACTAAGGACCGTAAGGTCTATGTGTGGCCCCCCCTCATGGGGCCAGCCGGTAATACCTACCTACCTACCTACCTAATCGCTGAGTTTGGGGAACAATAAAGTTTTTCAGGCTTTCTCACTCATTTATCGACCGATAGTTTTTATGGCAGCTGTTGCAGACCGCCTCTGATGTACACTGAGAAAAAAAAGATCCCCGTAGAATGGATATTCAAATATCCAGTTTAAGATCCATTTTTTTAAATATCCTTTTCACATTCAATCAATCAAAAAAAATCAATGATTTATTTATTTGCTGATATATCCTTTATAAGCGAAAATAGATCGACTTCGAAAATATCCAATGGATCCCAAAAAATTAAAATAAGGATAGTTAATTATCCAGTCCAATTGGGATAGTTAAATATCGTAAGGATCATTAAAAACTATCCTTTTTTTCTCAGTGTAGAGTAAAAATGTAGCGCAGAAACAACAAAGAGATCAGTGCATCTGAAACCCACCCCTTTGTTATCCCGTCTGATTCGAGCGCTAACATAACCTTTCCCATCAAGTGACAGCAACACACTGAAATTTTGTGTATTATGCTAAGAGTGACTTACGTACCTTGTTTGTTGTATGATTGGCAATTGCATGAAAAGCTTTCTAATAAATGAAAGCACTATATTCAATCACGTAGATTGGATGTTTCTAAAACCAAATCATTGGTTTTGTGACAGGTTCGGGTATAGACCTTTCTTAAGGGTACTGTATACCTTCAGAAAATTTTTTGGATTTTTTTTATTTGCTTAAACGTTCTATTAGGATCTTATAAACATCCTGCAAAACTTTCAAGCTGATCCGAAACTCAGTTTTAAAGATATAAAAAAAAACAAATATTTTTCGTCCCTTTTATATAAAAATTGTTTTTATCGACCCTCGTATTTTTAGAAATTCGTATTTTTTTCCCTTTTTTGGTCAAAAACTTTATAAATATTTATAAAATGTTCAATATTATGGAAAAAAAATTTTTTGAAAAAAAAAATTTACTTGGAAATTTTTGGAGATTTTATTTTTTACCATGTCTTGACGCACTTTGACTCAAATTTCTGGAGAACTGCTTAACCGATTTTGATAATCTTTTTTTTCGGTGAAAGTTAACACCCAAATACACTAAATCCGATTTATACATTTATTAAATATAATTTTTATTTCATCGAAAACAAATGTCGAATCTTTAAATGCGATTATCTCGGAACCACTTTTTCCAAAATGGTTGCAAAGATTTAAAGAGTACCTGTTGACCGATTTTCAAATTCTTTCCCTTAAATTTCTCCTAATACCCACCATTCTGGTGTTAACTAGGATATTTTTGATCGGTCTACAAATAACGGAGCTAGGACTAATAGAGTGGGAAAAAATAGTCGATTTTCGAAATTTTGACTTTGAAACCCCATAACTACGTCATTTATTGACCGATCCAAAATATCCTAGTTCACACCAGAATTACATTATTTCTTAACAAAACCCTGTCTTCAGTTTTAAATTCAGATCATCCGTTCTCAAAAAATTTTTGCAACCATGGGCCTATGTTTTAAATTTTTGGTTAACTTTGAACAAAAAAACAACAACAACCGGAGGTACAACAACAACAACAAAAGTTACTAAATTTAGTTTAACCGATTACCTATCAAATGAAAAAAACCGCTTCTTAATATCACTTATAGTTTTTGAGTAATCTAATTTTTGGTAAACCTTTAAAAAATGACTCCTGAAGGTATACAGTACCCTTAAACTTTCAGGGCTGTACTGCCAATTTTGAATTTTGTCAGAGAATAAAATAATATCTAAAAACTAAGTTCCAAATAAAATGATTTTCTATAATATTATACGCATCGGTATAAGGAATGCTGAAATTCAACAAAATAATTAGTTTAGGTTTGGGAAAACGCAGCTGAGCAGTTTGAAAAGGGGTACCCGAGCCAAGTTTTCAATTGCTTTCAGTTAGTTACATTTTGATAACCTCCTTTCGAAAACAGATATTGGCCAAATCTATGCCATCATCTTCATCATCATCAAGTGGCAATTGCTGCTGATGCCGCTGCTGCTGTAAGTGTCTGTCCGTCTGTCTTTGGCATTATTACCTTACTGTTTTGCGACTTTCACGCGGCTATAAACGCCGGCAAAACGCATCGTTGCACAAATTTGCATTTGCCAACATACACACAAAAGCGTCACAAACATGCAAAATGGAAAGCAGCGGCGAAAACTGAAAACTACAACAACAACAACAAAAGTAACTGACAACTGTCATAAACATAACTCGAGCTCAATTGAGCATTGTTGTTGTTGCCGTTGGTTTGGCTTGGTTAGCTTGATATAGCCGAAGCATATCACCGCATTATTCACACACACTCACACACGCTCCCTCTCTCCTTAGCCATTCACTTAGCCAAGTTTTTCCACTGCACAACTTTTAATGATTTCTCCTTTAAACAAATTTTTTTTGTTACTGGTTTTTTTGCTCTCCCTCTGCATCTATCTTTCTTTCTGCTTTCAATTTTTTATGTAATAGTTTATGAGCTGAAACAATACGCCGCTGGCTGCCTGGCTGCCTATCTGCCGCCGCCCAACGCTTTCTTTGAAATTTCATAGAAATGCGTGTCACAAAAGTCCTTGCTTAATTTTCTAGGAATGAATTTTCCTGCATCGTTTACCAACTAAAACTTTAGCTTGAGCTTATCATTCAGCCAGCAAATGGCAAACATTTTTGGCCAAAGTCAATATTGATTTTGTCACAGAGCGGAGCCTTTTGTGTGTGTGTGTGCACTTGGGGCTACATGGGAATAAAGCCAAAAATATCCAAAAGCCTCGTTTGCAATTGTTTTTCGATCTTCTTTCATTTGAACACGTTTATTGAATGTCGTTACTTTTGTTAGTTAAATTTTTCTCATTTCCCCATTTCTGTGCATCTGCATAAACATTTGTACGTGTGTGTGTAAGTTCAGTTTGGTTGGGTGAAATTTTTTTTTTTTTTTTTTGGGCCATCTTTTTGGTTATGGGAAAGTTGCATTAAATAAGCTCAAAGTGTTACCTTCGGGGTTTTAGTGAAAAAAGTAGATATAAAAAAAACGAGAAGGCTAAGCTGACTTCAATAGCTTCGTCTGTGCCATTTTCGGACCGATGGTTCCTATGGCAGCTATAAGATATAGTCATCCGATTTGGACCAAAGTTTGGGGACGCTAAAATTGAAATCAAAAAAGTTTCTGCCTCGATGGTACACAGAGTATATAAAGTCTGTATATATATGTACAAAAGATGCAATCGGTAGATTCTGTCCATCAAATTTCCAACGGAAACAAATGCAAAAAGAGAACGAAAAAAGATTGAGCGTGCTTTCCGTGCCTATTTCAGGCACTCGCGTATGTATGTGTGTGCTTTTGTGTGTCTCAATTGTACAGGGCATTTCGGAGTCGGGCCACTCGACAGCAACGCTCTTTCTTGTTTTCTTCTGACAACCTGTGGAAAGGAACCACTCTTAAGGATATCCTTTTTATGGATTAATATTTCAGTTAAATATATCTAGTAATCTGAGTATAACTATCATGAGAGCTTATTGATGAACATGATGCCGCCTCTTGAGAAGTAATGATGACACCAATCGACAACATAGAGATAGACCCGCCGACCCCACAGAAAGTCTGTTTAGATATACGAAGGCTAAAGAACAACAAATCGCCAGGCGCTGATGAGCTGCCCGCTGAAGGCTGGAGGCAAAGAATTGGTAAGGTGCATCCACCAACTTCTGTGCAGTATATGGGTTGACGAAAGCATGCCCGACGATTGGAGACCCTACATTTTGCGCCAACTACCGCGGTTCTGTCCCGTATTATTTGTGAACGTCTAAAGTCGTTTATTGATACACTGATTGGACCTTGTCAATGTGGCTTTAGACCTGGTAAATCCACCACAGACCAGATCTTCACATTACGACAAATCCTGGAGAACTATGAAAAAGGCATCGAAACACACCACCCTTTTGTTGATTATAAAACAACCTTCGACACACCGATAAGGTCAAGGTTCTTCGAGTTCTTTGGTATACCAGCAAAGTACGTTCGACTTTGCATGACGACGTTGAGAAGTACACAAAGCTCCGTCAAAATATTAAAGAACCTCTCCGAACCATTTAGCGGTAAACGAGGACAAGACAAAATAACTAGTATCCTCGAAACAGAAGTCCACGCGCCTTGGACTATCTGTTACAATGAGAGAGTACAACTTTAAAGCAGAGACCTCACGCGAAGATCAAAAATAAACCTATACCAATCGCTAATCATCCCAGTCCTGCAATACGGCGCAAAAGCATGGACAATGACAGCAGCGGATGAAGCGGCAATTGGCGTGTTTGAACGAAAAATTCTTCGGAGAACGAAATTGTTCTGTTGAGGTATTTGTGAATGAAAAATGTAGAAAAAAATAGAAAAAATAGTTCCCAACTTTTAAATATGATACTTCACATGTTTAAACATTATCGTCATCAAATAAACTGCCAATGTTATAGCCTTGTAAATTTCATAAATGTATACAATATATGCTAAAAAGTGCGAAACATTTTAATGAAAATGCCCAATTTGAAAAAATACCATTTTTTGTGATTTTGAAAAAATTCAAATCTTTCACATGTCTTTAAAAAATGACTCGCGATTAACTCATTCAAATTTTACAGTTTGAGCTCACAAAAAAAGTAGCAAGATTCAAAAGCCGAATCAGAAAACGAACTTTAGAGAGTAAAAACGAACCGCTTCTCCTTGGAATAAAATTTGGTTTGAAAATTGACAGAAGAAAAAGCAAAAAAACATAAATATATTTTTTGGTAACAATTTGCACTCAAAAAAATGCTGAACGATTCGGAAGACGCCCATGATTTTTTTCTGTTTAGGTCTAAAATTTAATAAAAACGGTTCGCTCTTGAAAATTTTTGTTTTGAGTACGAATCGTTCTTAAATTCAAAATCGACCGTTAAAAATTCAAGAAAAAAAGTTTTAATTTAAAACTATTTCGTTCTTGATGTAAAAACGAGCTCTTACTTGAAGTACAAATCGCTCTTAGCTAGCAAAAATAAGACTAGATCATATGTTTATTTTGAGCTCTAAAAGTTCTTAATAAAATCCTGATTCGTGCTTAATATATTACAAAACGTTCTTGAAATTAAGAACAGAACGCTCTTGAATCAAGAAACTTCGTAATTAAGAATTTTCGGTCTTGTTTAAGTTTTGAAACTGGAAATTCTTGTTGTATGCACGAGAATTCTTCATTTTTCTCTCAGTTTATCTTCAAAATAATTGTAAAATATTAGCTCGCGGCATCAGTCAGAGAAAACTATATTTTAACCACCATATTTTGTATTCAAGAACAAATCTTCTTCAATCGACTTGAACTTTCTTCCTTTTAAAACATTTAAGACATTTTTTCTTAAAAATTTGAAGAATATTTGGTTCTTGTTTTGAGTTGAAGGCATTTTATTTTCCGAACAGGCTTATTCCTTTGTGTATACTCTAATAACCCCCACTTTTATTTAAGTCTTAAATAAATCATAAAAATTAAATTATTAATTTCTACATTTCCAAAGGGCTTTCTCACAAGAATTCGGTCAATCAATCAATCAATTCTTATCAATCAAACTTCATTAAGTAGGCCCTGTGGTATCATATGGAAATGGACCCGGCGAAAACTGGTGTTAAAGGGTCGGTCTTCTGGCTTAGATGCGATGGAAGAGGCGCCAAGCCAAAGTCATAAACTTAGTTTCTTTTTTAGTTTCGGGAGTTTATGTGCGCTCACGTAGCGCAAAATGTGTGCATTTTAATGATCTAAATTATGGTTACTTTATTGCGTTATTAATAACATTTTGATTGCATCACGTACGCACGCACTGTACCTGCTCTTGTCATCAATGGTCGCTTCTGCCGGGCCCCACGTTTCGCATGGCGGCGGAGTCCACATAAATGGAAATGCCATGGAAATGGGTGCACCTACCTACATACCTACATATGTATTATGTATGGTTTACATGGTGTTGCTGCGAAGGGCATCCCAGCAAAAAACAAAAAACAACAAAAGTTTCGTTTTGCAGATGTACAAAGAAATCGTGCTGAGCCTTGGCTTTGGGTGTAGTCTTATCAATTTTGACTGCTTTCGAGTGCCGTTTTCAGTTAATTTTCCGTTTCTGTTATTGAATTTTTACAACTGCGCCCAGAAGTGGGTCAAAGATACAGACACAGACAATGCCGCCTCTGCAGGCACATTTTTAAAGAGAGCGGCGGTAATTTAACGTTCATTATGTGGCATAATTGGAACATTTTTGTCTTGCCTTCAAGAAAGGCCTTAAATGATTTTTCGATTCGGTTGGTGCAACCTAAAGATTCAATTCTAAATCCGGAACCATAAAACCACCCAGTCTAGAACTTATTCAACTGTTGATGAACAAGTTGAGAACAAGTTGAACAAGACAACTTCCATATTATAAGTAGCAGCAAATATGTAAGTCCGACAGACTGACTACAAAGGGAGTGGGCAACGGCAACGGCAACCTTCGTGCCATAAGAAGGGGGAACTAAGGAAGCCATGAGGCCTCATCAGATGGCACGGGGCACGGGCACACACAGCGCGCACACATTGCTAAAAAACGTGCAAAAAGCCAAGAGCGTGCAAGCGAGATAGATAACCAATCATTTCCATAGTTAAAGTCAACCTTGGAAGTTATTTTCAAGGTGTGCGCGCGTCAAACGGAAGAGTTGGAGGCAACGACGACGACGACGACACAAAGAATCTACCTTTATATACTCTCGTAGGTATGTACACATGCACAACATAATTTATGGGCAAATATGCGTTAAATGTTGTCGACATGCAAACTCTTCAAGATACGAGGGTATGTCAATAAGTCTCTGCAAGGCAATAGAAAAATAAACTTCATTTGTCATAAACAGTCGGCCGGACGTTCTTGGCCATATATAATACTTTTGGTTCCGACGTTTCTACTTCATAATTTTACAGGGCAAACGCATTGTTATCGTCCTGAATTATCAGCAGAAAGCTAAATACACAACTTTTATTGACAAATTTAAAATTTAAACAAAATTGCGCCTACTTTTTAATTCAAATGAACCAATTATTGGTGATGACACTTTCTGTTTCCAGAAAGTAGCGACTATCCAAATTCCTTCGTGGAGACTGTCATCATTTTTAAAAAATGAAGAAAATGAAGGCCAAAATGAAACAACAATTTGTATGAAAGAAATGACATAACTGTCTTCATTTCAAGAAATGAAGCTTCATTTCTTTGGTGGAAATAGGCAATAACACAATAACAAAATTTCTGTGGAAATGGCTCTTTTTGGCTGTAAACTAGTGTAATATTTGGTGTATTGAAATTTGTATTTAAAGTTGCAAATAATAATTAAATTTAAGGAAATCCTTTCTATTTTTCCACTAAGCGGCTTTTCTATTGCTTTTTTAAAAATAAAATCGAACAAATGAAGATTATCAGACCTATTCTCAATTCCACTTCGGATTTCGTATAATTATACGATTATAATCGATTGTACGTTGGACTCTATGTTAATAAGATTGTATGGAAAGTGACTCTTATATCTACGGTTACTAGATTCGCTTTCAGTAAAAGTGGAATTGCTCTAGCATTTGAAACCGACAGCTTAATGCCAGTGTGGATTCAATTCGTAGAAAAATAAAGCCTTGAACTAGTAACCTTTCATGCAAAGTAAGAGTAAAATTGCCAACTCAAACGGATGTACGAAAACCGAAGTGGAATTGAGAACGGACCTGTATATTTAAAACATGTGTCAAATATATTCAGGCATGTCCTCAATTCCACTTCCGCGATAACTTTTCGAAAGTGGAATTGATTCATGTTCAAGCAACACCAAAACGAAAAGTTTTTTGTTTTTAAGGTATTGCTTGTTAGTCGGTAGAATAAAATGAAATGTCCAAATTACGCATTCTTAGAGTTCCCAGATATACATAAAGTAAAATTTTCTTAATTCTGTGATCAATTTTGTACTTGTTGTTATTTTGTTTTCGAATTTTACTTGGAGGTAAATTTTAAACTAATTAACAGCGAATAGTTTGGTGGCCTTTAATGATGCAATGGTTGCTACAATAGCTTTATGTTGGGTTAATCCTTACTTGCAGTAAAGATCCAATAATTGCAAATTAATAAGTCGTTTGTAGTGCATCGTGACCTTTATTTGCAATTTTTCAATAATTTGCCATTGGTGTTCTTTGGACACGACTAAGTAAAGGGCTGAATAGACTGTTATGGCCATGGCATCTCGATGTTATGTACTTATATTGCAAAGGCATAGATTAGAAGATGTTGTCCACGACTTGTGGCGGCAAACAAATCACAAATCTGACCATTAAAAAGTTCTGCGGCTCATCCGTTCGACATACGGAATCGCCATCGTGCACAATTGAATCACTTTATGCTGGGCCAAGATACCCATTATCAGCCCTCTCGTATGAGCACCTAAGGTTCAGCACACATTCCATGTGCCGACAAGTTGGTCAAAAACGAACATCGTTGCCTCCTTGAGTTGCGGTGGATACTCTATCACCGTCTTAGGACGCCGCCAGCGAACGGTGGCGCTGTGCTCGCTTGCTCCAGTCATTCGGAATTGAGAACACAAAACGAAAACGAAGCTACTTTTCGAAAAGTAGTGGGATTGAGAACAGGCCAACCAGGCCTGTCATTAGTGCTGCAAATTCAAGGCTGCAAACCTCTATAACTTTGCAGATGGTTCGATAAGTCTACTAATAAGGTACAGTCGAACCTAAGGTATTAGCTCATTAAACGATTATGACATTTCTACGGCTTCCAAAATTGTCAGCTCATTGAAATAGGCTGCAGCCTCGGTAAGCGTTCGGCTCGTGTTGGTGAGAATGGTCAATTGTGTTCGGCCCCTGCGGGCTAGTAAAGCTGCTTTTGATAAACAAAATGCCTAACGGCCATACAAATAAATGCTAGGCCGAGTTTGGTCAATTTTTACTTTATTTTCATTCTCGAACTCTAAGTATAACGTATTTAGAAATGATTTTTAAATGATTAGAATGGACGAAAATCAATTCTACAAAGCGTATAGCAAAACCGAAATCTACAGTAGATACTAAAAAAATGAATCATGGTCTAAAATGAATTCCCAGCCCGCTGAAATCGAACTAATATGTTGGAATATATTCAACGCTGAGTTTTGTTGATACATGCAATATGAGAAAGAATTTTGAGGCAATCAAGAAAGAAGTGTATTTGGCAAATCTCTGAACAGAAATTAATATGAAAAAGTGAGTGTTATGTAGATACTGCTTTTACATCGATATCTTTGTTTTAAAAATCGGTGACGCCATGTTGTAAATCCAAGTTTCAACTCAATTGAAAAAAGTTTAAAGCAAAAACTAACAAAATGTTTCCAAATACCAACTTTTACTGCCATTTTCGCCACTTCGGGTTCGAATTTGTCAAATTTTCTTGCTTTAGTGCGCGCCTACATTACAGAGAGAAGATTTATCTTAAATATTAGACAATATGTTAGGTGGTGGGTTGATAATCAGTCAGTCGGGCCAAGACTCATGATATAGACGGGTTTTGGAAATTAATTTTTTTATCCTCAAAACGCTATTTAAAGTATAGAACAACAAAATACAATCACCGACACTCTGCGGTACAATAGACAAAGAGTAAAGTAAAAAAAATAAGTTGTTGAGATTTCTAGACACCGTATGCTATAGAATCAAGTCTTAGCTCCGGAAGAATCTAAATTCATTTCACATTTTAATACTTTTTATTTCAATCTTTCAAAAAATCAATCCCTGACACAATAAATATGGAGTAAAACTTTAAAATTACTTAGTTTCTGTAAAAACTGTTGGACATACCCTCGTACTTAATCAAGCAGAGGGAGAACTTTAAAACAAAACTCACATGATATGTCCACAGGCAGTCGATCGAGCTAGAGTAAAACGCAGAGAGATGTCATTCATTCTGACAAAAGAATTTCAGACTTTATTTTGGCCATAAATATTGGCAACAATCCTTGGATTCTCTCACTCCCACAAAAAACGAAACAAATTTGTATTTTCTTTGTTTTTATTCTCTGCCTTCTATTTCTTTTTTGCTTTTATTGTTTAAACGAACTCAGGTTGTTTTGACCATGAACCCATCATAAGTTTCAAATGGCTCACGTTTGTTTTTTTTTTGGGGTTTTAGTTTCTGGGCAATGTTTGGCCATAGAATGTGTCTGCTTCGTCTTCGTTTCTTTTTTTCGGTCTTCGTGTTTATTTAAATGGGCGGACTATTTGAACTTATTTGACTCTTTTTTGGTCGGGCTTTTATTGAAATTTGTCATAATTTCGTGGGTTCGACGGCATAATTAACGAGCTCTGTCTATTGACCGTTCGTGTTGCTATCTGTGTGCTCAGTAATTATAGAGGTTAGAAGATTGTATACATAAATGGGTAGGTAGATAGGTGTCTGGTCTGGTCGGGGCATTAAACATGTGACGAGCTGCTCAAGGTTTAGGGCGTTTGCTTCTTTTTTATTTCTCGAGGCCTTTTTCTGCCGGCGAAAAAAATTAAATACAGTCAAAAGTCTGATGGCTCTTAATTTGGAATAAGTCAAGAATTTGCAAGCAGCAATTTAGGATACCAAAAAAAAGGGCAAAATCATGATGAATTTTAAGTGGTAGAGATTTGCATTATTTTTGACAGATAATTATGGGTAGGGGCAGAAAAAAAACATTTAAATTAAATAAAGTGCCTTAAATTGCAGTTTATTGATCACTTTGTTCATCAGTTTTTAAACGAAATAGACTTTTAGTTTCTCATCTTTTCTTTAAACTTTCTTATTTTTTCTCTTTTTTTTTATATGACTCTCTTCATTTCCTTAGATTGCCATGAAGACAGGAAAATATTAGGATAAATATGAGTACAAACGGTTAAATAGACATTTAACAAGACGGGTAAATAGGAAGTGTAGCTCAAATGGTTTTATTTGCGAACGTTTTATTTCCGCTTCGACCACGACTCTATAGGAGCGATTGTGAACAAGAACGAGTGAAAAAGTAAGAATTTACTGGGGTGCGAACATAAAACGCTGAAAATTTGCTTCGACCTAATAGCTTTAAACTCTGGAAAACGATTGACAGCCGTCTCCTTACTTGGTATCCGCTTCGGCATGCGTTCGGTTCGTGTACGTGTAAATAGCGAAATGTGTTCGCCCCTGGCTGCAGATTAAAAAGAATTACTCTTTTCATTGATGTGTGTTTTGTGCCCAAGTTTAAATACACTTGTTAAAGCTCGCTTCAACGGTTAGAAGTTTAGGCCAAACTTTTTAAATTTAAATTTAATTAAAGCCGCCTTTATTTTGTTCAGTAAAAAATGTTTAAAACATGTTCTAAAATTTTTTTTTTGACATAAATTGTTACACCGTGCTTAATTGAAGGTAAATCAACAATATCAAATATTTTTATTACATGTTTTCTGCATTTTTTCTAAAAAAGTTAAGTTTTTACTGCGAAATTTAATTGAAGCCTGTCTTGAAAAAAAAAAAAAAAAAAATAGAGGCCAGCTAACTTCGGCTTGACCGAAGTTAATATACCCTTGGAGCTTGATATATGCCTGACAGTTTGTATGGCAGCTATACTAAAAAGTGGTCCGATTTCGACAAATCTTGTTGAAATTATGTAAAATCATTGAAAACTTATAAATACGAGCGTTGGGAGCGATAACATTGAAAACAAAAAAGTTTTTCTTACTAAGACTTCTTCTCAGACCTATCTTTTGTTTGGGAGCTATACTATATAGTTGTCCGATTTGGACAAGTCTTGGTGAAATTATGTGAAATCATTAAAAACTTATAAATACGAGCGTTGGGAGTGATAGAGCTGAAAACAAAAAAGTTGTTCTTACTAAATCTAGTTTTTCAACCGATCGTTTCTTTGACAGCTATATACTAGCGTATTTATACCAAAAGACTTCGTGCAAAGTTTGGTTACGATAGCTTTAAAACTGACGGAGGAGATAGCATAGAAACAGACGGACGGACAGATGGACATGGCCATATTTACTCAGCTCGTTATGCTTATCAAGAATATATATACTTTATGTGGTCGTAGATGGTTCATTTTGTGCATTGCATACTTTTGGGAAAAATTTCAATACACTTTGCAAGCGTATAAAATGATATCTAAATTTGTAAGTAGTTTTTGACTGCCTTCAATTTTTTATATTTAGGGGCTCATGAAAGCTGTCGTTGTGTGTAACCATAATTTACAAGGGCCAATCGACTATTGATAAAGGTACCTAATACGTCGCGTTCTTCTCAACCAATATGAAGCTTTTGCAGAATGTTAAAGTTCCTCCAACCTTTTCCAAAAAAACCTGGAGTGTCCTGGAAATCTCTAGAGATTTTCGGATAAACGATTGCACTTTGAAGTAAAATTGGACTACTTTATTTGTGAAGTGACAGGAATAAAATCGGCTACTAGACCAAAATATCTACTTGGCTTTGAGCAGGCGATTTCAAATCGCTCTACTTTCGTCTTCTAATCTACTCAAGAGACTGCCAAAGACTGTTTGTTTTAAAGGTAATAGGACTGATTTTTTTCCGCCGCGACTTCGGAGCGTGCCCGCACCGACTGGATTCGGTAAAGGACTTTCCTAGCGCGTACACTTGTCGTTGGTGCGAAGGGTATGTATCGAATCAGCAATACACCGATAGCAAGCGAATTTGTGATCGAGCACACCTATGGCAATTGATGTATCATCTTAACCTATTTCTCTAATTTTTCGCTTATGCTGGGCAGGGTATACTGCTTCTGTCTATTCTCCGCGGGTGATTTGCTTACCTTCACCTAACAAGAATTAGTACACAGAGAAGAAAAAGACCCCGTAGAATGCATATTGAAATATCCACTTAATAATCCATTTATTTTAAATATTCTCTTCACTTTTTCAGCTCGTTTGGATGAAGAAGAAAGATCAATGAAATATTTATTTCCTGATATATCCTTATTAAGCGAAAATAAATCGACTTCGAAAATATCCGATGGATCCCAAAAAAGGAAAGTTAGCTATCTAGTCTATTTTTCTATTTTTTTCTCAGTGCAATATCGCTTGCCTAATCATCACAAGACGAAAGAAATTCGCCAGTATACCTTCCAGTTTGCTTCTTTGTTCCAGAGTTCATCAAATCGGAAGCAATCAATCTTTTCCGAGAGAAGCAATCACATTTTATTTAAGTGTTTTAAAACTATGTCAAGTCCCTTATGTTAAGCGATTTCTTTTGAAAGTTACATCATCAGCTTCAGCTCTTTTAATGGTTTTAAGGGAAATCGCGCTTGGATGTAACAATATCTGAAGCACTTTTCCACAAAAGATTATCTTACCTTTAACCTCAATTTTAGACAGACAATTACCAAACATAAATGTCACGCTCGATGATAAGCAACAACAGCAACAACATACCTGGAATGACAAGAGTCGAAGGATTTAAAATTCGATTAATAAAAGGTTCAACAGGCATGTAAGCAAAGTTTTAAACAACATAAATAACAATAGTGTACAATAAGTCTCAACAGTTTTTTTTGCCTGATAAAGATCGCATTGTGTTTTGTTATAGGGGGAAGAGGATCCCTTGGAGGAAGACGAGGAATCACCACCATATCAAGTCAAATAAAGTCAATTGAAGTTGAGCGCACAATGGAAAAAAAATAACGTGAAGGAGAAAAATTAAATAAAAGCGCAGACAGCTACAACGGCTGCAAAAAGCAGATCAACATAAAATGAAAATAAATCAAAAGCGTAAAAACTTTTGCATAAAAAGCAACGGAACAGCACAAAACTCGGTCGCTGGCGATGCCGAATGAAACTTTTCACCATTTTGCATAACAATTTGTATCTTTCAGTGGAGCGCGTTAAAGTAATCCAGCAACAAAAACAACGCTGCACTATGGGCAGATCAACCATTTTCAAGTGCCCGATACACGAACCTTTATATTCCCACTGTTTGCCCATAGTACCAACTTTTACTCGTGGCTCAACTTTAAAATGAGGGACACAACATCCAGACAGAGGCCGGTCATAAAAAAAGGGATTGGGATACAAGGGAAACTTGCCAACGATACTGCAGATGCAAAACGAGATACACCAAATGTGTGTGGAAGAGGCGGAGGAGGAGGAGGAGACGCAATGAAATTAACTCAAACTGTCGACAGTCAGAGGTGGCGAGTAGAGGCAGGCGGCAGAGATTCTCGACTTCTCCTTCATGTCACGGGGTGCAGCACTCGAGTTTCAATTTAAATGCAACTGACATTAAATTTACTACTTTGCCACCACGTTTGCATACTACCGTACCAGAATGGGAGCAGAGAGCCAGCGGAGAACCCAGGACGGTTTCTGTCTGTCCCTCCCTGTCGCTGTTGTTCCGTTCCGCTCTGCAGTCTGAAGTTGAAGTCGGGTTTTCAGTGCGCAGACATTGTTGTCGGCTGTCTGTAAACTGAATTTAATGAACTAGCGCAGCCATAAAGCTTAACATATCGAGAGCTGAGCTGGGGGGAAAAAGTCTCAAGACAGTGGCACTGATTTTCAGATGATTGATAGTTCATTGATAAAAATAAGTAAAAATGGAGTAACATTTTAATGATTAGTTGGTTAAGTGAAGGACCATGTGGCAAAACCTTAATTTTCACAATTTTGACATCCACTTTTGCATTAGCTTTGCCCCACTGTTCTGGCATCTCTGGCACTGCAATTGCCGCACACTTTATGGTTTAAACTCATTTGACTTGTTCTCCAATTGTGCAATAAACTAACAACAACAAATAATGCACAAAATGTAAATTTTCTGTTACTAAAACATTTTTATGTAGATATCAAGCAGTATCAGTCCAAGCTGTGACTCATAAAAGTTCACTAAACTTCAGAAAATGATAAGTCCTGTACGAATATGAACAAAGAGATTAGAGTTTCATATTTCACAAGCGAACAATTTGCATGTTCGCATCAAATTTTATGTTCGAAGCTCAAATTTGATAAAAAGAAAAGAAAAGGCGAGCTTAAATTAAGTACCAAACAAGTAAGAGCGTTACAGTCGAGTGACCCGACTCTAAAATGCCCTGTACAATTGAGGCACTCATACAAGCACACACACATGGTAAAAACATAAGATATGTAAAATTCAGAAGAAATATATAGCTATTTGACATAAGCAACCAGTTGGATAAAAATTTCTTCTATGAAAATCTCAAACCCATCGTAAACTACAACCACCAAATTATATATTCATCAGTTCTAAATGTTCCCCCACAATATATTAAAGTTTCAGAACAACTGCTACATTTTATCAAGCAGCTGCCCTAGAAAGTGTTGCTCTTGAAATGGGATCTAGTGAGAAAATTTTCTTTGCTATAAAAGGTACCTTAATACAAATTCATATTTATTGATTTTATGTACTCCGCCATTATATATACAAAGTTTGGGATCATCGAATAAATAATTATTTCATATTAAAAATTGAAAAAACAATTTATTTAAATATAATTCAGATTTATTGACACTTAGATTATTTTTTCAATATTCAGCGACAGCTTGCATGACATACTGCTTACTTTCTTCATCACGCATAATTGACTTATTGAAGTCAGTGAACAGAACCCGCTCGGCCTTATTTTTTTTTTTTGTACCCAAGAAACATAGAGTGTATTAAGTTTGTGCAAAAGGACACAGAAAGAAGAATCATTTCCCCACCTATAAAGTATATATATTCTTGATCAGCATTCAAGAGCTTATATGAAATTTTGCCCCGCCCCCTCCCACCCCCGCAATGTGAAAAATTTTGTTATATCTCCTACAGTTGTGAAGATAGAAGATTTGTACCTTTTAGAGATAGTAATTAGCAAAATGTATCGATTTGTGATAAAGATCGGATGAGTGGTTCTCAAGTTATGAGCAAAAAAGTAAATCAAAAGTAAAAATTTAAACTAAAAATCGGTTTGCTGTGTGTAACGTCCGCAACGGAAAATAGGTTGTTTTTTTAATTTAACAGAATGAATTTTAATAATTCGGTTATCCAAACTTGCTTTATAAACAGAGTTTTTTATGCCCTTTAAACTGATGAAAAAAAAATATACCTTTACTACACATATTTTTAAAAAACGTTAATGCCAAAATGTGTAACGTCCGCAACGGCAAGAAAATACTCAAAATTTTTTTTTATTACTATTAGGTGTTTATAATGGATTATTGCCTGCTGGGTCTGAATCTGGGCTCTAAATTGCTCTAGGTTGTCGAGAATCCGAAAAACATAACCTCAAAGTAACAAAAAGTGTAGTTTTTAATAATATTAATGTTAATAATTGATAATATCGATTATTTCCAACATCGGAAAATGAAAACCCAAATGATTTCGAGTATTGTCATTACAAACTGAATTGCAAGCCAATCGGATGAAAAATAATTTTTTTTGCAAGCAGAATTTTACGGAAATTTTTCTCGTGGGCGGATTTTCCTAAAACACGTGTCGAACTATTTCGCGTACTAAGCTTACAAACCCAGTTTCACGTCAATCGGATGAAAAAAAAAATTTTTTATACTATTTGGGTCAATGGAAAAAGTATAACGTCCGCAACGTAACGTCCGCAACAGCACAAAAATTAAGATATTTTAATAACGGGACCACTTATCATTCTTTTGAAAGCTGTGTTGAATTGGTCATATATTCTACTAAATTTTTTGTTATCAGACTTTTTTTTGTTTATAATGCAAAATTCGCTAAAAAATGTGAAAGTGCACATAAGCCTCCAAGTCGACTTCCATTTTTTTGTAACGTCCGCAACGGAACTTTAAACAAGCATAACTTTTTTTCAAAAACAGATAACCTATTATCTTAAATTAGGTTTGAAAGTACTCCCAAAGAACTGCACTTTGCACCAAAAGTATTTCAAATATACCAAAGTATACGCCAGCTGTGTCAATTTTAAGAAGTAAATTTGCGTACAAATGTAACGTCCGCAACGCAGGATTAGCCCATATACTTTATGTGGTCGGAGATGATTTCTTCTTTCCGTTTCAAACTTTCGGGGAAAATAAAAAATTCCTTTGTAGGGGGTAAAAAAAAATTAAAAAGTACTCAAATCAGTCATTCTCGTACTTGGTTTGAGAAGTTCCTGGCTTGAACAATTTATTTTTATTAGCGGATCATCAGATTTATTTTTATTAGTACGTCATATAATTTTTTCACCGTGGAGCGTACGAGTAGTGTGACCACCCTTAGGAAAAATTACGCCGATGTGGTTGGTTTTACATACTTAGAGGATGGTCACACTACTCGAGCAGCAGCGTTTTGATTAGAAAAATATTTATATTAATACATATATGATAGTCAAAATTGACTTTTACTTCTCACTCTAACAAATAACACTTGTTAGTACTGTTGCTATTTTTACAAAGCAAGTGCAACTGTCATTAGTTAAAATCCATTTTCCGACGAAATGAAATTTTTTTTGGTTTTTTTTTTTTCTATAAAATCAAACTACGCCTTGCCAACTGAAAACGAAGAGCACTATTTCGACAGCAACAACCCAGCTTAAGAGAACTAAGAAGCTTTACCCAAACTAGGAGAGAGACAAGGGCTGGCTTATTTATGACCTTTGCAACTTTGGATTTACGGTAAAGAAATACACCTACGATTTTGATTTTTATGAACTATTTCCTAGAACTTGGATGTAATATGAGCAGATCTGTTGCTAAACCTAAATTAGGTTAATGTAATGTACATTAATTTAATCAAAATGCTTACACATCTTTGAATTTCCCGTAACTTTGATTTATTTTCTCTTCAAATCTTCAGCTGTAAACCCATATAACCCATTTACATGAATCAATTTGTCATGCTGCCCTCATCTATCTAAAAGTGTCGCCTTGCATTTGCTTTTCTTCGGGATGGGAGTGGGGGAGTAAGGGAGTGGGTGTGGATGCCAACTGCACATACGAAATGGTAATTTTGAGCAAACAAAGTTAATTTCAAATAGACTGGAATTGAGATGCAATTGTGGGACATGTGACAAGCATCAACTGTCATTTGTTATTGTCCAGTTGCAGTGCACCCACAAGAGTTTTGCTTTAGCTGTCTGCGACTTTTGTGACATGGCCATTATTTTTGAAGTTGTTGTTGTTGTTGTTTTTATTATGATTTCCATTCATTTAACGCCAACAGGAAGAGAAAGTAATGCAATGGTCGGGGGGCTTCAACTTGAACTGTTGTTGTTTTTGTTGTTGTCTTGCCTCGACTCTGGCGCTCTCACTTCATAAATTTTAACCAGCAAGGTGTCAAGTCAATGCCAAGAGCTTGAGGACGCAGCAGCAGCTGAAGTTGAAGCTGAAGCAGCAGCAGTTACTGGCCGCCAAGTGAATGACAGTTGCCACCTTGAAAACGGCTGCTGCTGGAGCTACTGCTGGCCAGAGTCAAGCTTTCATTTAGCCAGAGAGCAGAGTAAAACCATAATAGGGTCAATAATATCAATCCAAGTTTTAGGATTAAAGAGATTACAGTCCGGCAGGCACCAACTCATCTCTAAAAGCGTAGCATCAACAGTCCCAAGGCTAAATGGCTCAACGCTGTTTGAAAGCAAATTTCATTTCTTCATTTGATTTCATTTTGTTGGCTCTCGCAGTACTTTCTTTACTTTCATTCGAGTGAAAGATACTCACGCTGCGCTGACGCCTTCTTCAATATTTGGCTCTCCCTCCTTCTCTCTTTCGGTTTTAATTTGTTTAACTACTCGCAGCTGTATAGACGTTTCCATTTTTAGTGAAAAGGACCAATTTCAATTTCACATTGCCTTCGCTTTCAAATATTTATATATCTCAACGAAATGTAGTTAATTATGTATGAATGTGCATGTGTATCTGTGGCTGGCAGCTGCATTGAAGGCAGCTCATTCGTAAAAGTATCTTTATAGATAAACAGGAAGTGAAGTTGAGTTTTGTGTTGGCCATGGACGGTCTTTTTTTTCGCAAAATTAACTTTTACTTGCAATACGTATTTTTAAAATGGTTTGCGCTTTCCCATTGCATTTCTATAATGAATTTTCCATTTTTATTTTAAGTGGGCGTTTAATTTCGATTTGGGTAGTTTAACCTAATGGGTGCGGTGTACTTTGAGTTAAAGAATATGACCACTTTATTTTGTTGGAAGTTTATAAAAAACTCGACTTGTAAACTTTAATTAAAATTGTCAACAAAAAATAATTATCTATCAAAATGTTTAAAAATGGTGATTTTTATGCTATTTGGTCTTCCAGAAAAAAAATACCATTTCACCATGAATGGACTAACAAATCTAACAGCGTTAATTATTGCATTTTATTATCAATATTCGTGCTCTGTGAGAAATGTGTTTTTATTAAAAACTTGTCTTTAGAGCTCAACGTCAATCCCAAACAAAACGTATTTCGGCCTACGAAATTGCACACACTAAATGTACATAGCAGGAAGCTACACGTGTCGTGCAGAAAATCTCTAATATCTCTCTAATATCTACTTTCGCAATAAATTCGAACGAGTCACTAAGCATACTTCATCTAAAGGAGAACCAGGTGAATAAGCACTTATGTCACTTATATGAAAAACACAATATCAAGAAGGCCTCGAAGACTGGCTACTCTAAAAAGCACACAGAAGGATGTATTTGTGAAACGGAAAATCATTAGTACATATCAGAAGATTCTATTGGGTCGTTCACAAAGTAATTTCCTTTGATGACAGCAACTGATCTTATTGAATTTTTTCGCACCGAAATTCACACTTAACCGCTTTGCCGTTATATATTTGAACAGCTGTTATGGTAAGGCTTTTTTGAAAAAATTTTTACTAAATTTTTTGGAATAGTTTTTATTTGGTGCCCAATAAAAAGTTCGTCTTTTAATTGCACGGAAACCAAAGAAAATTACTTAGTGAACCCAATCTAGACCGTAATATAGTAGAAAATTATTTCGTGGTTGATGACAGGGAAGCCCTATCTGCCTTCTATCATTAGTTTCTGAAGACATCTAGTATTTTCTGGTAAGGTTCGGAGCCCTCTTGGTCAATCCATCATAGATACAAGCGACCTAATCGATGTGCTTAACTGTTCAAACGCAAAGGATTGGACGAATTTAGTAAGGTTCCTAAAATTATCATGGAAGTATAAATAATAAATATTGTCTGTATTATTGTAAATTTGTCGAACTGTAAAAACTTAGTCGTTGCTACTATGCCTAGATTAATTTATTTTGTTCACCTTAAACTACATATTACTGTATTCGAACTTGAGAATTGGAAGCAAGCCCTCTTCTAAAAAATACCTGTACTGAACTGGCCAGCATTAGGTCCGGACCTGATGCTCATAGAGAATCTATGGGAGATTCTTTCTGCTAAAATGTTCAAAAATGGAAACAAGTTTGAGACAGTAAGGCATATTAAAATGACAAATGAAGAAGAATGAATCGCTATTTGATTCTATTCCATCTTAACTAAATTTAGTTATAATAAACAATATTTACTGTTGTTAGATGTAGATGTTTTGCTCCGTATTTTCCACTCATTACATGTAGCTTTTCTACTTACCGCATGTAGAAATAAGAAGAATCAAAAGTAATGGGTTGAAAGTCCCTTTTGAAAAGTGTGGAAATCAGATGTTGCAAAAAACTGTCCTCCCTCCCCCTGTGTCAGAAAACAATCGCTTTCGCCCGACCACAGATGAGAATGTGGGAGAGGTTTCTAGGTTACAGCATAGGCTCGGCTAACAATATGAATGTATGCAACAAACGGACTCGCTTTCGGCTTATGCAAAACTCTGGCGCTCTCTTGAGTCTGCAACATTTTCAACTAACATTTTTAATGTTTGGTCTTCGAGAAGCACGCATTTGTTGACCGATTGACTGACTTGGGCCTGGTAAGGGTTAGCTCCCAGACCGAGCTTCGGTTGAGCGAGAGCGAGTGACGTGAGCAGAGGAAACTCAACATGGGGTTACGAGCTATGGTAGAAATCCGGGAAGATTTTCCTTATTTTGTTTCTGCTTGTACTGCTACAGGCCATGCTTACCGAAAAACTAAGGAGCATTCCATCTTGGCGTAAAGCTTGGAAGGGACAAACAGCGCATCGAATATAGCACAGACCATTTAAGGGCGTCACTGTGCAGCGCTTTAATCGGCTGTCAAAGAATGTAAGAATGGGACGTAACAGTCTAAAACATCAATAGCCGTCTAGGTCCCAAGAAGAATACCCAGAACCATCGAAGGAAACCGTCCCCATGAAGTCCACTAAATGAAAATGTGAATAAGTTGGCTATAAAGAACAAGCGAATAGTACCTGGCTCTTTAACGGAACTCTACATCGACTGAAGCGGCACGGAGTGAAAGTTTTCAACTGAATCCTAACCAATCCTGTACATTCCATCGGGGAGGAAGCTGGCTTGAAAAAGACATAACTACCCAGCGGCGCAGAGCTTAACGTGGTCTGTCAAAAATATGCATTACGCCTGACGATTAAGTAATGCACTACAATCGCTGCTTTTCGTAAGAGGGATAGTAATCGAAAACAAACAGACACATTCCGCACTACAATTTTCAGAAAAATACACGCATTCGTAATGGGAATACGATGGCAGTTCGGCTCTAGCATACATCCTTTATTACTAGTAATGCAGGCTGTGGGCAGTTCGTTTACAAAGCGGCCCATGCACATGGCAAAGTAATGCAGATTGTATGAGATTATTTCCTTTATACTGATGGCAAAGTAACGTATTAGTAATACATTATGTAATGGCAATTTGCGCCGCTGGATAGTAGCACAATTGTTGTTGTTTTTCCTCTCTTTTTTTTGTTGATTTAGTTAATTGATCCTCTACGATTTCAGTTAAATTGTACGATTCCCAGTCCAAAGCCGGAAAAGCCTTTCAATCTCTCTTTAAGGGAACTGAAGCCTCACTTACTTCCAACCCAAACTCACTAAAATAAAACATTTTGCTTTCCTTGTTAGCTGTGTATCTTCATTATCATCTTAATCTTCAGCCTACACAGTTTGAAGCACTTTCTAACCCCCATAAAATTTCACAAGCCAAAATATTACAAAGTGTTAAATTCTCTGACAAACGATGTAAATGAAGCGATAGGCTTTTACAAGAATTTTTGGGTGAAAGCTACTATTAGCTGGCATAATTTTCACGCTTTTCCACTGAAAAGAGATGATGGCTCTTCACTAAACAAGAACTGATTTATTATACAAATTAAAACCTCTGACAAAAAAAAACGTAAGCAGCTCAAAAGGCAGGGAAAAACTTTTATGAAAATGATTAACTGTAATTAGTGAGAAGTTTGCGCCATGTCACGTTGAATGTTAATGATCCGCGGAGGGAGGGGGGGGGCAAAGTTACGAGTACGAATACGAGATCAAAACGGCCAGATAGCTTAGAAAGAAAAGGCAGGCGATTAACAACAATAAAAGCAGATGACGTCGTTGGGGTCTCCATGTTAAAGTGGAAATGCCGCGACAGAGTCTCAGATTTTATACGCGGAGACGGAGACCGGGAGACAGCGGGAGACAAGGAAGCGGCCATACAAGTTGAGTCGACATTAAGTAGCTACAAGATACAAAACCGCAGCTAGCACAAACCACAGCGCGTATGTAGTTATTGCTCTTGAGATACATTTGGACACGAAGCGGAAACACGGCCGCAAAGAATCAGGGGACGGACCACGGGCACGCCTCATGAGCGAGTTAACTCTTTGGCTACATCATAAATTTTTAATGTGAAGATGTGTAGAGAGATGCAGGCATCGCAGACACATAAAAACCAGCAGTCGCGCGTATCTTAAAGATACAAATTACAAGCGGTAGACATTGAGATTGAGACCCAAGACACAACTCAGAGACGCCGAGTGGAGCAATAAATAAACAACACCACCGATACGAAGGCAGCATGAAAATGATTAAAAGAGCTAAGAGATCGCTTTGCTTCATGGTCAACCACATACCCGCTCCCAGCGGTGGAATGCGGTGGAAGTGAAACACTCTCATGTCTACCCTTGAGCGCACTTATGCAAATGCAGCGGAAGAAAAGGCAACCCAACTCTTCTTGTCATCATTTTTGTCACGCACGACGCTTTTTGAAGGCTTCTGCTTTTCTTCTTCGGGCTTTGGTGATGTGCCGACGCCGCCGACGCCGCCACTTGAATTCAATTTGCTAAGCGCTTAAGCGTGGCGAAACGAAACGGAATGAAACGCCCAGAGCGTAACAGAAGCATCCGCGCGCACAGTGCTTAAAAGTTTATACGAACTGAAACTAAAAGAAAGTTGCTTGAAAGCAATGTTTTTTAAGCCCTCTGAGCGATTGCCATTAGAGATGGACGCGAGTCTTTTCTTTAAGGCAAGAAATTTTAGGGCCTATCCAAGCCCGACTGATTAAACAGGCTCTTAAATAGAGACGTTCCGCTTGTTCCCATGCAGCAACTTTACTAAAATCCTTAGGAAACCATTCCTTGAAAACCTTCTGTCTACCTAAAGCAACCGGATATATAATATAATTAAATAAGTAAGAGTGCTGCAGTCGTGTGCACTGATTGAAAAACACCCTGTACAAGTAATGTTGCTTTTGTGGCTTTTAGACGCTTCAAATTCTTCTCATGATTTTAAGTTTACTGTTTTTGATAGCAGCCCTATAATGAAAATATATTTCAAGTCAGGGAATCTAATCAAATCGAATTTCGGTTCTGGGTCCGGTTCTGGTACGTACCGAAACTGCCGTTTCGGTAAAAGTTTCTGTTTTGGTTCCATTTGATTTCGGTATTCGGCTCTGGATCCGGTACCTAGATTTTTATTTCGGTATACCGGTGCGTACTGGTATGGACCGGTAAAATTAACAGATAATTTTAAACGTTGGTCCAAACAAAGTGGGTAAGCAAGCTATACACACATATGTGTACATAATTATTAGTTTATTTTCGTGTGTTTGCCATAGAAAACAAGTTTATATTCATATGACGATTAAAGTAAAAGAAAATGAATAAAACCTTAATTACAAGGAAGAAAAATTAATGATTACATCTTAGAAGAATAATAGCGGTTAATGTATTCAATCGTTCTGGACAAAAGTATTTTGACTAAAAAAAAATTCATAAATAACTTCCGCTCCAGAAATTAATATATCTATTGAACAGAAAAAGAATCCAAAATTTTATAAATTTTTAACTAATAATGTTTTTCTATTTCACTGAACAAACATTTTTCTAAGCCACCGCCAAATCTAACTGCTCGTTTTGCCGACAATTAGTTGCTTCGGTCTAGAAAATATAAATCAAAATGTGAAACTGGGGGAGGACATAAGTATTTTGCAAGAATTTCAAAATCTGAAAGTAAATTCACAGCACATTTAGCCTATAATCCTATACGACTCTGATTGCTTCTAGACAGTTTTTACGCTAGACAGTCGAAATCATGGCGGTAACGACCGAATGTCGATGTCGCTCAAAAGATTATATCTTAATAGGGTCGAGGATACTTCCGATATGGCCTGGTGGAAAAATACACAACTTCTTACCTTTTACCCTTTAACTTTAACTTAAACAAAGTATTAAATGAACTTAAGGTTTTAAGTGTTACTCGACTATGACTATAAGTCGTCAGTCGGAGAATTCATTTCTATATTTTCGTTGATTTTTGTTAATTTTTGTTATTTTATTTGGGGATCCCCAAGGTACCATCCAAAAGGTTTTAATACACCCCGCTTCCCCACTCGTCGCGAGATACAGGATCGTTAGGACCTCGTGTCGGATTAGGGGCCCACCAGATTTTAAGAATTTATGTGCATGATGTTATTTAAATTTAAAAAGATTTCCCCCAAATTCGTTTTCTATACTAAGAGGCCTGTTGCAAATATTGTACTATAACCCCTTCCAGTTAGTATCGCTCACATCATTAAAAATATCTATGACCTGATTCGGACTTAGTGCAGGTTGATTCAAATATAAGGCTCTGTGTTCTCTTAGTATAGGATATCTGCCTATTAAATGGTTGATGTCCTCTGTTTCATTTGTATTGCACAATTCGCATTTATTTGTCCGTCCTGTAATAAACCTATTTCCATTTAACAAAGTCATGTCACTTCTTGCCTTAAAAATCCATGATACTGCCCTAGTATCCTTTATAGCCCAAAGCTTTTTTAAGAACGTTCGACTAGAGAAAAAGAACCCAAAAGTTCTTTTTTATCTTTGTATTTGCAAAGACAATCGCCTTTACCATTTACCGTAGCAGTAGGCGGGAAGTGTATGTGTGTGGGTGTTAAGTGGAAGGGAGTGAAAAGTGACTTAACAATGACCAAACAGTGATTTGACAATGACTTAGCAGTAACGTAACAGTGACAAAACAGTTATTAAACAGTAAGTTAACAGTGACTTAACAGTGAAAAATCATTGACTAAACAGTGACTGAAGTCAGTCCTAAAAGTCGATGATTTTTCAATATAAAATTCATTCATACCATAAACCATAATTCTTCCCAGTCTATAAAATAGGAGTTTGGATTATCATGAAGATTGAAATGATGACAATTGACAAGTAAGCTTCACTTGTTCGTTTTATGAATAAAATTCAAAAGCGGGTGCAGCAAAGCACATTAGGTATGTGCTAGTTTCTAATATTTCAGAAATCATCTCTATATTTAGGTATTTATAGATTAAATATATCCAAACAAATCTAAAAAAATTCTTTCGCCAGTAATTAAAGATGTTTCGTCTTCGCTTGTACAGGGTGTTCCCAGGGTCCAAAAAAACCGACCCAAACCTGGGTTTTGTTTTGAACAGATTTACGGTTTTGGTGTAGTGTATTTTGTTTTAATAAAACTGAGAACAAAATTGTACATTTCGCAAGAGACATAAAAAAATTGATTACTTATAATTTTGGCTATTTGGAAACACTGTACATGATCGGCGCGCCTCGCTTTCCTCTGCAGAGCTCTTATAAATCTTTGTTATTCCAGTTGACTTTTGTAGGGCTCTTTTGGCTGCTTGTAAATACATTAAGAAGCATATACAAGGTGGGTTTTAGGTATTGCTTATGTTGAAATTCAAGTCAACGCTTGCCGGTCGATCTGTCTGCCATTGATTTCAATTATAACCCAGTTTCATTGATGCAGTTTACCTTTCCCCCCTCTCGCTCGCTCCGTTTCAGATTTGGTGTTCAGCTTTGGGTTCAGATAATTATCAACGTGTGTATGTATAATGTGTGTACTCTCGTGTGTACTTTTCAAAACCCTGACCTGAAACGACGCTTTTGTTAGCTTTTGCTTAGCCACCGCACACTGAGTGTGATGGTCTGGTCTATATATCCATAGTTATACTTAGTTATGATGTGAGGCAGGGGGATGGCAGGGACACCGACACCCACCATAAACATGCAAAGCGTTTTAGTGCTTAGAAAATCGATATTAAACAAAGGCAATTACTGATAATAGCGTTGGCTTTCGATTGGACATATTGCATATAATTATCGTTATGGCGGACGCAAACAATACACATCAGAAACGACCAGGACTAATCCTGAGACCCGTTGTCGACGTGCGATGGCCATGAAAAGTCCCCATGATAAACGAGCAACAACAACCACAAACGAGAATGAAATTGTAGTTGATGACCCTCGGATAGACACTTTCAAGGATACCAACGTCGGCGTCGCATTAACCAGCAAAGGTTAAAGGTACCAACAACAACAGCAACAACAACAACTACCGCCACAAGGTTAGAATCGGAGCTCGCTTCGGTCAGTTGCTTGAAATGGAAAATACTCGCCAGACAGACCAAGGGAATGAGCCAAGTATCGAAACGCGTAAATTATCCAGAGCGAGACAAAAAGAGTTTGGCTGGCAACAGGCGTAAAAATTAATAATAATAATAGGAAAATAGTAAAATGAAGAAGCCACAACCCACCCCCACAAGTGAGTGAGTCTGTGTGAACCTCCCGGCAAATGACTGTGTTTTAATCAGACTAAAAAGGGTGGAGCCAAGTGGCGCTTAGGGTAGCAACTGGTGCGTTTCAGCTAAATAAAAGCCAACGACTTTGAAGCGACAACATTAATAAAATAAAAAAAGAGTGTGTAAAATAATTATAGATTGCTGTGGAATGGAAATTATATACACACATACACAAGGAGATTGCAAATGGTAATAAAGAAAACATCATTGAGGCGGTCTGAGTAAGCAGAGGTTTATGATTGCAATTAATATGGGAGAAAATCTGAGGTTAAACAATTTAAATTACGTATATTATGTCAGCACTAAGCATACAAAGAAAATCACAATTGTCTCACACTCAGAGAGAAAAGTATCATCTTTTTAAGTTGCGTGTACAAATACTTCAATTAAAGATTTCTACTTGACCCCAAAATTCATTGGAATTTCGCTTAAAGAGTACCAATAACTAAGCCGAGGGCAAAAGCTAATCACGGCTACCATCTGGCCCCTTATCTTTTTTTTTCTCACTAGAACTACTTTTTAGATCGATCGTTCCTATGGTTGCTACACAGGAAAAATAAAAGATCCCCGTAGAATGGATGTTCGAAATATCCACATTTTTTTAATGCCCTTTTCAAATTTGTCAGCTCCTTTCGATGAAGAATAAAGATCAATGAAATATTTTTTACCTGATATATCCTTTTTATGCGAAAATAATTCGACTTTGAAAATAAGCAATGGAACTCCAAATAGATACCGAAAATATCCCGAGGATCATCAAAAACGATCTATTTTTTTTTCCCAGGGTATATGCTTTAGTCATTCGGTTTGGATGAAACCAGACAGAACTGTGTGGTAGCATTCTCAAGTTATGAACAAAAAAGTGAACCAAGCTCCCACCGCTACCCTCCCTCCCAACATTTCACATCCAACACTGCACAATCTTAGAGAGAGAGTGAGAGAGAGCGAAAGAGAGCAAGATACACAGATAGAAAGAGACACAGCAGCAGCATTGCATTCAGCTTATACTCCAGGTACAGAGTATGTTATAGTCGGGCTTGACCGACTTTCTCACTTGTTTTAAATTAAACGAGAGCGTAAGTTAAAGTCGGCTCTAACCTACTTCGATATACCCGTTACTCATGAAAAACATGTTTAACAGTGTTCCTGCGTTCCTTAGGGAGACCATCAGAAAAGTATGCAACATTTTTTATTTTGCTCATAACTTGAGAACCGTTCATCCAATCTTTTAATGAAAAAATACCATAACTCTGAAACTATTGGATTTCCCATTTACAGCTGAATACAGTAAATTACTGGATACAAGACCAAATTTTGAGAAAAAAAAATCAAGAAAAAAATTTTACTATTTCTTTAAGACCAAAAAATTTTATTTTTAAATGTGTTAAAAAGATTAGACGTTAATTTTCAAAATTTTTAAATATTTTTATTACCAATATTTTTAGGATATCGCCAAATGCTTCATAACTTACTATGAACGGAAAAATTTCGATCAAGGGGGTTTTTCCTTTATATGGTCGGAAATGATTCCTTCCGCCTGTTACATACATTTGCACGACTTTAGTATACCCTTTTTATTCTACAAGTAACGGGTATAAAAATACAACATTTTCTAGTTTTTGCGAAATGAAATATTTCTCGGAACCCTAGTAAACTAGCCAAAACGAAGCAGCATTTTTTCTAGCAGCTATAAATATCAAGGTGACATTTTCCAATATTTGTAAGCCTTGAAATAAAAACAGCAGCATTTTCCATCATTGTGTAATATTTAAATGGAACTGATTAATAACATCTTTGAAAATACTTTATTAGTCCCATACTTGTTGTCTCCGTAATCGTCATAGTGATTAGTGCTTCTAGCTAAGTCCTCTACTAAGGCAGAAATGGGTGCACACATAAACACACAAAAGCTTCTGTCAATGTGGAGTTGTCATCTTTTGCAATTGTGCTGCCTTTGGAATTCCCGAACAGTCATAAGCCTGTTTATAATAGAACCGGGAGGTTTTTAAAACATCTGTACAGTCGACCATCCTTCTTTGTGACGTGTGTGTGTCTTTTTTTAAAAGTCTAATTAAATAGACATTACGGTTGCGCAGTCGACACGTTTTTGCCAGAAATAAGTCAGCTGTTCGCTGTCGCTTACGCACTCTAAGTGCACTTGGGAATAAGCCCGTCTCGCTATAACTGTGATATGCTTTACGGATTGAGAGGCAATGTACATTTTATCTCTAATACTCTTTTGTTCATGATTTATTGACCTGAAGCCTGATAATAAGTATAAACCAAGATCGAATATGATATCATCAAGCCTTTGAACTTCTATATATGAACAAAATGTTTAAGGGCCGATTTCTCATCTTCTACATAGAGCCATATGTCATATAAACTAACTTAGATCTGAAACATAGCAGCTATCTGGAATAAGGGAAATTGGCACTAAATTTGTTACACTTTACGCTAATTTTTGCTGAATAAGCGAAGAACAAAATTATTCTTGATCCCCGGTTCGAACCTGAACCTAGGTTTAGCGAAATTCTGAACCCGCTTCGTGAACCCAAACCCAAAAAGTTTCGCGGGTTCGAAAACCTGAATGAATTCCTCCTGATTTTTAGGAGGTTTGCAGTCCTGGTTCCATTTTTCAAACCATTTAGATTTCAGAGATAATAAGAAAAAAAAACTTTCTCTCGCTACTTTCACTTGAGTTAGATTACTCTTCTTCAATTTCAGGTTTAATTTTGGAATGGATCCAAAGCTGAATTTTAAATGGTTCGATATTAGAGGATCTGACGAAATGAACATCTTTTTCCCGACTGCATTTTCTCGAAAAATGTTCTTGGTAAAACTTCAAGTCTTTTTTATTAAAGTATATTAAAAATAACACATTTCACGTCACTCACACAGAATAAACACAACCTGCTTTATTTTCCATGGTTATTTATAGAAAAGAACTTTCAAATTTAATGCACTCGCAAATATCAAGAAAGTAAATAAACAAAACAGATGTTAAAACAGCTGATTAATACATAAGTCAAAAATGATGAAGAGACGACCGCAGCCGCTGCTTGGTGTAAGCTGCTGGTGTCGCTTTTGTATTTCGAAAAAGCAGAAGCAAGAGTTCATATTGAAAAGTTAATAAAAGTCGAAGCTGCAAAAAGTAAAAAATTTGTGACTTTAGCTACTTCGACAGAAGCAATTTAAACAGTGTTACCATCTATCAAATCTTACTGATAATCTTAAGAAGAGGCCGGCACGCCGCTATTTACTGTGCATAAAGCAGTTCTCAGCAGCAGAGCTGTAGACACACAACAACGTAGTAGAAAAAAAAGTTCATATCAGTGAATACACACACACAATGCCATAAAATGCATGTGTAATTTGCCGGCCCCTGATCTTAACTTATGTGAAAAATGAGCAAATTTTCGATTCCACTTATCAAGGTCTCCATTTTAATCTAATCACCAAGTGCTTTCATAAATATTCATAAGAAAGTTTGGCAAACTGTATGTAGTTTAGAAACGCTTGAGCTACATTGCCTATATACAATTGTCTTTTATGAAGTCTTTGGGATAATTTAAATTCAAAAGATGAATTACATCAAGATTAAGGGATATTCTTATATGTCACACATAGAAAAGGTGAAGTTAGTTTTTGGAAAATTTATCGATTTTCCTTCCATCAAAGAAACTTTAGGAATTCCATATTAAACTATACATCTCAGTAGCCAGTGGCAAATTCTCTGCTCTCGCTGCCGACCCTTGCACTACCTGGGTTAAAGTTACCACATCCCTATCGTCGGCATAAACTTCAGTTCCACTCCACGATATATAGGAATATTTTAATGGGCTCTCTTAGTTAGTTTTTATTAGCCCTAATTCCGCGCGCGAACATCTCAGTTCTCATAAGTTCTCATTAGCCCATAAACCGAATTTCAATTCCAATTGTTTGCACTGTTTTGTGTCTGCCCCAAATAGCCAATTGTTTATTGAGTATACCATAATAATACAAAATGTTCTTTATGCCCTATGCAGAGGCACATGACCAGCCAACAGCTATTGAGGAGAGGAGGCCAAAGCTGCCAAATAAATACAAATTTAGCATTCACTTCCACCGACGGGGGGAGGGAGAGAGATGGAGATTCAGAGCAACAGAGTAAAGTCATTGGAGCAGAATCAGCCTCAGTTTTCATGCCGCTAACAGAGAATTGGGTCAAGTTTCTGTTTTATTGCTCTGTGTGTGTGTCGAGGAAGCCTACGTTTTGGTCTCCAGGGCACACCCTGGATGCGTGTATAATTTCTTTGATTAAATCATAAAATATGCAAAATTATATAAAGCCAGAGCGGGGGAAATGGAGCTGTGGCCACAACACAGAATGGAGGGACAAGACAACACACAACGCACAACGATATTTTTTTTTCTTTTTTTTTTGGGTACCCAAAAGGCGGAAACTAGGTCAGAGTTGAGCTGCTACAACCACTTCAAGGCAGTGACATAGCCAGAAGGGGGGCGTAGCTTTAGTTGAAAATTTTATGAATATGCCAAATTAACCAACTTATTGACCTTCGCTGAAATACCAGGAAAATTATGCGTAATGTGGGCAATTTCTTTTGCTGCCGCAGCTCCTGAGGCCCGAAAGGTCAAGCTGTTGCTGCTGCTGCTGTCAGCCTACAAAAACAAACTCAACGGCTACGGCAGAGCGTCAATCAGCAAGGCAGCATTGAGAGACCAAGTCCGACCCCCGTTGAGAAGCGAGTGCGGGGCAATTAGCGCGCAATTGACCTACATTGGGGCAACATTAATGGTGTCAATAGTAAACGAGACTGACGCTGACGACTCGACGAACGCAGCAGCAGCAGCAACGGCAGCGGCAGCTGACAAGCGAAAAATGTTGAATGTTGAATTTTTATGCACGCACACCGAGCACTTTGAGAGAACCTGAGAAGAGGCCGCCGAGCAGAGGCCGAACTACATGAATTCCAAGTGCAAGCAATGTACAAAAATCATACATTATTTGCCTCGGAACATTCAAACATAATTGCTGAAAAGCCTTGTCAATATACATAACGATGATGATCAACAGGCGGCGGCTGTTTCAGTTGCTAGGGAGGGCTGTGACGTCATTGTTACACATCAGGAAGTCATCTAGCTAAATGAATGAGATAAAAGACCGAAGGGCTTTACAACCGATTTGATCCGGAATCTTTAAGAACTGGTTCGGTTTTTGTATAAAGGCTTTTGCATTGGTGACACGAATTGGTAAACGTAGAAAAAAGTTTTCAGCCAGCACGAAACATTGGTTTTCATTGAAGATATAAATTTATGTCGGGATTTTATATCCCACCCAAAATCGGGATTTCTGAGATATGTATGGGAAATATAAATATATATTTTTTTTCACTAGAAATAGGCGTTTTTTCTATAAACTACGGCACGAGTGGGTGTATATTGATTCTCGATACCCGAAACACAATTATCGGTACTCGGTATTTGATACTCAGAACTTGGTACTCAGTACCCTATACTCAGTACTCGGTACTCAGTACTCAAAACTAGGTACTGTGTGTTTAAACTAGGTACTGTGTGTTTGTGTCACAGCTACGGTATCGATTCTCGATATTTTACTCTTGATATTCGATACTTAGTACTAGATAATCAGAACTCGATACTCAGTACTCTATACCCAGTTCGATACTTAATACTCAGTACTTGATTCTCAATACTGCGCGTTCGTGTAAACAGCAATGGTATCGATTCTCGATACTCGACTTCCGATAGCCAGAAATTGATAGTCGATACTCTGATCTCGATACTCAGACATCGATAAACAGCACTCTTTAATCAGTATTCTGTGTTTGTAAGTGGAGCAACGGAGTCGTTTCTGATTATTCTACACAGTTTTCGATATTTAGAGCTCGATACGCAGTACTCGGTTCTCTATACTTGGAACTAGATCCTCAATACTGGATACTCACAATTTGAGACTCCGAATTTGACACTCTAAATGAGGTACTAGTTGGACGTCCGTAAAAGAGCTTCTAATACAATTTTCAGCAAAGGAAAATTGTACAAGCGATGTCCGAAGAACATAATATAATAGAGACAGGGTCTTATCAGGTTTGGTGTTCAATTGGAGTTCGTCTTTGCCGAAGTTTTAATACATCAGAGTTTAAAAACGCCAGCATAAGGCTGCCTTCACACTGCTCAACACATGATAGTCTAGGAGTCCTGCTTTTTGTGCTGTTTTAAATTTGAATAACTTGACAAATTCATAAAACTTCATGGTGAAACACGGGCCTACTAGATGTCATGGGTCATGTGTCGAACAGTGTGAAGTCAGCCTTAAAACCAACAATATTTTTAAATAAATGCCACTTTTCGACCGATAGTTCCTATGGCAGCTATAAGATATAGTCATCCGATCCGGTCGGTTCCGACATATTAGCAGTGTGCAGTACAAAGAAGACTCTGTGCAAAGTTTCAGCTTGATAGCTTTAAAACTGAGAGACTACAAACAGACAGACGGACGGACAACGCTCAATCGACTCAGCTCGTCGCCCTGATCAAGAATATATATAGTTTATAGGGTCGGAAATGAATATTTCTATGCGTTGCAAACTTCTGGGCAAAATTATAATACTCTTTGCAAGGGTATAAAAGGCACAAAGTAATGATGTTCCGCACTAATCTATACACTGCTACTTGAAGAAACTAGGTGCTTATGTGATGAACAGGGTCAAGCAAATCTTGCTATTTTAAGGGTTCAGAGCCTTCGACAAATCTAGAATTTCTATTTGTGTGAAAAAGTTGTTCCGTCTTAAAAGGTTAGTCATATTATTCTACTCGTCTTGGCACTGGATTTGTTTCTCTTCATGAGATCTTTCAGACAAATTCCAAATAGCACGGGAGGACTCAATGTATTTGGTTTTAAGGTTACATTCATTCATTTCTTTACGCTTCCTTTAGAATGATGCATATAATATACACTACATAATTGAAAAGGTCAATAAACCGTATAGCACCAGTCAAAATAAAAGAATCACTGATAAACTATCGGGTGCGACGATTATCAAGGGGTCTCAGCGCTGTGATATTAATACGTAATGAAAAAATAAAATTTTTACTGCGAAATTTAATTAAAGCCAGGCTCGAAAAAAATAAAAAGGATACAGAATGAGGATATTGGGAAATCAATCAATAATGGATTTAACCTCTAGGCTTATGTTTGAACTGAAAAATACCTAAGCGGATGGGGCTAATCATGAATTCGACTTGTGAATCCGTTATTTTGGCTCATTCCTCAGTAACGGTATTTCAAAGCTCTTTAGTCGAGTTTAACTTTCGTCCGCCAGCGTAAACACGATGTCCAAGGTTACCACACATGTTTTTAATTGGATTCATGCCCGGAGAGCGTACTATTTCAAGCTCATAAGTAAGCCTAGAGGTTAAATCCATAATTAATTGATTTTTTTATTCATCCTTATTTTACATCCTTTTTTATTTTTTCAAGACAGGCTTTAATTAAATTTTCGACCAACTTTAGCAGCTACTTCCTTTCCTGTGACTATCTTAAACTTATAAACGACCGCTGAACAAAGTTTTTCACAAAAACATTCAACCGATCTTCCAGACTACTATAGTCATCCGATCCGCCTTCCGACAATCACTATTTTACCAAAGACTCTGCAGTTTGTTAAGATAGCTTCAACGACGGATAGCATGACAGACGGCGGACGGACAGACGGACGCTCGACCCGCTCTCAGCTGATCGAATATATACTTATTTCGATCTTCCTTCTATCGTTACAAACATCCCTTTATATACCCTTCAGTATAAAATTTAGACTGTTTAAGTGTTTAATGCATCGCAGAGTCGCGGTGCTGAAATTTTCCTGTTAATTGGTTTTTGAGAGGATAACGAGCCGGTGGTCGGACCTTCTTTTGAGTGTTTTAAAGATAAGACCCCTCAAGCCTGCTGACAGATCTTCCAAGCACTTGAAGCATACGGAATACAGGTATCAAGGATCAAGTCCATACCAATGTGGCTCCTTCAAAGATGATCACATTTCATACGAAAATAAAATAACGTTGGCCAAGTGCGTGCGACTTGAATGACTGACAGTTGGCATCGGCCACGCCCCCTTTGCTCTGGCCAAGGCAGGCGTTGTAAGCAGCCAGGCAGGCAGGCCAGGCCAGGCAGCATGTAAGTTGTACAACGATAAATGAGAAATGAGGTTACCTACTTTTTAAGAAGGTCAATACGAGACCCAAAACAAATGAGCGAGGCAACACTGTGGAGAGAAGGTGGAGGCAGCAGCGGTTGGAGAGCACCGAGTGTAAATGAGTGTCGCCACCGCTCGGCAGAAAGCTCAGTGACCATGTGAGCAGCTGCGACTGCGACGCAAACATACCACAAACATATTACAGCAAACGTTTTCAATGAAAACAAAAGTAGTACACGCCGTCAACGTCAGCGTCAACGCCGACGTCAACTGCGTTGGACGCGCGTGCTGTAAGTCTCCACCTGGTGACGAATTCGGCATTAAGATTTTGTGCGGCCGCATGGAGGGCAACTGAGCGGTTGCGTTGGCGTTACCGAGGGCGCGGTTGCCGCCGCTGTAACGAGGCTAAAAGCGAGCGGTTGGCGTCGCTGCTGGCGTTGCTAGAGCTGATGCCGGCAGCGCTGCTGCTGTTTGCTTTTAGCCTCCACCTCCTTTTGGCTTGTGCATTGTGTTTTATAGTATTATTGTAAACTTTTGTTTTTGTTTTGTTGTGTTGGAAATTTGAATATATAGGAAAAATCAAAAAGAAAATCCATGGGATTTTTTGGTATAATTTTTTCCAGGTTTGGCAGATATGTTAAAAGGTCGGAGAACAATCCTTAAAGGCGAACTTGGAAGTGTTCTGATTTATCCACCAACCATTTTCAATTATTAATCAAAAACCTCACAACATCTGACAAATGTCCAAGTAAACAAATTGATGTATTCCATGAGCACATCTGCCCTTGATTAGCTTAGGCAGAGCCCAGAAAGGACAGTCCTAATAAATTAATAATCGATAAAAGCCTGACAGGTTCCCTATGTGTGTCACATTTTATATGTGGGTGCCTGATTAGTTAGCATGAGGGTCAACACTCACACACACACACACAACACAGTTAAATTGTGTCATTGTTATCGATGCGGAATCGTGAGTTTGTGGCATGAACATTGAAATGAAATCATGTCATCGATATAAATATAGACCGACAAATGTTTGAATTTGAATCTCCCTCCCCCCTCCTACTCACCCACTCTTGAGCGACACTGAGTGTGTCAACGTCAGAATGACATAGATTGAGGGTCTCGTTAACTATTGGGATACGCATTGAACACCACCACTTTGGCTTCTTGGCCCTGATATGATAACTCGGAACTCGGCGGTAAATCTCAATCTAAGACAACATGAAAGCTTATTTTTCAACGAAAAACTTTACATACAACATATGTATGGCTGTTGACGAAAAACAAGAACGTTGGGAATTGGGGTCGAGAGTTTATATAAATCGTATAGAATGAATAAAATGTATGAGCAGAGACTTTGCTAATTGATTGAAAAGATGTGTTGTATATGCCAATAAAAAACGGAAAATAAGCTTCCAAAAGCTTTTTTTCCCTCGGTCGCTACCGATGCGTTAAGCTCAGACGGAGTATAGAGTGCTTTAAAGCTCGTATTTAATAATATAATATTGTAATATATTAATCGGGTTATACAAGGTGAAGCAAACTTCATGAAGTTTTTGAAAAAGCTTCCGTTTGTAGAAAAGAAGTGTGGGGGGGAAAGCGATACAAGCCAGAGCCTTTTGAAAAACTTAATGAAGTTTGCTAAGTCCCGACTTAGAACTTGTAAAAGAAGGGTCAAACCCTACCACATCTCCATGGGAATTGAAATTATAATATTTATGTTAAATTTGTTACCGTCATTCAAGTAAAGGTTTTACTTATTAACGGCTCTATAAGCTTGTCTTAGTGCTGCTTCGTCAAAAATGTTGCTGTTGACCCCTGTTTTCAGCTCATAAAATTTTAAATGATTAAGCTCTTTTCTTTTGTGCCGCCGTTTTAATACCCTTGCAAATGCTGGTTCTGAAATATTAGCGATTAAGAACGTTGACATACAAATCGGACACTTATTTTGTTCCCGTTTCCAAATTCGATTAATCGGAATTGTTATTAGGCCTGTTTTCGATTTCGACAAATCATGTGGAAGGAATTGATAGGCTCCGTTTCCGAAAACGACAAATTACGGTTTTAAAAAGTTGTGCCTTTGAGTGAGTGAAATGAAAAGTAATTGACAAATTTCTTGTCAATGGTTATATTTTTTATCTATCCAATATTTTATATAATAAGCATATTGAGAAGATTTTAAAGTAACCAAAATATTGGGCATTCAATTTGATTTAAAATTATTTATTTCAAAGTTGACCCCAAAATGAGTAGACAAAAGCAAAAACGATCGAAAGAAACCGAGCTGTTCGTAATTCCGCATAGGAGGCAGGGACGAAATTGTTTAGTTACCATGGAATTATAGTTCGAAAACGATTCGAACTTTCATTCGAAAAGGAAATCGATTTCTATTTCACGCGGAAACGGGAACATCAAATGAAAACGATTCGGAAATACAATCGTTTTACTTTTTAAATCCACTCGGAAATGGGAACAGACCTGTATGATTTTTACGAAACGATTAAAGAATTCGGTTGAATCCTTTTTCCATCCAGAGGATCGAGCGAAGGTAATTAGGATTTGGAAGTTAAAAGTCAAATAACAAAATCGGATTTTGGATGCGAGAACATTTTACAATTCCGATTTCGCATGATCTGATGGAAATCGAAAACGGGACAGGCCTGATTATTTTTTGAGGTAAATTGTAGCTCCTATATAAACTGTTATTTGTTAAGTTAAATAATTTTAAAAAATAGAGGCCAGCTAACTTCCGCTCGACCGAGTTTATATGATAGATTTATTTAGACCTAATTTTTGTATAGGAGCTATACTATATAGTTGTCCGATTTCGACAAATCTTGGTGAAATTAGAATTAAAAACAAAATACCGTTGGGACGTACTTGACAACAAAACTAGTTTTTCTACTACGACTTTTTTCGTAATTTCCTATGGCAGCTATATGCTATAGTTATCCGATTCCGCGCATTGGTCCGAAATAATGTGAAGCGTATTGAAAACTTACAAATAACGTTGAGAGCGTTCGTATTGAAAACAAAAAGTTTTTCTCCCGGACTTTTTTAAGACCTAGCTTTTTAAATATTATATATTTAAGTGACGGAGGAGATAGCATTAAAAACTTAGACGGACGAACAGACGGACGATAGCACTAAAAACAACTCAGTTTCTCGTAATGCTGTTTTTCAACCGAATATATATACTTTATGTGGTCGGATCGATGCTTCCTCCAATATGCGCGTATTTGTACAAACATCCGTTAAACAATTTCAATATACCCTCTTCAAGGGTATAAAAACGAGAGCGTAAGTTAAAGTCGGCTCTAACCGTCTTCGATATACCCGTTACTCATGAGAAAACATGCTTAACAGTGTTCCAACGTTCCCTAGGGTGACCATCCAAAAAGTATGCAACATTTTTTAGGGTGGGAGGGGGGTTGGGTGCCTGGTTCACTTTTTTGCTCATAACTTGAGAACCGTTCATCCGATCTTTGTCATTTTTTCGGCAAAATTTATTCATTTTGCTAATTACTAACTATCTGTAGAACCGTCTATCTTCAAAACTGTAGAAGATATAACGTTTTTCCAAATTGCGAGGGCGGGAGGGGGCGTGTGCAAAATTTGAAATAAACTTGATCTGCGTGCAGATAAAAGAAGCATTTGTCCCATACATGTCAAACCTCTATCTCTTACCATCTCTGAGATCTAGGTGTTCATACAGACAGACGGACGGACGGACGGACGGACGGACGGACAGACGGACAGACGGACATGTCTATATCGACTCGGCTGTTGATGCTAATCAAGAATATATATACTTTATATGGGCGGAAATAACTCCTTCTGCCTGTTACATACATTTGCACGACTTTAGTATACCCTTTTTACTCTAAAGTGAAATATATAGGCCTGTTTCCGTTTCCGAATTCGATTGATCAGAATTGGTAAGAGCTGTGATTTCTAAGATACGATTAAAGAGTTTGGGAGAATCTTTACGTCATCAAGAGGGTCGAATGAAGGAGGGTCAAGCTAAAAGCCGAAAAATACAGTCGGTTCTTGAAAGCGAGTACATTTAACAATTCCGATTCCGCATGATTTGATCGGAATCGAAAACGGGAACAGGCCTGATAGTTATCCGATTTTGAACAAATTTCCCGCTCATCTAAGTGACGTCAGTTGCTGTTTATAGAACAAGGCTCGAAAACGTTTACCATACCGCATCCTATATAGTACGACATAGATTCATCACGTTGTGTTATTCCATTTGTAATCCGAGGAGTAGACGCTCTCAATAATTAAACTACAAAATTCCTCGCTAAACACAGCTTTTGTCATTTTCAAACTGAAAGCGTATGTACAAAGTGTGACCTTTTTTACAAACGAAACAAATCCTGAAACAAAAACATTTATAGCTGTTCCTTAATCACGATTCACATCGCAAACGGGCTTTAGTGAAAACGCCTTATTAAAATTGCATTAGTTTTTTTAATGAATAAAGAAAACTTTAATTTATATAAGATTTTTAAGTTTTTTAAAGTATAGAAACAATTTAAACAACTTCTTATATTGTTAAGAAAATGGGGAAGAATTTAGATTCGCTTTTGTCAAAAAAAGCGAGACCCAAAAGTAAGAGTGTATTATTGTGATAATAAAGCGACACACAAATCAGTTCAGACTCAATTCATAGACTGCTGTTAAGCGACTAAAAAGCTGTTTGCTCTCTTGGCACAAGCCTTTGCTCCGTTCGGCTCCTTTCGGTGTGAATAGCGAAATATGTGGGGCCCCTGCGGGCCAGGCTTGACAATTAATGTTTAAGTTACATTAGCCGTTTCACTCCCGGAAAAAAGTTCAAGGTTTATAATTTTCTATTTACACAAAATCACATGGAAATATTATCAAATGCAATTACGCAAAATTATAGAGCAAAACGACCTTATCGTATGAAATTTGTAACCTAGGGATTACACGTGCGCACACACACACATGTGCATATATTTCTATTTACAACAACAAAGTGGAAATGGAAACACCTTCGCACAGAAAAAAAAAAACAATAACAAAACGCTTGCACAAACTTCCTCATACTCACACACACACACACACACACACACACACAATTTTC
This sequence comes from Lordiphosa clarofinis, assembly GCA_018904275.1. NCBI lineage: Eukaryota > Metazoa > Arthropoda > Insecta > Diptera > Drosophilidae > Lordiphosa > Lordiphosa clarofinis. Next base: position 400,355 of record JAEIGQ010000217.1, read on the forward strand.
AATTAACGGCGCTGAGCAAATAAACCGTTACAAAAACAAAACATAAACAATGCCAACAATTGTCGCAAACGTGTCTCCCTCCCTCTCCCACTTCCACCCCCAACCCCCTCCCAATACCACTTTGAGTTGGGAAGTAGCTCTGACTGCCCTCACCTTCGGTCAAACGAATTAAAGCGAATTAGCACGAGGCAAACAAACGACGACTCTCGGAGAGCACAACTGCCGATCCAATCGGATCGGATCGGATCGTGGCGCCTCGCTCTCACACTCAATCGTCTACTTTCTCTCCTATAAATAGTTGAAATCAAGTTTCAATGCAAAAAGACATTTCGAAATCCGTGAAAGTGATGCGCGGGGGGTCAACTTCCAGTCCAGTGCAGTCCAGTCCAGAGATTGCTCCCACCCATTTGTATCATCAGCATTAGATGTTGCGAATAAGGTTGCAACAATTACGTTTGTTTTCATGCCAAGGAAATTTCATTTCACTTTATGAAAACGATCAACGAATGGATATTTATCTCTCTGACTGCGTTGTTGTTGCACTTGAATATAACGGTAATTACATCTAGGCACGGCATTGCCCCTGAATTTTGTATGCACAGCATATGGGGGGAACAATGTTGTTGCATTCATGTGAGTTTTGTTGCTTTTGTTTTTGCTTTTTCCTGTTAGTATTAAGCGGCATTTGTTTTTTGGTTTTTAATAGCTAAAACGTTAATGGAGGCTTTTAATGACGACATTGAATGTGTAATTTGGCGTGGGTTAAGCTAATTGATAGATACGAGATCATTGAGCAAGAGCTCAAGAGTTAGGGAAAACGACCAACAGAAGAATTTGTGAGCTTAAAAGGAGTTAGGAAAAGTTAGTTTCATAGCTCCATTTATCTGAAAGAATGAGTTCGTAAAGTTTTCCAAGAGCTAATAGTAAAGCTTCAGTACTTTAAACCTCACAACACTAATGTAAGGTACCGAATCACATTTCGGTTCCGGTGTGAAACGAATTAAATGTTTTCGTAAAAGGTTAATCGCGATCCTGGCTTGCTATGTGACCCTGAACGATTCATTTTCTGAGCTGCCGGCTAACGTGAGCTGTCAAAGCGTAGAACTTTTGTTCCACCACCGTGAGAATTCGAAATTCAAATAGAATTTCTCATGCAACAGCAAATCCCTCTCTCGAAAAACCGAACTAGCACTGTACGAATTGCTGGTCGTTCCAGCGTATGCGGCGAGAGAAAAGCACTTCCGATAATTTAAGAACCTTTCAAAGTTGGCGATGAATTTTACACGCGAACGAATCACAAAAGGTACAAGCTCTATAAAACCACAGCAAACGCAAACAGCGCTGGGTTGGTTATGTTACCAGTAAGGATGATAAAGCTGAAGATCTCCGTGATTTGTGCAAACAGCTCATCTTTAATTTATGTAAAACTTGTATGTCAGTATCAATACATCAGAAGGCAATAACAAAAATTGTCTTATTCAGCTTCAAGCTTAAAAATTGTATGCCAAATTTGTGATTCTTAAGACAAGTCAAAAAGTAGGCAACACATTTTATTTAACAGCCCCCAATCCCAAATATATGACAAATAATATATGCTTAAAATACCGCTTATACGAAGTGTTATAAAAAAATCTGCACACACACACATATTGTTGGGCTATATCAACCTATAGTATTTCCTCATACTTGGTTTTCTCGAGTATTAAAATAAACTGCTTATTTATTTTTAGACAGAACCACGGGACGAACGTCGAGGCCCAAGAGGGCTATGCATTACCCTTTTCTAGATTCGTGTGCTGATGTCAGTTACTTTTCAGAAACTAGAGCTGCTGCCGCATCTAAAAAAGGCAGAATGGCAAGCAGATCAACGAGAGCTGCTGCTGAAAACAGATTTTTTGAAAATGAGGAAGGTCCGCTGTATGCAACTGGCATCGCCGACTAATATCTGTAAGTATATAATATTTGTACAATTTTTGGTTCGATTTTGGAGATTTGGAAAAACTCTTTGCGTTTTCAAATACGATTGTTTTTAAAAAAGGTCCAAAAAACAGCCTCGAAATGAAGAATACCCCCTTAATACTTTTTGGTTCTTGTTTGGTATTTAATGGCATTTAATTATTGGTCATCAATGGTATTTTATCTGTGTATAGTATTAGCCTGATTTGTGGACTTAAAAAGCAATTTCTTAGCTATTAAAAGGTTTTAATATTATAAAGAACCCACAGCTAAATTCTCTGCATTACAGGCCACTCCTGTACCGTAGGGTAGTGAAGTTTGTAACAGGGATGCAAACCGGTTCTGAACCGAACCGGTTTTGAACCGAACCGAACCGCTTTTTTCGCTCGTGAACCGAACCGTAAACCGAACCGGTATGTTTTCTAAAATGCTGAACCGAACCGAAAACCGAAAAATAAAATGGTTCGGTTCGGTTCACTTCAGCAAGGTATTGAGTTACTGGCGAATAGTAAGCAAAATCAGCAACTAGCTATAAAATATTGCGAAAATACTTGGAAAAGCAGAGTTGTTGAAAAAAAGCTGAGAACATAAACCTTATTAAATTAGCTAAGGACCCAAAATTGTAATAAGCCAAGTCTTGATTGTATTATCCGTGGGGGTCCACTTACTTAAAGCTCATGTGCAATGTGCAAAAATAATTTTTTGAATTGTGCTCTGTACACTTACAGCATACACACCTGATCATATTAATAGGTACACACCGGAATTTTTTAATTATAGATGGTTTTTTCGTACTTTTAGTGTTGACAACTTTTTAACTTTTGGTTTTTTGTTGTTGTCAATGTCTGGCCACACTATGACAAAGAGTTGAAAGAGGGGCTGCCCCGTATATCAAAGCTTTTCTATGAATTGCGAGTCCACCACACATTTCGCCTGATCATAATAATAGGTACAGTCTCCGATTCTCACAATTATCAAGTGAATTATTTTGTAATCAGTGATCTTTTGGTAACTAAAGGTAAATTAAGTATAGCTCCCGTCAATACAGAGGATTAAATAATTATTTTTCTTACAAAAAATGGGTCGAAATTCTCATTGTACTAAAGAAGAAGCTCGATTGGTTCTTAGTCTGAAAAAAGAAGGCAAATCTTTGCGAGCCATTGCCAAATTAATGAACTGGTCTCATAATTTTGTTAAAAATGCATTAGAAAGAAAACCAAGACAGGAATCCCGTGGAAGGCCACTAAAAACAACAGAAACCCTTGACCACTACATAGTAACTTTGAGGAAAAAAGACCCATTTAAGTCATCGAAGGCTATTGCAGCCGAAATTGGGACTTCAGTTAGTGCTCCAACTATCCGAAGACGACTACAAGATGCCAACCTACCAGGAAGAATTGCCAGAAAAGTCCCACTTATGCGTAAAAAAAATATCACCATGAGGCAAACTTTTGCAAGGGACCACAAAGACTGGGTAGGATTCACCGGGGAGAAAAAATGGAGAAACATATTATGGAGCGATGAAACCAAGATTAATTTCTTTGGGAATGACTGTGAAATAAATGTTCGACGCCCTAATGGAAAGGAATTCCATCCACGGTTTACAAAAAAAAACGTTCAAACATGGAAGTGGCAATATAATGGTATGGGGTTACTTCTCCTGGTACGGCGTAGGTATAATTGATCAGACTACGAACAAAATGAATGCTGAAGAGTACAAATCCATATTGGAAACAATTATGGTACCGTATGCTGAGGAAAATATGCCATTTCGTTGGGTATTTCAGCAAGATAATGATCCTAAACACACATCAAGGCTGTTATCTAAATTTTTCGAGGACCAAAAAGTTGACGTTCTGAAGTGGCCAAGCCAATCCCCCGACCTTAACCCCATTGAAAACTTGTGGGGAGACTTAAAAAAGAAATTGGCAAAGCATTCATTTTCAAATAAACAAAAATTATGGGAAGGTGTCTAAAAACTGTGGTATGAGACACCAGTAGAGACCTGCCAGGCTCTTATTAAAAGTATGCCAACAAGAATAGGAGTAGTGGACAAAAATTGAGGTGGATACACTGGATACTAAGTTAGGAAATACTAATTTACCTAAAAAAAGAACACAAAATGGAAATTAAAATGTTTTTTCTTACCAACACATGAAGTGTACCTATTATTATGATCACACTGAAAACGTATCTGAAACACAAAATGATCTCTTTTATGTCATATTATTATCCTATGTTACAATTAAGTTTATTTTATTAAAAACAAATAGTTTAAGAACCAATGAGAACAAATTAAAAGTTTGAAACAATGAATAAAACTGTTTTCTGTTACCTTAAAGTCAGAGTTGATGTGTGCACCTATTAATATGATCAGGTGTGTATATTAAACCCATCCAAATCGGTTAAGCGGTTCTTAAGATAAACGAGTTTTTTTATTTATCTTTCCGCCCTCATAACTCCACTCCAATAGCGATTAGAAGACTACAAATTTAGGAGAGTGAGTTTCTCATTGATGGTAACAACATATTTAAATTTGGTGCTGATCGGAGCGGGGGCATATTTTGTATGTTTATTCTGCTATGGCCCTTTTATTGTATAATAGGGTGTGTTTCACATATCGCATATCGATTTCGAGTTAAAATTGTTTAAGTTTATATGTGCCAAATATGTCAGAGATTACTTGATCAGGTCAAAAGAAAATTGTAATTATTTGACTATTTTGATCCGCTTGGCTTTCAGTAGTCGATTTCAAACCGTCAAAGTTTCTAAACAATATGAAGTGACCATAGATGTTTTCGTCACTTAATATGTAAAGTTGTATGATTTCAAAACGAAATGAGAACTTTTATACGGGAATTGCCGTCGAAGTTCTGTAAAAACCCGATTAACTGAAAATCTTTGTTAATGAATAATCCGAATACCTGTTGCAAAATATCTTTATCTTTAGTTAATTAAAATGAATAAAGAGCGAACCGAACCGAACCGAAACCGCGGTTCAGTAAGCCCCAAAAAGAACCGAACCGGCGGTTCAAAAACTGTGTGAACCACTGAACCGAACCAGTCCTTATTTTCAAGTGGTTTGCATCCCTGGTTTGTAAACGTGTAAATGCCGACTTATACTTATAGGGCAGTGGTGCCCAAAATGCCAAAAGCCTATCCCAAGGGATAGATTCATAATTCTGTCGGCGTCGCAGCCGACACATGCATAGAGAGAGAGAACACGTGTGTTTCTCACGACGTGTGCTTTCGGCCTTTTCTTCTCACACAAGGGATTTGTTTGTTTGCTTGTTGCTCGTGTTTGAATTCATGACGATTACTTCGTGTTTCGCTGGTACGCACACAAGCGCAAAGCTTGATAGGGTAAGTTTGAGTACCACTATTATAGGGCCACTTATGTTAAGGCAAACATTAATAGGTTAACAAAATACTAAATTGTCGATGTCTACTCAGAAATACGCGAGTAACTTAGTCAAACGGTATTCAAATACAGTGGGACAACATTTGTTCGACGCCTCCAAACGCATCCAAACGTAGTAGTTTAATGGGGTTCAGTCAGCTTCGACCAAAGACTTCGTTTAAGTACTGCGTGATTTTATTGTTCGAATGTATAGGGCAACGATTGTTCGCACTGGAAGGTCATCTATTGCGTATTGCACATCATTTTGGGCCCTCAACCCTTCCGGAAATAGAAAACTCCTATTATTTTATTGCCTGAATTGGCATTGGTTTTAGAAAGATCAAAATATGAGCATTATTATTTTTTACCTAAGACTCGCGCCCGAACGTTGACGGTGAATTTAATTTTGTGTTTCATTTGCAACTTGTGAAGCAAATTTTTGATATTAATGCCTTTTTGGTTAAACGTTGACTCGGCCGTTCATTTAATTTTTGCAAGAAAGCCTTCGTTTTGAGAAAACATTAGTGCATCCGACGTACGGGTGTTTAGAGATATAAGAGGTAATTACTATGCCTTCCAATTCCGGTGTGAAATTGATCATATTTTCGCTAAGAAATCAGATGGACAGAAATGAGGAATACAAACTTGTGCATTTTGTATGGAAAGCATACACATACACGTGTATAGCTTGCTTACCCACTTTGTTTACTCTAACGTTCAAATTGACCGGTACTCCGATATATAAACCCAAGTATTGGTACGGAATCAACTACCGAAATAAAATAGAACCAAAACTAAACCTATTACCGGAAGGATAGTCTCGGTACGTACCAAGTACCGTATCTGGAAATGATCAAAAATTAATCTCCGCAATCCACGACTTTGGTTTCCTTGACTGCAGACAACGTTCATGGAACCTTCAAAACCGTAAATTAACGCCCTTGGGGCTACTATTTAAGCCACTTAATGCATCTGGATTACAACCTCTATTTTTAGAATTTCTGCCCGTTAGTTTTTCATTCTGTCCCATTGTGCCCTATAGCTATTTCGATTATACATAATTCTTACCTGGCAAGCGCCATTCTAACATGAGATAGCCCTCCAAGAGGCAGCGCCAGTGTATCCACTTTGATAGAGTTTCTTGACCAACAGCAACCAGTTCAATAAAATCAACCAAAAGTCAAATGTTCGTTGAATTTGGTTTATAAAACTGTTTAAGGAAACTATTTTGCACTTTCTTTTGGCACTTTGAGTTTATTGTCGTGTCATTGGGACTAAAGTAGAACATAAATACATAGATTTGAAATGACAATTACAACAACAACAATTTGACTGTATTACGCCACAAGGTATGCAACAAAGAATTTCCGTTGTGTTTTTTTTCGGATTTTTGTATCACATTCAACTCGTAGCGTACGTGTGTTGGCATTTAATGGTCAAGTCTAAATACTCCGTACGTGATATTTGTGCGCGAAATTATCAAAAAGGCAAACCAAACACAGAGAGGGGTGAAAAAACCAGCGTACAAATGTTCAATGCCAAACCAAAACGAAAAAAAGCGATTCAACTTATCAGCACAATTTTGTGATAAGAACAAAAAATTCAACAAAGACAGACAAAAGGCTGAATTCGCTCTTCCTCTCAACTGCACATGGCCCGGCGGCATAAAAACTGATAAAACAAAATATAAAAATAAAAGTCTGTCGACAAATAAAATCAATAAATACAAAACAAAAATCTTTTGATGCTTCCGCAGCTGCTGACCGGCAAAAATAAATCAGCAACTTTTTTTTTTGCTCTTTTTTTTGTTTGGAGGTCAATATTGACGCCCGGGACCCAATGAGCCAGCGAGGCCATTTGGGGTAACAGAATCTGCATATTGTGGAATGAGACATTATTATAGTAGCTTCAAAATGTTCGGTAGCATTGAGAATTGACTGTCATAAGACGAGGCGAGCGAGGCGAGCGGTGAGCAGAGAGAGAGAGAGAGAGAGAGAGAGAAGAAGAAGAAAACTACTAAATTCCATTCTAAGCGCTCAACGAGCAAAACACCACAAGGTTCTTCCTATATCAGTCGCTACATACAGTGCGTCAAAAAAGTGTTTTAACACAGAAAAAATTAATATTAAATTAGCTGTACATTTTTTAAATTTACCCTTTGTTGGGAACATTCAAATTTCGTAGAGATCAGCTCTTTTTTCACTCTGAAATTTTCTTGTTTATTTTGATTAAAAACGAGAAAGGCAAAGCTAACTTCGTCTGTGCCGAAACGCCGAAAACGCTTGTCTCAACGGTTAAGTGGACCCAGCGCTTTTCGCTATTTAAGGCGCCACACACACATAAATTGCCTTAAATATATTTTGTGCATTAGTATTTGATTTCACGCGACCGTATGCTCAGTGTGGGCATCTCTGATTTATACAATGTAATGCTTACAGATGTTTCCATGTAAATGTTGACCGCGGCTGCACATCAAATGGTTTATAAGCTCGTTTCAATTTTGGCAAACTCTCTCCAACATATCGGCCGGTAAGTAACGAATAAATTCTCTACTTTTGGAGGCTTGTCACTATAGACATGAGCCTTAACATAACAATATTCCGAATAGCCGCTAAGAAGGTCGCGCTTGACCACGAACTTGACACTTGAAGAAGTTACTTCTTTATCCTGCTGGGAGGTGATGACGAACATGATGCCGCCTCTGGAGAAGTAACAATCTGAAGAAACCGCTTATAAGGGCACTGATTGGACCTTACCAGCGTGGCTTTAGACCTGGTAAATCCACCACAGACTAGATATTCACATCAGGGATGCAAACCGCTCCGTAGTCAGAGGCTCCTTGAGAACAGGAGCAAAAAAAAATTGTGCGGCCGATCCTGAACCGGACCAAAAAAGAGTTAGAAGTGATTCGGTTCAGAAAGAAAAATCATATTACTTTTTTTGGGCTGGCTTATGTATTGTAAATATTTAGAAGTTCTTAGAAAAACGGTCTTACTTTTTACATACAAAAATTAATTACAACTTTTTCTTTGGATCCAAGAAACTTAATTTTTTGACTTTGAAACAAAATAACCTTGCAAAGAGACAAATTGCTGAACTGTATGAACGTCGAAGGCAACTCATTAATAAAAGAATCACTGATTATTCTCCAAGTTCTTATTCTTATGAACATGAAATGGAACCTTAAGCTAAAGAGCTTTACTATAAAGAATTAGTGACAAATACATAATAATGAACGACTTCTTTGCTTCATTTGGGGGCATTCCACGATTGCCTACTGTTGATTGTAAACAACAATAATTGGTACATATGTTGCATTAGCTGTTCCTTCAACATAAGTATTATGCAAATTTTTCTTCAGTCAGTTCAATTTATTTTGTCCATAATTTACTTAAACAAAGCTCGAATATTATTTGAAAAATATCAATAGTTAGCTAATGGTGTTACAATTTACATTGTTGTTTTCTTATCTAGCAATTATTTGTGAACCCCGGTTCGAACCTGAACCTAGGTTTACCGACCTTCTGAACCGGCTCCGTGAACCCGATCCCAACATAATTTCATGGGTACGAACCCCGGAGTAAACCTCCACCAATTTCAGAGGGGTTTGCAGTCCTGATACACATTACTTCAAATCCTAAAGAAGACCTGTGAGAGAAACATTGAAAATCACCATTTATTGTTGATTACAAAGCCGCTATCGACACACCGATAAGGTTAAGGTTTTTTGAAGCCCTGTCTACCTTTGGTATACCAGAAAAGTACGTTCGACTTAGCATGTTGACGTTGAGAAGCACTCACAGCTTCGTTAAGATAGGAACGAAATTCTCCGAACCTTTTGACACCAAAAGAGGTTTTAAGCAGGGTGATACCTTATCGTGTGACTTTTTTAATCTGCGCCAGTGCCCAAAATGACAACAGATCGGGTACCAACTTTAATAAAGAAAAATTCTTCGGGGATGATTCTACCCGAATAGACGAACAAGCTCCATCAAAAATGGTCTACAAGAGGAATGCGAAAGAACTTAGACAGGACAAGGTGGGACGACCCCCTCTAAGATGGGACATCTCCAAGATTGGTATGAAAAACTGGTGCCAGCTGAGGCCATTTGACCGTGATGGCCATTCAAGAAGAATAGGAAGAGAAGAGAGAAAGTATTGATTCATCTTTTGGGCTATTCCAAGTTTATCAAGGTATATAAATGCTTCAGGGAAAACAACAATTTTGTGTAGCAGATAAAATATATGTTTCGCCTGTGAAAAAAAGTTTTTTCATTTGCATGCTATTATTTTCACTAACATGCTATTTTTGCTTTAGATATTTGATTATTTATGTGTTTATCGAAATAATAATCCCCCCATTTTTATACAAGTGAAATATCTGTCCCTTTTTTTCCTTTGTCAAAACACTTTTTTGACATACTGTAACCTGCATACATACATACGCATGCTTATATGAAAAAGCTTAACCTGCGCAGCAGCTGAGAAGCAAAAGCTTTTACTGACTTTGCAAAAAGCTGCGCCGGCATTTGCGTTTGTTTCTGGAGTATGTGACCTCAACCCAACAAAAGAGAGGAGAACGAGAGAGAAGAGCAAACAACAAATCTGCTGCCAAGTTCTCTCATTTATAAACAATAAACAAAAATAGTGTATAGAAGAGGGGGAAGCCAGCACATGTTTTTAATTGGTTTTTGCTTTTGGCCAAAGCTTTTTGGTTTGCTCAAAACATGTGTTGTAGAGAGAAAGAGAGCGCGAGGCAAAATGTCAATGCTGTTACGAATTTGGCTATTTAAATATTTTTAAACCTATACGGCAACTCTTGAAAAAGCTCTGGCATGTTAATATTAAACACAAACAAATTAAAGGGTTTAATTTAATTAAATTTCTAATATCAAGACAATTTAGTCACACCTCTCAACGAGTCAAGGAGAATTCAATTGACCTTAAACAATGTCGAATTGTTGTTGTCGTTTCAATGTGAAGGCAATTAAAGCTCTTTTTTTCTTCCGTTTGATTACCGTTTGGTTTATTTGTACTTGGAATGCTAAATCTGTTTAGTTTTTGTGCTTAAATTGCGTTTTGCGACGGTTTTTAAAGCGACGGCGGCGGCACACAACGAAAAGCACACAAACTACTCGCTACGCGCAGCAGCTGACAACTGAAGAGCTTTTTTCTTGATTTTTTGCCTGGTTTAATGCTTCTGTCTTTGTTTGAGTTTGCTGCCGCTAAGCTTTTCAGTTTTGTTTTTGCGCTCTCAGCTGTGTGTTGTGTGTGTGTGCCGCAGAGAGCTTTTGGGCCAGCATTTTTTGAGCAAACTTCAAAGAATTCTCTGCTGCTCCCAAGCTGGATTTTTGGCCATTTGATGGCTATGACTGACTCTCAAGGCTCTTATCAAGGCCAGAGATACGTATATGAAGCTAACGACTTATCGAAAGGGCTTCAACTAATCAAATTTAAATCAAGAAGCTGCCTTGGTAGTTCAGAATTGGGTATGGGGCTTGGGGAACAAAATTGATTTTATGGTAAAATTTTCAATATTTTCCGCTTTATTGAAGTGGTTTGGTGGCTTTTCCAAATCATTTTCAGCTGCTAAACACGAATCTGTTTTGGGAATTGATCCATTTTGGTGTTTTGAGCTTAAAGTTGATTAAAATGCAAAATTTTTCTATTGTGAGAAAAACACAAAAAAATGCATCGTATATTTCTAGACCCTCATTGATTGATATTTTCGTAAAAGCGAAAGATGAGCGCGAAGACTATCAATGCAGAAGATTAGACAGTGCTAATCCCCCTTGGATACCAGGAATGGGTTGCTTCATCATGGACCTCATGCCTCTCAATTTGCTGGTGTTAAATGATAGCGCCCAAAAGGATACTTTGCAGTGACATTAAGAAATCAAGGGTTGGAGCGAAATGACCATAATCCGAAATGTATACAGATAGCGTAAGTGCGAGCGAACAGCTGACTTATTTCTGACAGAAGCGGTGTCGACTGAGCAAAGTATTAGAACACTCAATCTCATTTTCGCCCCTTTAAAAAATGCTCATGATAATACTGTCGCCAGAAAACTGCCCAATCAACGGCACTGGATTCCTTTAAAGAGTTGAATCCAATGGAAAGCCACTTGCGATTCCCGTCTTGAAGCCCATGCATCCCTACATTCCATCACTTTCAATAATTATATTTTATTAAAATGAATATTTAAATATGTAGCGGCATTGCGTCCCCGCAAAAAAGAGGCGTTAACAGCACTGAACGCTACTTTATTTTCTTAACATAACGTAAAGGCAAACGTAAGCTTTTTTCGCAATGAGTGGAAACCGAATATGAAAAGGAAAAAGAGAGCGCTAAAACGTGAGTGTGTCCCTCTCTAACACACAATGAAGTATGACTTCGGCAAGCATTCGGCAAGTCAGTTCGTGCCTCCGAGGCTATCGCTGGGGAACTCTGTTCTATAAACAGCAAGCTCGGCGGCTTGTTCTCTCATGATGCGTGCTTTCGACTTTTTATTCTCTTACGAAGCATTTGTTTGTTTGCATGTTGCTCATGTTTGACGTTATGACGATTACTTCGTATTTCGCTGCTACGCACAGAAGCGCAAAGCTTGATAGTGTGAGTTTAAGAAACACTAGTCTAAAGCTAACATTGCATAGGCAAATAATTTTGACAAATTTTGACTTACTTTACGGCCATATTAGTTCAAGTTTTTTTGCATATAAATCATCGTTTGAGTTTTAAGTCCTGTAAATTTGCGCAAATTATTTTCATGTGTAAACTTAGCTTAAGCAATGATCTTGGGGAATTAGTATGCGCATCTGTCTCTTTAGCAATGACTGCAGTTGTCTTATATACAATATTTTCCATTTTTGTTTACTTATTAACAATTCAGACTTTAGTGTTTGTTGATTTTAATTTTGTAAATTTTTTTAAAATATTTTATAGTGTGACCATATGCGCATACATAAAAATATCAAATTAGTATTGCCATGTTCATGGTTTTCAAATCAATGAGGATAAACCTAGGCAGTTACCCTTGGACAAGAGCAAACCATATTCAGTTAATCCGCCCACCTGTGAAAACGGCCCCAAATTATCCAAAATTAATTAATTACAATTAATAAATTACCTGTTGAAAACTATCACAAATTTCATTTCCACGTTCGCAAAGTGCGATAGCAATAAGGTTACATACATACATATAAGGTTCATTAGGCCTTTTATTGGAGTATGACCAAATTTCTTTGTTTCTGTTTTCTCGTTCACTGTTCGTTTGTGTAAACCAGTGACAAGTTTTGTGTTCCGAACAGACATAGATTACTTCAAAACCAAAAATTTATTAAGATTCTTTTGGATTGGATAGTTTTATCAAATATTTTTTGGAATATTATTTTATCCATTCATATGCCTTGGACGATTTTAAGCTCCATTGGATGCAAATCTAAGATCAATTTAACATTAAATGGTGATTTTTGCTCATAACTAGAGAACCGTTCTTACGATCTATATCATTTCTTTGGCAAATCGATAAATAATGCTAAATACTAACTATTTCTAAAAGGTAAGGTAACAGTTTCAATCCGCAAACCTTAAACCCATGAAATACGTTGTGAATTCCACATGAGCAAGACATTCAGCCAAATTAAAGCATTAAAAATAGAGGCCAGCTAATTTCGGCTCGACCGAAGTTTATATACCCTTGGAGCTTGATATATACCTGACAGTTTGTATGGCAGCTATACTTTATAGTGGTCCGATTTCGACAAACCTTGTTTAAAATTATGTAAAATCATTAAAAACTTATAAAAACAAGCGTTGGGAGCGATAACATTGAAAACAAAAAGGTTTTTCTCACTAAGACTTTTTTCTGACCTAACTTTTTATGGCAGCTATACATATAGTTGTCCGATTTCGACAAGGCTTGGTGAAATTATGTGAAATCATTGAAAACTTATAAAAACGAGCGCTGGTAGCGATAGCATTGAAAACAAAAAAGTTTTTCCCAATACAACTAGTTTTTCGACCGATCGTTCCTATGGCAGCTATATGCTATAGTCATCCGATCCGGCCGGTTCCGACAAATGTGCAGCGTATTTGTTCTAAAAGACTTCGTGAAAAGTTTGGTTACGATAGCTTTAAAACTGACGGAGGAGATAGCATAGAAACAGACGGACAGACGGACGGACGGACAGACGGACATGGCTATACAACTCAGCTCGTCATGCTGATCAAGAAATATAACTTTATGTGGTCGGAGATGCTTCCCTTCTGTGCGTTACAAACATCCGGACAATTTTAATATACCCTCTCCAAGGGTATAAAAAGTTTTTCTTACTAAGACTTTTTTTCAGACCTAACTTTTGTATGGCAGCTATACTATATAGTTGTCCGATTTCGACAAGCCTTGGTGAAATTATGTAAAATCATTAAAAACTTATAAATACGAGCGTTGGGAGCGATAGCATTGAAAACAAAAAAGTTTTTCTCACTAAAACTAGTTTTTCAACCGATTGTTCCTATGGCAGCTATATGCTATAGTCATCCGATCCGGCCGGTTCCGACAAATGTGCAGCGTATTTATACCAAAAGACTTCGTGCAAAGTTTGGTTAAGATAGCTTTAAAACTGACAGAGAAGATAGCATAGAAACAGACGGACAGACGGACATGGCTATATCAACTCAGCTCGTCATGCTGATCAGGAATATATATACTTTATGTGGTCGGAGATGCTTCCTTCTATGCGTTACAAACATCCCGAAAATTTTAATATACCCTCTCCAAGGGTATAAAAATAAACAAACAAAATAACAGGGAAGTCAGTTTATATTGAATTCTGATTCAGACTCGAGCTCGTAGGTAGGGAAGCCCAAACCAATAATCAAACAAGTAAATAGACCTAATAAAGATGTTGAACAACCATTTAAATAATAAACAAATTTGAAACGGGGCATACCAGTTGAGACTCACTGTTTGATCTCTTAGAACTGAGCTTTATCCACATATTTTAATTGCTGAATGTCTTTAACAATTATAATTACAAAACTCACCTTGTTTTCGATTATTATCAGCTTATTGTTGTTCCTTCCTGTAACAAGTTTAACAATCCAAACAATCTAAAAAAAAACACACACACACACACAGTCGAGATCTGTAAAATAAAGAAGAAATAACAGTTGTTAGTTTGATATATTTTTGATATTTTGAAAAAAGCTTCAACGTTGTTTTTCCCATTATCAACGTCATCACCAGTGTATCTATAATATTATTTGCATAAAAAATAATCGTATATATAAAACCAAACTGCGCGAATCGGTTCAACGTCTTTAATTTTGTCTGGCGTTTGTTGTTGCTCATAAAAGTCGTTGCCATTCACCGAAGAAAAAAAATTATTATAAAACAACAACAGGCAACAACTTTGACAGCACAAAGTTCTCAAGTGAACAACCTTAACGAAACTTCCAAAGGCTCAGAAAATGCAACGTCAAAGTCAACCGTATGAATAACCAACCACAACAACAACAACAGCAACAGGCCAAAGAAAACTTGGAGGATTTCACTTGGCGTGGCATAATAATGTTGTAGAAAAACTTATTCAAGCAACTTCTTTGGCTTTCTGTGTGTTAGTTTGAAGGTGATTATATCAAACAAAATGTACTTTCTTGTGAACAATTTCAAGTGATGTAAGGTAATATTTTTTGGATTTTGAATGAAGACAACAACTGACAATCATCGGAAACAAGGGGATGGAAAATTCCGTACTCGAAAAATTCATAGTGAGGAACACTGGAACGATTCTTTCCATGAGTAACGGGTACATCAAAGTCGGTTAGAGCAGACTTTTACAAATGCTCCCGTTTTCTCCAAAAGTCCCCATTAAAGGAAAATATCTGATTAAGACTTAAGTGAAAATAGTCAAGGTTTGTTTTTAAAGAAGTTCGCGCACGACTCGTCGTACCGTCATTGTCATGCTACGTTATGTTGAAAAGAAGGTGAGAACCTCTCATAACTTATATAAGAATTTTTGAAAGTTTCTAATATTTTTAAACCTATTGACCGAGACCTATCCAATCTTTACGATATTCTAAACTCATTATAGAATGTTGTAAATTTCGCAATATTTTTACAGTTCGGTTTACACCACATATATTTACCCTCTACTATTGCCGTCTATAAAGTCTTCATAATAATTTTTGGGTCGTACATATGAAAATTTGACAAATTTCGCGAAATTTTTTAGTTTTTTGGTTCGCACCTCCTATTTATTTAGCCACAATGCTATTTCAAAACTTGTAATATTTTGGACTGTTTAATCTTTAGCAAATACTCAAATGAAAATTTGGGAAATTTCGCGGTTTTTGGTCTACACTTCTTATATAGGCGTCTTCATTTTCCATTTAGCGCCTTAGACTTTTATATATAAAATAGATAAATACTAGGGATGTCGAAATATCGATATCGAATACTTGTTGAATATATTTTTGGTGTGTATTTTTGTTAGTTTCGGCCACAAAAAGCGAGTGCCCTAAAGCCCTATACGAAGTACGACGAAAAATTCGTTTCGATTCAGTATTTCACATAAATAGAAACACTTTCTAACAGCACATGAACATCAAAGCAAAGCCAAGGTGTTTCTAATTATATAAAATACTGTAAAAATACGAATTTTTCGTCGTACTCCGTATGGGGCTTAAGGAAACCTTAATTTTTTTCCAAAAACATCGTCAAAATTTGTTCGATATCGATATTTCGACAACACAAATAAATACGGAATTTATATTAAAGTGTTTGTCTTTTTTCGGAAATATGCAATAAAGCGAAAGGTGTACTTGCTTTTCTTAAAAGATGGTCAAAAGAAATTGATGATCCCTAAGTCACACAAAACACAAACCTTGATAAGACCTTAGAAAATGTATCTTGTATCTGGTCTCCTTCGGACCAAAAATATATAGACCAACTAGAGTCTGATTAAAAACAGTTTCTGATATTTGCGTTACGGGGAACATATACTCTTATCATTTTTTCTTTCATCTCTCTTACTTTTCTTTCAATGGTTAAAAAACTGGAGGATTTTCAGGGGGTTTTATTAAAGCGCTTGATGATAAGATGACAATGCAGGAGTCGTTAAATAGAAGGTATAGATTCAATGGATAAAACATTTTCAAAGGAACTAACATTATTATGAAGACACATCAATTTTTAGAGAAAATTATTGTCGCAATTTTTTTTTAATAGGTCGAATTTGCTGTTGTGTATCATTACAGCTTCTTCTTAAGCATTCTGCGAAGAAATCAAGCATACTCTGACTCGCTTACACCAACGGCTTTTGCACATAGATGAAAAATTGTGAATAAAATTGTTCCTTAAAATTGAAAGTGTCATTCCAGCCTAAGAGGTTAAATTTAGACAAATTTCATTTGAATAATTACGAAATATTCTAAAATTGTCTAGTTTTTCAATTAACCTAAGATTTTCATGAAGATTTTATGGAAGGATCATAGAAATTCGAGGTGTTGACCAAACTTTTGAAATAATCGCGAAATGTGTAAATTTTTCATAGGACTAAAAATATTATGAAGACTAATAGACGGGTACATATAGGAAAAACACATACAAGGTGGTCCATTTAGAAATTGGAATTTAATTTTGCTTTTAAAAAAAACGGATGGTTATTTTTCAAAGGTTGATCATTTACGATGATGAAAAGTTTGGTTCATGTCATTTATTTATGAAAAATGACCGAACCACCAACATTCCAGTTTCACGAACTCGCTTCACAAATTGATCCACAAAATAAGTTTTTTTTTTTGTTAAATTTTATTTTTTTTTTGTTAAATTTTATTTTTTTTTTGTCAAATTTTGCACAGTTTTAGTGGAGTACTCACCACTTTGGAAATATGTTTTTAATATTTCCAAACTTTCTTCAAGCGAATTTCGTATATGTCAAAGTTTTTACTAATATAGGAGGTGTCGGTCAAACGGTTTAGAGAAATTTCAACATTTGTAATATTTTTATATGAGTTTAGATCAGTGGTGCCCAAAATCACACAATCAAGCTTTGCGAAACGTCAAACATGAGCAACAAGCAAACAAACAAATGCCTCGTGTGAGACGAAAAAGCCGAAAGCATGCGTCGTACTTACATAAGTTCTGACCAGGGCTCAATACCGGAACCGAAATCGGAACCGTTAACCGATAAAAACCTTTTCAAATCACGTACCGAAACCGATATAAATTTTTTTTTTTGAGAACCGAATACCGTTTACCGTTTTTATTTGAACCGATAGTACCGAAACGTTGTTATCGTACAGTTTCGGTTCTTTTTCCTCATCATCTGCTCCAATTTTGCGGCTCCAAATAACAGCTTTCTTCTGCATCAGAAAGTGTGGGAATCAGTTCGCAGAAATGTATGCATAATAACACCAGCTGAGATGGCCACAATTACACTTCAAGCGGAAAATTTAGTTTTGGGTAATTCCTATTCCAACAACTCGTTATCTTGTGAAACGAGATAAATCTCTTTTTAAAAACAATGTTTGTACAGCCGAACTTTCCTATTACGAACTTCCTTACAAAGAAGTTCTCTATATAAGGAATTCGTTTCTGAACACTGCTGCTTCGTATTATGTATTTCTTTCTTTATATCCCCTAGATAAAACGTAACGATAAGTACTGAGTCGGTAGCTGATCAATCATTGCTTTATCTGAAAGCGCCGCCGAAATTGATATTGCAGGAAAAGAAACTTGTTCGAATCCATGAAAAAGTTCTTCTTCAGAATCCTCCACAAAGTTCCCAGAATTGTATGAGATTTTAAAAGTAGGCTTTCTGTTCCTGCTAGGCAGGTTACCGTTAATCTCATGATCTGATTAAAAGTTCTCGTTTCCGAAAATCGAGTGTGTTATTTAACATTTAACCAGGGATGCATACCACTTGGAAATAAGGACTGGTTCGGTTCAGTGGTTCACACAGTTTTTGAACCGCCCATTGCATGGTTTTTGGGGCTCACTGAACCGCGGTTACGGTTCGGTTCGGTTCGCTCTTTATTCATTTATTTAACTAAAGCACCACATTTTTGATACAAGTATTCGGATTATTTAATCGGGTTTGTACAAAATTTCGACGGCATTTTTCGTATAATCGTTTTCATTTCGTTCTGAAATCCTACAACGTTACATATCAAGTGAGGAAAACATCTTTTGTCACTTGATATTTTTTAGAAACTTTGACGGTTTAAAATCGACTTCTAAAAGCCAAGCGGATCAAAATCGTAAAAAAATTACAATTTTCTTTTGACCTGATTAAGTAATCTCTTACGTATTGGCACTTCACATATAAACTTAAGCAATTTTAATTCGAAATCCATAAGTTCATTCGGAAATCGACATTGATTTGTGGAACACACCCTATTATACAATAAATATTTCATTTTTAATAAATTTTAAATTTTCTTTGATAAATCTTTAAGACTGGTTCACTTCATGAAGACATTTCCATTTAAATAGTTTTATTATACTTGTATATGGAATTTAATCCCTATTATTGAGTTGTTTGGCAAGCATTTCCAACTCGTCTTTACTTATCGAGTTCAATGAATTATTTATTGATTCATGGAATCTAAGAAATCGAATTCAAAAACAGACTGAGCTCTTTTTTCCAAATAGTTGACAATTACTCAGCTATGTCGTCCTCCCTTTTTTTCAACATGAATTTTGCAGGCCTCATTTTTTTATTTGAAACCAATCTCAATTAAAGATAACAAATTAACGTTCGAGTTTTAGGTAAGTTGACCCTCAACGGATAATGCAATCAAGACTTGGCTTATTACAATTTTTGGTCCTTAGCAAATTTAATAAGGTTAATGTTCTTAGCTTGTTTACATCAACTCTGCTTTTCCAAATAGCGGATCGGTTTGGTTCAAAACCGGTTTGCATCTCTGCATTTAACTTAAAAATCCCAATTACCTTCATTCGATCCTTTGTATGGCAAAAATATTCGGCAGAATTTTATAATCGTTTCTTAGAAATTACACCTTTTACCACTTCCGAATATTCGGATTCGGGGAACAGGCCTGTATATGTATATAGCAGTAAGAAATATAAAAAAGGTTTTCTAACTTTATTTTGGCAGTGAAACCATAAATTTTGTGTTGCATTTTTATTCGTTTTATTATACTGAAATAAAATGATTTAGATTTATCTGAGAATTTTTTTTTTCCAATATTACAAAAAAATAGTACGTATACCGGTACGTACGAAACCGAAAACTGAAATTAATTCAAAACCGAAATAGAACCTCCAACCGAAACAGTAATTTCGGGACGTACTGGTACCGGAACCGAAATTCGTTTCGGGATTAAGCCCTGGTTCTGACTAAAGTGATTCTTTCAGACGTACTTTTTACTAAGCAGGAGTGTTTGATTCTTATTATTGTTGAGCTATGGCTCTAAGCCTAGTTTTAAACAGCTTGAACATTTGGGTTGGGTGTGGGAAAGGCTTGAATTCAAAATTTAGTTTCGGGACAGGCTGAACGGGTTTAAAATCTCTAGTCTAGACGCTTGTTAAAACAGCGAACGCAACTCAGAGTCAGCGTTTTTTCATAATCAATGTTTGTTTACAATAACTAAAATTTGCCAAGTCATTCTGATTCGTGAACTTCTTTTCCCTCTCTGTTTGTTGTTAAACAAAATCAGAGATTGTCTCTGTAAGCCGGGAGAGAGCGCGATAATATAAAATTGTGCTAGAGCAGCATTCTTCAGTTTGAATTTAACAATCTAATCGTGCACACACGCAGATTGCCCGCAATGTTTTGGTTACTTCTCCTGATAACGGCAGTTAGCCTGCTTTATGTTTACCTGAGGTGGACATTTAGCCATTGGGATCGTAAAGGTTTCCCCTCTCGGGGTGTCAGTATACCCTTTGGTGCTCTGGACACTGTGGTTCGTGGCAAACGATCCTTTGGCATGGCCATCTACGATTTGTATTTGTCCAGCAAGGAGCCAGTGTTGGGCATGTATCTAACCCTGCGTCCTGCGCTGTTAATACGCGATGCCCAGCTGGCGCACGACATTCTAGTTAAGGACTTTGCCAGCTTTCATGATCGTGGTGTTTATGTGGACGAAAAGAGTGATCACATGTCGACGGGTATATTTGCTTTGGAAGGCAGCAGCTGGAAAAATATGCGCACTAAATTGGCACCATCGTTTACGTCGGGGAAATTGAAAGCCATGTTTGGCACAGCCGAGGATATTGGAGATAAAATGGTGGCCCATTTGAATGAGATTCTACCCCAGGAGGGAAGCATGGAGATTGAAATGAAGAACTTAATGTCAGAGTAAGTAATCAAGAGTGTGTGGAAAAAAGCAGAATTTAAGGAATATTTTTTTTATAGCTATGCCATAGATATTATAGCCTCTACCATATTTGGCCTGGAGGTGAACAGCTTTAAATATCCGAATAATGAGTTTGTGTCAATCAAGGATGAAATTAATAAGCCCACAGCTGTGAATATTTTGCGGGGTACAACTTCATTTCTGTATCCTGGGTAAGTTGATGAAAGTGTTATACAAAAGACCCACAACCAACAATATTTCCCTTATTTTTTTCAAGATTGGAAAAACTCTTCGTTCGCCTAGGCTGGAAACAAAAACCCATTGAAAAAATGCGCCAACTGGTGCACCGCACCGTGGATCTACGTGAGAAGAGCCAAGTGATTAGACGGGATATGCTGCAGCTGTTATTGCAGCTGAAGAATACAGGACAAATTAGTCACGATGATAACACTTGGTCTGCCGAATCCACTTCCAACAAAATGGTTTCTCTGACAACGGATCACATAGCGGCACAGCTGTTTATATTCTTTGTGGCTGGCTATGATACCAGCGCCTCAACGGCAGCCTTCACCCTATACGAATTGACACAGAATCCTGAACTGTTGGCCAAGGCAAAAGAGGATGTGGAAAAGGCTTTAAGGCATCACAATGGACAGTTGAGCTATGATGCCATTCAGGATATGAAGTACCTTGAGCTATGTATTATGGGTAAGTTCACACCAGCTTTTAAATGATTGCAATCTGTCCAACTATTAACCCTTAGAAACCACGCGAAAGTACCCCGCCTTGCCTTTGCTTAATCGCGTCTGCACCAAGGACTATGCCGTTCCCGACAGCAAGTTGGTCATACAGAAAGGCACTCCCATTGTAATCTCATTAATGGGTCTACATCGCGATGAGGAATACTTTCCGGAACCCATGTCATACCAGCCGGAACGTTATACAGAGGAGGAAAAGAACTACAATCCTGCAGCCTATATGCCCTTTGGAGAGGGACCACGACATTGCATAGGTAAGCTTAATTAAGGACTAAAACAAAGAAGGCGATTTTAACACTTTTGTTTATTTAGCTGCTCGTCTGGGTAAGCTGAATGTGAAAATCGCTTTGGCCAAAATCCTCTCCAACTTCAACATTGAACCGTGTCAACAAAAACGTGAACTTGAGATTGCAATTCATGGAGTTACCATATTTCCAGAGGGCGGTGTGCCGGTCACGGTTTCCAGAAAGAAATAGAATAATAACAAGTAAGAGTGTTGCGGTCGAGTGCCCCGACTGCAAAATACCCTGTCCCAAGTAAATTCCTTTTATTTTAAAATTTATTTCAATAAATGCGCATGCGCACTTGCATATCTTCGGTGTTTTTGCTCGGATCTTATTATAATACAGTATAAATACCTATTGGGCCTAACTGAATATATATTAAGTCACTAGGTTCAAACTTAAAAATTGTATCTTTGACAGTTTTTCGCGTTTAGAAGAAGAAGGAGGAGAAACTTGCCAAATCTGAAGCAAACTTGAACTGGGTACGGTATACACCTACATACATGCAAAAATTTGTGGCTTTACCTCTTATAGTCTGTGAGATCCACTCATTTATACAGAGTAAAAGACAGTTTTTCGCTGTATTCGTTATATTTTTGGAACTTTATTTAAAAAAAAAGATTGTAGATCCATTCTTTACTGGAACTTTAACCGGAATATCAAAAATTACAAGGGGATAACCATATCCACTCAGCCAAAGCCTTTACAGAAAAATCAGTATCTACATTTCTATATCAGATAAGCACGATACGAAGTATTTTTAGCCGATACTTTGTTCATGTTTTACATACAGTTCATGTTTTTACACTTTTTCGAGCGATTATATGTATAAACATTGGTCGTGTTTACCAGCACAAACCGATGACGAAAAAATCGATGGATCTAGTTCGATTGATGAGGTGAACGAATGTGAAGTGCAATTATGATTGCTAATTTTTGTGATTTTCATAGCTTTCACGCATAAGATTTTTACCTTAAAATTTCTTAAAAGCGTTTTATTAAAGCCAAATAACTTTTTTTTATGTATGATGTTTGATTTTTGATGTATGCTGGTGAACAAGGCTTTTTGTTGTTGTTGTGTCGTAAACTTCTAGAGCTTACGCTTTTAAATTTATGCTTTTACGAGAGCTGTCGAACACCCTAAATATGAAAACCAAATTATCAACAATTGATATGAAATTGTCACATTATTAGGCAGGTTTCGGTTTTTGATTCCGATTAAAAATATGCGAAATCGGAATTGTTTAACGTACTTCTTTCCAATAACCGAAAGTGTTCTCTGGCTTTTAACTTAAAAAAAACAATTTACCTTCATTCAACCCTCTTTTTAACAAAATGATTCGCCTGAATTCTTTAATCGTTTCTTATTAATCCGATCAATTGAATTCGGAAACTGGAATAGGCCTGTATATAATTATTTAATATCTCTATATATATAAAAGAAAGTGTCCTGACTGATTCATTGATTCACTGATTCACTGATTCACTGATTGGCAATCATCGCACAGCCCAAACGGTAAGAGATAGAGGGCTGTAATTTTCACAGAAGTTTCTGTTGGTGGTGAAAGTGCGTACTAAGACGGGGTTTTGGAAAATTCCACCCGGAAAAGTCGGAAAAGCGTCTGAAAAGTTTGTATGGGAAAAATGTTATTTTTCATCCGATTGACTTGAAACTTGGTTTGTAAGCTTAGTACGCGAAATAATTCGACACGTGTTTTCCCGATTTTGGAAAATCCGACCACGAGGAAAATTCCCGGAAAATTCTGCATGAAAAAATCTATTTTTCATCCGATTGGCTTGAAATTCGGTTTGAAAGGAAAGTAGGTGAAATGAATTGAAATGTGCTTTTCCGAAGTTGGAAAATTTGACCCAACGGTCGGAAAATTCCCGGAAAATTCTGCACGAAAAAAAATATTTTTCATCCGATTGGCTTGAAACTCGGTTTGTAAGGACAAAATACGAAATAATTTGAAATGTGATTTTTCAATGTCGGAAAATTCGCCCACGAGGAAAATGGTCGGAAAATTCTGCATGCAAACAACTATTTTTCATCCGATTGGCTTGAAACTCGGTTTGAAAGGTCAAAATCGGAATTAATTTTTGTTTTTATTTTCCGATGTTGGAAATACCGCCGGGAAGCCCACTGGGATGTGGGTGGAAAGTGGGTGGTAAGTGGATGTAAAGTGTGTGGAATGTAGCGGGAATTGGGAGCGATGTGGGCGGGATGTGGGAGGGATGTGGGTGGGATGTGGGCCGGAAATGGCCGGGAAGCTGGTGGTATGTGGGCGGGATAGTGGGTGGGATGTGGGTGGGTTATTGGCGGGAAGTGGGGGGATGAGTGTGGGATGTGAGTGGAATATGAGCGGGATGTGGGCAGTAAGTGGGCGGGAAATTGGCGGGAAGTTGGTGGGATGTGGGCGGGAAATGGACGGTGGAAAGAGGGTGGGATGTGGGTGGTAAGTGTGTGGGAAATGGGCGGGAAGCGGGTGGTATGTGGGCGGGAAGTGGGTGGGATGTGGGTGGGATGTGGGCGGGAAATTGGTGGGAATGGGGGGATGAGGGGGGGATGTGAGTGGAGTGTGAGCGGGTTGTGGGCGGTAAGTGGGCGGGAAATTGACGGGAAGTGGGGGGATGAGGTTGGGATATGAGTGGAATGTGAGCGGGATGTGGACGGTAAGTGGGCGGGAAATTGGCGGGATGTGGGTGGGATGTGGGTGGGAAATGGGTGGTAAGTGAGTTTGCTTTGTTGTACTATTGAAGGCGCAGCGAAGCGCGACGGGCTATTTGCTAGTCTCTATATATATAAAAGAAAGTGTCCTGACTGATTCATTGATTCACTGATTCACTGATTCACTGATTGGCAATCATCGCACAGCCCAAACGGTAAGAGATAGAGGGCTGTAATTTTCACAGAAGTTTCTGTTGGTGGTGAAAGTGCGTACTAAGACGGGGTTTTGGAAAATTCCATCCGGAAAAGTCGGAAAAGCGTCGGAAAAGTTTGTATGGGAAAAATGTTATTTTTCATCCGATTGACTTGAAACTTGGTTTGTAAGCTTAGTACGCGAAATAATTCGACACGTGTTTTCCCGATTTTGGAAAATCCGCCCACGAGGAAAATTCCCGGAAAATTCTGCATGAAAACAACTATTTTTCATCCTATTGGCTTGAAATTCGGTTTGAAAGGAAAGTAGGTGAAATGAATTGAAATGTGATTTTCCGAAGTTGGAAAATTTGACCCAACGGTCGGAAAATTCCCGGAAAATTCTGCATGAAAAAAACTATTTTTCATCCGATTGGCTTGAAACTCCGTTTGTAAGGACAAAATACGAAATAATTTGAAATGTGATTTTTCAATGTCGGAAAATTCGCCCACGAGGAAAATGGTCGGAAAATTCTGCATGAAAAAATCTATTTTTCATCCGATTGGCTTGAAACTCGGTTTGAAAAGATAGAATACGAAATAGTTTGAAATGTGATATTCCGAAGTTGGAAAATTTGACCCAACGGTCGGAAAATTCCCGGAAAATTTTGCATGAAAAACACTATTTTTCATCCGATTGGCTTGAAACTCGGTTTGTAAGGACAAAATACGAAATAATTTGAAATGTGATTTTTCAATGTCGGAAAATTCGCCCACGAGGAAAATAGCCGGAAAATTCTGCATGCAAAACACTATTTTTCATCCGATTGGCTTGAAATTCGGTTTGAAAGGACAAAATACGAAATAGTTTGAAATGTGATATTCCGAAGTTGGAAAATTTGACCCAACGGTCGGAAAATTCCCGGAAAATTTTGCATGAAAAAACTATTTTTCATCCGATTGGCTTGAAACTCGGTTTGTAAGGACAAAATACGAAATAATTTGAAATGTGATTTTTCAATGTCGGAAAATTCGCCCACGAGGAAAATGACCGGAAAATTCTGCATGCAAAACACTATTTTTCATCCGATTGGCTTGAAATTCGGTTTGAAAGGACAAAATACGAAATAGTTTGAAATGTGATATTCCGAAGTTGGAAAATTTGACCCAACGGTCGGAAAATTCCCGGAAAATTCTGCATGAAAACAACTATTTTTCATCCGATTGGCTTGAAACTCGGTTTGTAAGGACCAAATACGAAATCATTTTAATGTGATTTTCAATATCGGAAAATCCGCCCGTGAGGAAAATGGCCGGGAAATTCTGCATGCAAAAAACTATTTTTCATCCGATTGGCTTGAAATTTGGTTTGTAAAGTCAAAATCGGAATTAATTTTTGTTTTTATTTTCCGATGTTGGAAATACCGCCGGGATGCCCACTGGGAAGTGGTTGGGGAGTGAATGGGTTGTGGGTGGTAAGTTGTTTTGGAAGTGGGTGGAAAGTGGGTGGTAAGTGAATGTAAAGTGTGTGGAATGTGGCGGGAAGTTGGAGGGATGTGGGTGGGATGTAGATGGGAAGTGGGTGGGATGTGGGCGGGAAGTGGGTGGTATGTGGGTGGGATGTTGGACGGATGTGGGTGGAAAATTGGTGGGATTACGCTGTGCATTGGTTCTATACTGTTGAAGGCGCAGCGAAGCGCGACGGGATATTTGCTAGTCTATATATATAAAAAAGTTCAACCTGACTAATTGACTGACTGACTGACTGACTGGTGACCGTCGTACAGCCTAAACCAAAAAAGATAGGAAGATGAGATTTTCACAGTAGTTTTATCTTATGCTGAAAGTGAGTACTAAGAAAGGATTTTGGAAAATTCTGCCGGAAAGTGTGGTAAATTCGCGGAAAACTTTTGTAGGAAACTTTTTTGTTTTTCATTCGATCAAGTTCAAACTCATTTTCAAAGCTCTAAATGCAAATTCGACAACAACTGCATACCAATCTTCCGGAAAATTCACTCCGCTGGGTTGAAAGTGGATGGTTGTATGGGCGAAACTTTAGTTGCCAGCGTCTAGCGCCAAACTCATTTTCAAAATTACACATAACAAAACAGAAGTTGTAAGCATAGTACGCGAAATAATTTTACACGTGTTTTCCCGATTTTGGAAAATCCGAACACGAGGAAAATGGCCGGAAAATTCTGAATCCAAAAAAGTATATATCATACGATTGGCTTGAAACTCGGTTTGTAAGTATAGATTACGAATTAGTTTAAAGTATTATTTTCCGAAGTTGAAAAATTTGACCTAACGGTCGAAAAATTCCCGGAAAATTCTGCATGAAAAAAAACTATTTCTCATCCGATTGGCTTAAAACTCGGTTTGTAAGGACAAAATACGAAATAATTTGAAGTGTGATTTTTCAATGTCGGAAAAGCCGCCCACGAGGAAAATGGCCGGGAAATTCTGCATGCATAAACTATTTTTCATACGATTGGCTTGAAACTGGGATTGTAAGGTCAAAATGAGAATTTATTTTGTTTTTAATTTTCCGATGTTGGAAATATCGCCGGGATGCTCACTGTAAAGTGCATGGGATGTGGGTGGAAAGTTGTTTTGGAAGTGGGTGGTAAGTGGATGTAAAGTGAGTAAAATGTGGGAGGGATGTGGATGGGATGTTAATGGGAAGTGGGTGGGATTTGGGCGGGAAGAGGGCGGGAAGTGTGCGGTATGTTGGTGGCAAGTGGGTGGAATGTGGGTGGGAAGTAGGTGCAAAGTGGGCGGAAAGTGAAGGGGTTGTGGGTGGGAACTGTGCGGGAAGTGGGTGGTAAGTGGGTGTGCTTTGGTTGAATACTGTTGAAGGCGCAGCGAAGCGTGGCGGGCTATTTGCTAGTATTATATATATCTATATATATAAAACTGTTCAACCTGACTGACTGACTGACTGGTGACCGTCGCACAGCCTAAGCCATAAAAGATAGGAAGATGAGATTTTCACTGTAGTTTTATCTTATGCTGAAAGTGAGTACTAAGAACGGATTTTGAAAAATTCTGTCTGCAAATGTGGAAAATTCGCGGAAAACGGTTGTATTAAACCTTTTTTGTTTTTCATCCAATCAAGTTCAAACTCATTTTCAAAGATCTATATAAAAATTCGACAACAACTGCATACCAATCTTCCGAAAAATTCACCCCGCTGGGTGGAAAATGGGGGGTCAAGGTTGTATGGGCGAAACTTTAGTTGCCAGGGATAAGCGCCAAAATCAAAAGGACAAAATACGAAATAATTTAAAATGTGATTTTTCAATGTCTGAAACGCCGCCCACAAGGAAAATGGCCGGAAAATTATGCATGCAAAAACTATTTTTCATACGATTGGCTTGAAACTCGAATTGTAAGTTCAAAATGAGAATTTATTTTGTTTTTAATTTTCCGAAGTTGGAAATACCGCCGGGATGTGGGTGGAAAGTTGTTTTGGAAGTGGGTGGTAACTGGATGTAATGTGGGTGAAATGTGGCAGGAAGTGGGAGGGATGTGGGTGGGATGTGGGAGGGATGTGGGTGGGATGTTAATGGGAAGTGGGTGTGATTTGGGCGGGAAGAGGGCGGGAAGTGTGCGGTATGTTGGTGGCAAGTGGGTGGAATGTGGGTGGTATGTAGGTGCGAAGTGGGCGGAAAGTGGGTGGGATGGGATGTGGGTGGAATGTGGCGGTAAGTGGGAGGGATGTGGGAGGGATGTGGGAGGGATGTGGGTAGGATATGGGAGGGAAGTGGGTGGGATGAGGGTGGCAAGTGGGTGGAATGTGGGTGGGATGTAGATGGGAAGTGGGATGTGTCCAAGTGGTGTGGATGTAGGTGGGAAGTGGGTGGGATGTGGGTGAAAAGTGCCGGTAAGTGTGAGGGATTTGGGTGGTATTTGGGAAGGATTTGGGTGGGATGTGGGTGGCAAGTGGGTGGAATGTGGGTGGGATGTAAATGGAAAGTGCGAAGTGGGCAAAAAGTGAGTGGGATGTGGGTGGAAAAGTGGGTGGTAAGTGGGTGTGCGGTGGTTATATACTGTTGAAGGCGCAGCGAAGCGTGACGGGCTATTTGCTAGTATTATATATATATTATATATATATATCTATATATATAAAACTGTTCAACTCAAATCAATTGAATTCGGAAACTGGAATAGGCCTGTATATAATTATTTAATATATTATATATATACTATATATATATTATATATATATATCTATATATATAAAACTGTTCAACCTGACTGACTGACTGACTGGAGACCGTCGCACAGACTAAGCCATAAAAGATAGGAAGATGAGATTTTCACAGTAGTTTTATCTTATGCTGAAAATGAGTACTAAGAACGGATTTTGAAAAATTCTGTCTGCAAATGTGGGTAATTCGCGGAAAACTGTTGTAGGAAACTTTTTTGTTTTTCATCCGATCAAGTTCAAACTCATTTTCAAAGATCTATATGAAAATTCAACAACAACTGCATACCAATCTTCCGGAAAATTCACTCCCCTGGGTGGAAAGTGGTTGGTCTAGGTTTTATGGGCGAAACTTTTGTTGCCAGCGATTAGCGCCAAATTCATTTTCAAAATTACACATAACAAACCATAAGTTGTAAGCATAGTATGCGAAATAATTTGACACGTGTTCTCCCGATTTTGGAAAATCCGCACACGAGGAAAATGGCCGGAAAATTCTAAATCCAAAAAAGTATTTATCATACGATTGGCTTGAAACTCGGTTTGTAAGTATAGAATACAAAATAGTTTAAAATGTTATATTCCGAAGTTGGAAAATTTGACCTGACGGTCGAAAAATTCCCGGAAAATTCTGCATGAAAAAACTATTTTTCATCCGATTGGCTTGAAACTCGGTTTGAAAAGAAAGAAAGTGAATTAGATTGAAATGTGATTTTCCGAAGTTGTAAAATTTGCACTGACGGTCAGAAAATTCCCGGAAAATTCTGCATGCAAAAAACTATTTTTCATCCGATTGGCTTGAAACTCGGTTTGTAATGTCAAAATGAGAATTCATTTTTGTTTTTACATTCCGATGTTGGAAATACCGCCGGGATGCCTACTGGGAAGTGGTTGGGAAGTGAATGGGTTTGGGTGGTGTGAGTGGGATGTGGGGGGTACGTTGTTTTGGAAGTGGGAGGTAAGTGGATGTAAAGTGGGTGGAATGTGACGGGAAGTGGGTGGAATGTGACAGAAAGTGGGTGGGATGTAGGTGGAAAGTGGGCGGGAAGTGGGTGGGATGTGGGTGGGGTGTAGGCGGAAAGTGGGTGTAAAGTGAGTGGGATGTGGGCGGGAAATGGGTGGGATGTGGGTGGGAGATGGGTGGGAACTGGATGGGAAGTGGGAGGGATGTGGGTGGGATGTGGGAGGTTGGTGGGTGGGAGGTGGATGGGAGGTGGGTGGGATTTGGGCGGAAAGTGGGTGGGATCTGGGCGGGAATTTGGTGGGAACTGGATGGGAAGTGGGAGGGATGTGGGTGGGATGTGGGTGGTAGGTGGGCGGTAAGTGGGTGGGAGGTGGGTGGGAGGTGGGCGGAAAGTGGGTGGGATGTGGGTGGGAAGTGGGTTGGATCTGGGCTGGAATTGGGTGATAAGTGGGTGGGATGTAGGCGGGAAGTGGGTGGAAAGTAGGTGGGAAGCGGGTGGAAGTTGTGTAAGAAGTAGATTGGGAGTGGGTGGGGTGTAGGTAGGATGGGGGTGGTAAGAACGCAGCAGCAAAGTCGTAACGGAGAAAAAGCAAAGTAGTAAAACGTTGATTTCAAGTCTTTGTATGTAAGATTCGATTTCTGGGCTCTACAGAGGAAACAAATTTATAGAATGTTTTCAATTTTGGTAAATATTTGACTCTCACGATTGACTTCAAACTGATTCTGATATTGGTTCTATACTGTTCAAGGCGCAGCGAAGCGCGATGGGCTTTTTGCTAGTAACACAGGCCAACAAAATGACCATCTTTGTGAGGTGCAGTCCTGTTGATTTAAAAATATGATAAGTTTATGTTTACTAACTCCTAAACTGGTTTCGGTTTCGTTCCATCAGCTCTTGTTTCCAAGATATAGCGGAAAAACAAAAATCTTGCATTTTTGGCACTCTATGATTTATGGAGGCCACGCTAGGCATAAATATCTGAGTTTATGAGCTAATAACGATAAAGAACATATCATTGCAAATTAAAAAAATCATAGGGACCATATAAGTCCAGCGGAAAGTGTCTAATTTGACCTTTAAAAAGAGACATTTTTCGATTTATAGCATTTTTATCAAAATTAATCATCCCGTTTAAGGAAGCGCGTTAATTGGATTAATATTTTCGCCATCTGAGCATATAACCAAAAATATGATCTAATTTTGCGATTTTTATGGCATTTAAATAAGTTTATTTGGCAAAGATATGGCGTGTTTAAGACGAAAATACATATTTAAATTTATGGGAGGAAAACTAGACTGTTACTCTAAATCTGTATAGGAACTGTAATAGGGCTACTTGGTTCGGTATAAATTGTTATATGTTTACATGTAAATGATAAAATATATTTGGAAACAAGTAGCCTTTTCACAGTTCGTATAAAAATTTGAGTTACAAATCTAGTTTTCCTCCCATAAATTTAAATATGTAATTTCGTCTTTAAGAGGCTATAACTTTGCCAAATAAATAGATTTAATCGCCATAAAAATCACAAAATTAGATCATATGTTTGTCTATAGGCTCAGATGGCGAAAATATTAATTCAATAACTGCGCTAGCTTTAACGGGCTATAAAAAATGGTAAATGGTAATTTTGGAAACAAGAGCTGATTGAAAAAAAACAATGATACAGTTTTGTTCAGTGAAGTCAATATTAACATAATCTGTTAAAAATAGACCTGCACCAAAATCACTGTTGGGCTGTGTAATTATTATTATAATAGCTGTCTTTGTAGATCTTAAATTAGTTAGACTAGTTTTCTAATTCTATTGATCGGAGTTGGTAAAAGAGTTTACAGCATATTTAGTTTAAAGCCAGACCCGTATTGCAAAAAGCAGCCTTTTTTCCTGCCAGGTATAGATTGATAAATATGATTAATATTTCTATATAGTGTCCGGCTATTGAAGTTCGAAATAAATTTATTTTGTGGATCAAAAAATAGATCTTTTGGCAACGCTGCCGGTGACTATCGCTGTTGTAAAGGCCTTACTCAACTGTGCATTGCCCCAAGAACTCACTTTTAAAAAACTGCTGAGGAATGTTTAAAGGGATTCCTTTATTATGAAATAATGGCAATTAAAGTTTTCAAATCACAATGTCCTGCCACATGTTAATTGGCAAACTCTTTCAAAATGGCTTAACCGATTTTTATACCCGTTACTCGTAGAGTAAAAAGGGTATACTAAAGTCGTGCAAATGTCGTCTGTCCGTCTGTATGTATGAACACCTAGATCTCAGAGATGGTAAGAGATAGAGGTTTGACATGTATGGGACAAATGCTTCTTTTATCTGCACGCAGATCAAGTTTGCTTCAAATGTTGGCCACGCCCCTCCCGCCCCCGCAATTCGGAAAAAACGTTATATCTCCCGCAGTTTTTAAGACAGACGATTCGTACCTTCTAGAGATAGTTAGTAATTAGCAAAATGAATCGATTTGACGCAAAAATGATAAAGATCGGATGAGAGGTTCTCAAGTTATGAGCAAAAATGTGAAAAATAGCCGAGTTAAAAAACTGTTGCATACTTTTCAGATGTTGACCCTAAGGAACTTAGGAACACTGTTACGCATGTATTTTCATGAGTAACGGGTATATCGAAGTCGGTTAGAGCCGACTTTAACTTTCGCTCTCGTTTCTACTTACTACGATTTTTTCTAAAGTTGTCGAAAATATATCAATATATCGATAATATTTTTTAAGACTGATATATTTAAATCGTGATTTTTTTTTTTGACCAAATATCGAATATCGATTTTTTTTTTGCGAATTTTGTGATATTTGTGCGTTGGTAACTCTTTTATCTGGGTAGCGAGCGCAAGCGCATTTAAGAGACAGAAAATGGATTCAAATTTGGTAAAAGCAAATTAAAGCGACAAAAAAAAGGCACAGCCAAGTATAATTTGTGCGGAAAAGTATTTAAGCCAAGCGTTTGCACGACCAAATGTCCGGGTGTTGACTTTATGCAAGCCCAAGAGTCGCAAAATAGCGGGCTGAAGTTATACTAGAGGTTGCCACAAACATCATGGGAAAGTTATCCCTTATTATATTCTGGAATTCACATAAGGCGAAAATGACGGGACTATCCAGACTAGCCGTAAGGTGTCTTATTACCCCAGTGCTTTCGGAGCGACGTGCTTCTGCTATAAAATGCGCCATATGCGTCAAAGCGACGCGTTTTTTAAAGAGTTTTAAAGTCCTCTTCTGGTCTAGAAAATTTTTTTCCAAATTTTTGTTTTGTTTTTATTTCTTAGCTTAGATATTCAAAAATATTATCCCAAATGGATTTTTAAAAACGCGAAATACCTTAGATTATATAGCTTTTTTTTTGTCGACCAATAACTTCGGTAAAAAAAATCAATTTTAAATTACTTGAAACTTTAAACGCGGTTATCTCAAAACCACGGTTTTCAAATTGGTGCCCACGTTTTCTCAAGTTCTACCGCACCGATTTTGATGATGTAGGGCTTTATGGACGCATAATTATCGTGGCTATCATCCCTACCTTAATCTTTGAGAAGCCCAATTTTTTACAATTTTTTTTTGTACACTGGACTGCAAAAAAAAGTCAAAGATCGATTTTTCGGTTTTTAAAAGGCCGCCCTTTTTTTTTAAATTCAATTTTATTTTCACAATTCTGTTACGGACGATAATGGCATTCATACTAACAAACTTCCCATCTGATAATTGTAACTCCCGGAAACGTGGGTACCATCGACACATCTTATTTTGGGAGAGCCTACTTTGGATCCCGAGAACTTTTTGAACAGCTCTCGCATTCACAAATTTTTAAATTTGTGTTTTTTATAATGAATTGTACAATCAAATACAACAAAAAGAATAACAAAATCTCTTCCCGATATCTTTCCACGAATTTTTAAAAAACATGTAAAATTTAGCCCAAATATTGGAACTAAAAGTATTTAATATGTATAATACATAGAAAACTCGAATCTTATGGACAATATTGTTATGTTTGCTTAATATATATAGACTATATCATTTTATTTTGAGGCAGAGAATTTCCTCTTTTTGGTAAAAACAGGAAAAAAATTTAAAAAAATCAATTATATCGATATATCGATGTTTTAAAAGTAATATATTTAATATCATTTGATATTTTTTCAAATCAGAGAATATCATTGATACGATGTTTCAAAAATATTCGGCAACCCAAATTTTTTCAAAACTTGGACGCGGACGATGTCGCGGCGGGTTTAGCTAGTTAGTAATATTTTCCAAGGTACGCGTAGGCTTTATATGTAGGGAAGAGTGGGGGGTTGTGATCATAGTTTTGTTTTTCGAACATAACTTAGCCAAAAATCAATATATTTTCATTCTGTAAATTTTGTATTTTAGGTAAAAGATGCACACAACTTTCCTCATTACTAGTTTAAAAAAATAAATTTTTGGGGTTTTTTTTA
Source organism: Lordiphosa clarofinis (assembly GCA_018904275.1). Lineage (NCBI taxonomy): Eukaryota > Metazoa > Arthropoda > Insecta > Diptera > Drosophilidae > Lordiphosa > Lordiphosa clarofinis. Next base: position 434,571 of record JAEIGQ010000217.1, read on the forward strand.
TTTGATATTGAAAAAAAAGTGACTTTTTTAAATTTCAAAAATTTGTGGGGGGTTGTGAGCCACTCATCTAAAAGTTCAAAATTCGTGTTTTTAAGCAAATATTCTTTATTAAATGAAAAAAATAAAATTTTTTCTCATATTCTGAATTAAGAAATATCAATGAAGAGTGAAAATTGATTGACGGCATCAGGCTTGTTTTCTTTTATATAGGAGCACTTTTTGCTGGTGGCTGTTCTTTTGTTTGCCTTTTTTAATGGGTTTTTAACTTCTTTGGAGAGTTTTTCCTCTGTTTTATTGCGTATAATTGCAATATCATCTTTGGAAGTCAAAACCAACATTTTTCCAAAGTGGCTCACAACCCCCCATATCTCACTTTTTTTTGTGACGTCACAAAAAAAAAAAAAAAAATATTTAAAAAAAAAACATAATTCTATTAAAAAGGCAAATGACCAAAGATATTTCCCTCATACTTACTTTTGGCATTACGAAAGAAATTTTGTATAATATTCACAAGTCAAAAATGAAAAAAAAAAACTTTTTTTTTTTGAAAAAAAAGTCGAGTTCTGGTTCTCAAACTTAAAGAACGTGTTGACTGATCGGCTCCTAGCCAAAAGTTAGATAATAAGAAGGGAAACACTTGACATAAACAAAAAGTTTAAATTTATTTTTTTGTGGCAAATATTCGAGTGGCTCACAACCCCCAGCGGCTCAGAACCCCCCATTCTCCCCTATGTTAATCTGGGTAATATTATTTCAGCCACTAGAAAATTTCATTTCATAAAAAACTCTCAAATTTTTGGTGGTCCTATGGTTATTATAATTTGTACATTTACTTTTGACCATCGCTCGTTAATAATTCTCAACTCTATTTTTAGTTCGCTCTGCTAACGTCACAGACCGAAAAAACAAATATGAAACGCTCTCAGGCTTCCCTCACCCGATTGTGTGCTGAAATCGCGCTCACTATCCTAGCAATTCCTTTTTATCGAAATTTTCGGCGCACATGCTTTTAAATTGCAATATTTCATCCACTGCCTTTGCAAATTTTTATCTTTAGGGATTTCGAAAAATAGTTGATTGTTTTTGTTGATTGTTCGCCAATTATATTTATTTTGACAGAAAGGCACAGAACATTTCATTTTGTGATTTTACGAACAAAAATTAAAATGAATTAAGGTAAAAGCCAACAATTTAAAATCAAAATAAACCTAAAAAATTCAAAATCCCAATCCTAGACTGATTTGTCAAATTCTCACGCTTGCGCACTGGAACATATGTTTGCACTACCTTGTTTTCATTGTATCATGAATGTAAATCAGCGATGGCCAGCGAGAGCGAGGCCAAAAAGTGAGAGTGTATTTGTGTGCGAAAAAAAAATCTCCGTGAATTTGCTTCGACCTAATCGCTCCGAACTCTGTCAAGCGACTGACACAGTCTTGCTCTCTTGATGTCAGCTTCGGCAAGCGTTCGGGTCATGTATGTATGAACAGCGAAATGTTGTCGCCAGTGTTGCCATAGTTGTTTGCGCAAAAAACGCTAGATTAGTAAGAAAAAAAAACCAAAAATCTATTTGAAGTAAAAGTGCTGTAAAAGCTTAAAAAAAGCAAATGTATGAAAATACAATTTGATTCGTAAAAAACGCTTAAAAAAAAGCTAATTCGATTTAAAATACAGCTAAATTAGCTTCTTCCCGCTGTTTTACAATTTTTCCCGCAATCGCAATTCAAAAAACCCCAAATCTGGGGGGAAAAACGCCAAAACGGCAACACTGGTTGTCGCCCCCGGGATGGAACCGAGGGCCAACGCTGATGTAAATCAGTGCCGGTCAATTGGAGAGTACAGACAAGTGTGATTGTGTTGGTGAGCATTCACATAAGCATAAGTTCTGTTCGCTTTACCAGACTTCGGCTGCTGGTAGCTGTGGCTGGCCGGGTCTCATAAGGAACAAAGGACCTGGACCACGCCGCTTATACAGCTAATAACACTGTGATAGTCAAAAAAAAAGACAAGACCAAACTCGACGGTGTCCCCCTATTTCGGGTCCTACGAATCGAACTGCATCATTACTTTTTTGAGTTACAATCATGGTTTCAAGCTCGATTGCTTCAAAACTGAGGGACTAGTTCGCGTAGAAACAGACAGACGGACAGACGGACGGACAAAGCTTAATCGACTCAGCTCGTCACGCTGATCAATAAATTGTTGGGCAGGTCGAGTATAGCATTTCCTCATACTTGGTTTTTTCCTAACACCCCCAAAATCTGAAGTTATGGCCCAAAAACCGCTTTTTGCTTTTTTACCTCACTTAAATAGATATAACTCGCGAATGGACCGTCTGATTGCTCACAACCTTATCAATTCCGATAGCCACAAGAGGGATCTAAAACATTATAATCAATGGTTTGACGAATTTAACGCGATGGCTGAGAAATGCGGCTTACAGATCTGACATTTCCAACTTTTTTTGAGAAATTTGTATTTTGACCATCACTGGTTTAACTATTTTATTCTAAGCTATTTTTCCTTAGAGTTTGTAATAAAAGCCCATTTAATTCTCCGTCGAACGGTTGTTGTCCCAATGAATTTGGATACCGTTTGACGAAGTACACATCGACAATCTAGTATTTCTTTTTAGGTTGCTAACATATTTAGCTTTGCTTTCACATAATTGCCCCTAAAAGTAAACTCAGTTTTGTTTGGCGCCAGGTTCAAATAATATTTTTAAATACTTAAAATGCAAATATATTTAAACTTAAATGCTTCACGATTTCTGGGCCAAGATTAACGCTCTCCAATAATGTTACCTATTGCGGCGACTTAAAGTCGCCCATACTGCACTTGCCGCGCTGTGTGCTTATGCGGGGTGAAGTCGACACTCTTGGATTTATTTGTTTTAACTCACTTCAAATCGAGCCAATTACACTTGTTGCGACGTCAGCTTGTGCGGGTCCTCGTCTCAAAAGAAGGCAATTTATGCGCTGAGTTTTTAGACAGGATAACTGGCCGGGCGTCGCGGCCCAAGCGGGCTATGCATTACCCATTGCTGCTTAAGTGCAAGCTGATGTCATTTTCTTCTCATTTTTACTTGGCTCCACTTTTGTTTTTATTTGGTATTTAATGGTTCGTCCATCCTGTTATAGTGATTTTTATATTCTTCATCATTGGTCATCCATGGCATTTTATCGCGGTTCTCTACAATCGTGGTTAGACAGTTATCATTGGGCCTTGTTTGTGGACTTGAAAAGTCATTTCTTAGGTACCAACGGGGTTTACCATTAAATAGAACCCGCTGCTGAATTCTCTGCATTAGACCAGATATGTCCAGGCGTGGCCAAGGCTTGCGCCATGAGAGCAATCTGCTTTTCACAAGCCCTAACCGTGCCTACCTGTATACGATTCTTGCTGTGCACGGCTCTTTTATATTATATGCCAATTTCAGCTCATTGACAAATAACAACAACCACTTACAACCCACATCTACTCACTATAAGTAGCTCAATTTATCTTTATGCTAGATAACTGTATTCAGAGACCGTTAATATTTGCGAAGAAATTTTGAAACATGGAAGTTTATATATATTTGCATTTTAAATACTTAAAAGTATTATTTGAATCTGGCGCCAAACAAAACTGAGTTTACTTTTAGGGGCAATTATGTGAAAGCAAAACTAAATATGTTAGCACACTAAAAAAAAATACTAGATTGTCGATGTGTACTCAGAAAATCGCGCATAACTTCGTCAAACGGTATCCAAATTCATTGGGACAACAACCGTTCGACGGAGGCTTTTATTACAAACTTTAAGAAAAAATAGCTTAGAATAAAATAGTTAAACCAGTAATGGCCAAAGTACAAATTTCTCAAAAAAAGTTGAAAATGCCAGATCTGTAAGTCGCATTTCTCAGCCATCCCGTTAAAATAGTCTAACCATTGATTATAATGTATTAGATTTCTCTCGTCACTATTGGAATCGATAAGGATATGAACAATCAGACTGTCCATTCGCGAGTTATATCTATTTAATTGCGGTAAAAAAGCAAAAAGCGGTTTTTGGGCCATACTTCAGATTTTGGGGGTCCCCGAGGAAAACCAAGTATGAGGAAATGTTGTACGCGACCTGCTCTACAGCGTACGCTATGCCAATACCCAGGTTATTACAATTTTTGGAAATTTGTAGCACTGTGTTATTAATAAATTACTAATTACAACAAAAAACAATGGGACGATTCGTGATTCTAAGACAAAAAGGTTTAAATATATAAAATATTATAAATGTATGTATAAGCTGTGTTATTAATAGTCGGGCTTGCGTTCCACAGCAAATGAAATAGCTGGTGTTATCTAATAGCAGAGCTCGCAAATAACTGTTGACCGTACTTCCCTTTGCGGTTCCCGCACTAACACATACGAATAAAACATACTCGCTTGCTCTCTCTCTGAGCAAAACTCCTCGTTTCGATTTGTTTTGCTTTTCAGTTGACTGTTCTCATTTGAGCTACTCTTGTTGTGCTCATTCAATGACCACTTACTGAGAGCGATCCGACTGAGCGCGCTCACAATAAAAGTCAGCAGAAGAGCAAAAAATTGAAAGGCTCAGCGCAAACGCTCTTTTTTTTGTTTGTGTTTGGCTTCTGCAGCTGAGAGCAGACTGATATATTCAAGAGATGACCTGAACAGTTCATCTCTGACTCTTTGCTCATAGGGTCCGTATATAACCGTTGTTTTTGGACAACAGTTATTTGCGAGCTCTGTCTATCCCGCCTGAGCTACAGAAGCCCCAACGAACGCGATTGAGCAGAGCAAAAGGGAACCAAATAAATGGGTTGTTGTCTGAGCGCAGACCGATATATTCAAGAGATGACCTGAACGGTTCATCTCTGACTCTTTGCTCAAAGGGTCCGTATATAACAGTTATTTTTGGACAACAGTTATCTGCGAGCTCTGTCTAATAGAGCCCGCACATTATTTTATACTTTGTACAGACAAGCAAACACAGCAGAGGGAATAAGTTTGCTTGCGCTTGCACCTCACAAGTTAGTTTCAAATCAACCGGCTAAAGATTCGCAAGTATTTTATCATGATTTGGCTACTGCTTTTGATCACAGCAGTAAGTCTGTTCTATGGGTACCTCAAGTGGACTTTTAGTTTTTGGAAACGTAAGGGTTTCCCCTCTGGTGGGGTCAGTGTACCCTTTGGTGCTTTAGACTCAGTGCGTCAGGGAAAACGATCTTTTGGCATGGCCATCTATGACATGTATCTGTCCAGCAAGGAACCAGTGTTGGGCATGTATCTAACCCTGCGTCCTGCGCTGTTAATACGCGATGCCCAGCTGGCGCACGACATTCTAGTTAAGGACTTTGCCAGTTTTCATGATCGTGGTGTTTATGTGGACGAAAAGAATGATGCCATGTCGGCGAGTATATTTGGATTGGAAGGCAGCAGCTGGAAAAGTATGCGCACTAAATTGACACCATCGTTTACGTCGGGGAAATTGAAAGCCATGTTTGGCACGGCCGAGGATATTGCAGATAAAATGGTGGCCCATTTGAATGAGATTCTGCCCCAGGAGGGAAGCATGGAGATCGATATGAAGAACTTGATGTCAGAGTAGGTAATCAAGGGTGTGTGGGGAAAAAGTGGATTTTAAGGAATGTTTTTTTTATAGCTATGCCATAGATATTATAGCCTCTACAATATTTGGCCTGGAAGTGAACAGCTTTAAATATCCGAATAATGAGTTTGTGTCAATCAAGGATGAAATTAATAAGCCCACAGCTGTGAATATTTTGCGGGGTACAACCTCATTTCTGTATCCTGGGTAAGTGAATGAAAGTGTTATACAAAAGACCCACAACCAACAATATTTCCCTTATTTTTTTCAAGATTGGAAAAACTCTTCGTTCGCCTAGGCTGGAAACAAAAGCCCATTGAAAAAATGCGCCAACTGGTACACCGTACTGTGGATCTACGTGAGAAGAGCCAAGTGATTAGACGCGATATGCTGCAGCTGTTATTGCAGCTGAAGAATACAGGAGAAATTAGCCAAAATGATAACATTTGGTCCGCCGAATCCACGTCCCACAAAATGGATGCTGTGACAACGGATCATATAGCGGCACAGCTGTTTCTATTCTTTGTGGCTGGCTATGATACCAGCGCCTCAACGGCAGCCTTCACCCTATACGAATTGACACAGAATCCTGAACTGTTGGCCAAGGCAAAAGAGGATGTGGAAAAGGCTTTAAGGCATCACAATGGACAGTTGAGCTATGATGCCATTCAGGATATGAAGTACCTAGAGCTATGTATTATGGGCAAGTCCACACCAGCTTTTAAATGATTGAAATCTGTCCAACTATTAACCCTTAGAAACCACGCGAAAGTACCCCACCTTGCCTCTGCTCAATCGAGTATGCACCAAGGATTATGCCGTTCCTGACAGCAAGTTAGTCATACAGAAAGGCACTCCCATTGTAATCTCATTAATGGGTCTACATCGCGATGAGGAATACTTTCCGGAACCCATGTCATACCAGCCGGATAGGTTTACAGCAGAGCAAAGGAACTACAATCCTGCAGCCTTTATGCCCTTTGGAGAGGGACCACGACATTGCATAGGTAAGCATATTTAAGGACTATAACAAAGGAGGCGATTTTAAAACTTTCGTTTATTTAGCTGCTCGTCTGGGTAAGCTGAATGTGAAAATCGCTTTGGCCAAAATCCTCTCCAACTTCAACATTGAACCGTGTCAACAAAAACGTGAACTTGAGATTGCAATTCATGGAGTTACCATATTTCCAGAGGGCGGTGTGCCGGTCACGGTTTCCAGAAAGAAATAGAATAATAACAAGTAGGAGTGTTGCGGTCGAGTGCCCCGACAGCAAAATACCATGTCCCAAGTAATGTGGTTCCTATAGCTTAGAATTCCTTTTATTTTAAAATTTATTTCAATAAATGGGCAGGCGCACTTGCATATCTTCGGTGTTTTTGCTCGGATCTTATTGTGGTACACTGAATAGATAGATGTTGGGCCTAACTGAATATATATTAAGTCACTAGGTTCAAACTTGAAAATTGTATCTCTGACAGTTTTTCGCGGTTAGAAGAAGAAGGAGGAATACGCCTAATCCGGAGCAAACTTGATCTGGGTGCGGTATACACCTAAATATCACCCTCTAGCTCAAATACGGCTTATTTAGCTTTGTAGGTAGATTTTAAATATCAAAGCTGACAATACACAGTGACCGTTTCGATTACGCTCTACATTCACAAACCCCGCTCAGAGAATGATTTCAGTACCACAGTAATTTAGTTTAATGATCACCTAAGCCACACCCCCTACCCCTACAAGATGTAAATATGCCAATCTAACTATGTGCCAAGATTATTAAATCAACCAAATTGAATTGTTTGTGCGTCGCAGTGTAAAATGAACGCGTCTACGATTCAATATTTTTCATTATCATTGCGAACAAACAGAAACTGAATGTGTCAAGTCATAGTGATTACAAATAATAGTCAAACAAAGTTGTTGTTATGCGAAGACCAATGCATGTTGGTGGAAAACGCGGGGAATGAGATTAAACTATGAGGGCGGATCAATAAGTAACCGTATTTGACCACAGGGGACTTGATAAAAAAAGGTTTTAGACGATTTAAACAGTATCGGACCGTAATTTGAGTTCTTAGCGAAATTTTAATACCAAGTTTAATCTACAAAAACCATGAGGTTTAAAATAATAGTGGAGGAAAAATTAAACGAAATAAAAAAAAAAGTTCTTATACCCTTGCAAATGTTTTAGTAAATCAGAGTTTACGAACGTCAGCATAAAAAAAACAATTTTTCTAAATAAAACCCACTTTTCGACCGATAGTTCCTATGGCAGCTATAAGATATAGTCATCCGATTTTGACCAAAACTTCCAAATTTGTGTAAAAGTGTATCAAACTAATAATTGCTGAAGCGGGAGGCGTTTACATTAAAAACAAAAAAGTTTTTCTCAAAAACCCCCCTTTTTTCACAAAATTTTTTTGGCAGCTATAAGATATAGTCATTCGATCCGGTCGGTTCCGACATATTATCAGTGTGCAGTAAAAAGAAGACTCTGTGCAAAGTTTCAGCTCAATAGCTTTAAAATTGAGAGACTAGTTTGCGTAGAAACAGACAGACGTCTGTCGCCCTGATCAAGTTTATAGGGTCGGAAATGAATATTTCTGTGCGTTGCAAAATTCTGGGCAAAATTATAATACCCTTTGCAAGGGTTTAACAAGGCAAAATTCTTTTTTGGGAAAGAAGGGAATCAATCGTTGTCATGTTAACGAATTAGGATTATTAAAGTCATTCATGGAAGAAATTCGATTAGAAAGTTTCACAAACCTGGGCCATTAAATGCAATTTTAATCAATTTTTACAGTAATATTTAAACAAACCTTTTTTTTTGTACAACATTAATTTGGTAGGAATTCTTGAGTTTTAATAAAGAACTATTGGACAGGAAAGGGAACTATCTTACCCCGTAAGAAGTTGTATAAACAGCAAGGGTATACAATTGCAAAATGTAAGCTTTATTTACACGACCTGATCACTCAGCTGAATTTTCGTCTGAGTTGCTGTCAGACCGTTTAGACATAAAGCTACTTAGATGAGCGATCAGGCGAAATAAAACATGTTCTATTTGGTCTGGCCCTCTGACATCTGCCGTGTGCTAGCTTTCTGGCTGACACTTCACTTCCTAAGACGGTTAATATAATTTTAAATCCATCTTTACTCTTTTATCTTTTTATTTTGCTTGTCTTCTTGTGCGATGTACCAATGGTTCTGTAACTGGATCATCAAAACTTTTCAGTCATCTAAAAATGTTTAATTGGCTATACAGCTCCTTCAACGGGGCCAAGCCAAGCTTCTCTCAATCTCTTGCCGTGTGTGCTTTAAAGAGAAAGGGACCTACAGTTTAACGCCGAACTCAGTCATGTGTCAAAGCGAAAGTGAGTTGATCTGTTGTGTTTAGGTCTGACGAAAACTTATCTGAGTCATCTGGTCGTGTAAATAAAGGTTTATCTTGATTCAAAAGTTCTTCCACAAATATAAAAGATTCTGCAAATAAAACAGACGAAGAAGGCTAAACATGTTTACTATAAATTTCTTCTGAAATTTGAAATTTCTTTTATTTTGTAATACTTCTAAGTCCTTTTTTTTTAATATATGAAATAGACCATGTTTTTCAAAGATTAATTAATATGATTTCAAATGACATAGGCACCACATATTGATTTCGGCCCTCCCAATGAGTCGAACTTAAAAGAACTTAAACTTATTAGGAGTTGGCATGTCAATCCTATATATTATATTATTTTCCATTTCCAAGATATTCCCCTAAAATATTCCCTAAAAAATAAATTTCCGACCTTCTACCATTTTAGAATTTTTGTAGACTGCACTAACCATTTATTTACACATATTAATGCAACTTAGAAATATGAAACACGCGATATTAGCAAAAATGGATCTTAAAGTGGATATTTGAATGCCAATTCTACGGGTACCTATGGTACAGAGTATAATATATAAATCAGGGCTGCAAACCCCTCTGAAATGTGTGAAGGTTCACTCCGGGGTTCGAACCCGTGAGATTTTTGGGTTCGGGTTCACGGAGCGGGTTCAGTAGGTCGGTGAACCTAGGTTCAGGTTCGAACCGAGGTTCAGAAATAATTTTGTTTTTGCTAGCTTAAGAAACAGGAATGTAAATTGTAACAACATTTTCCAACTATTGATATTTTCCAAATAATATTCGAACTATGCTAAAGTTAATAATGGATAAAACAAAATTAACTGACTGATGAAAAATTTGCCTGATACTTGTGTTTAAGGAACAGCTAATGCAACATATTATTGTTATTTACATTGATAGTTTACCCAAACCTTTAACACATTAGAATCTTTAGACAATCTTGGAATTCCTTCAAATGAAGCTACGAAGTCGTTCACTTTTATGTATTGGTCACTAATTCTTCCAATTCTAGCTCTTTAGCTAAGGATTACATTTCATGATCGTAAGAATAATCAGTAATGCTTTTAGTAATGAGTTCTTTTTGAGGTTCATACAATTCAGCAATTTGTCTCTTTGCAAGCTGTTTTTGTTTCAAGGTCAAAAAATTAAGTTTCTTGGATTCGAAAAAAAAATTAATTTTATTATACTGCTGATGTCGGATTTTGCTACAAGCCTGCCTTGGGATTCCCAAGCGGTCATAGCAGTTCTGTCATGAGGTACTTTCTGCCAACACACTTAGGACAGACTAAGACAGCTGAAGATTGAATTGGTATTCATGAAATAGCTATACTGTCAACCAGCCTCCTTTGTGGTGTTGTGCGTGTCTTTTTTAGACAAGTTATGGACAAAATCCTAAATTAAATGACCTAAAGCATGTTTAAAAAAGTTCTATGATTTTATTAAAGATTGAATGTAAAAAGTAAAAACGTTTTTCTAAGAACTTTCAGTATTTACGAACATTCAATCCTTAAAGCGTATTGGTGCGTAAGTCAGCCCGAAAAAAGTAATATGAATTTTTTTCTGAACCGAACCACTTTTAACTTTTTTTTTGCTCCGGTTCGGGTTCAGGTTCAGCCGCGAAATTTTTTTTTGCTCCGGTTCAGGTTCGGTTCGGGATTCTCGAAAATCTCGGAGTCTTCGACTCAGGAGCGGTTCAGCTCCGGACCGGTTTGCAGCCCTGATATAAATATAATGGACTGAGCTATATACTCAGGAGCACAATTACACCTCTTTGACCCTTGCTACAATTTTATCTTTTATAAGTCTCTGCTATGTGATGTGATTTTACAAAGATAGCCTTCGACTAGCTTTGTCATTCATTCGGAAGAATTGTTGTTTCTGCACCTTTTATTAGTCATATTTTCCTGGGTACGCCTAGGCTTTATATATATGTTAATCTGGGTAATATTATTTCACCCACAAGAAATTTCATTTCATAAAAAACTCTCAAAGTTTTGGTGGTCCTATGGTTATTATAATTTGTCCAATTACTTTTGACCATTCTCAACTCTATTTTCAGTTCGCTCTGCAAACGTCACAGACCGAAGAAACAGGCTTCCCTCACCCGAATGTGTGCTGCAATCGCGCTCACTATCCTATCAATTCCATTTTATCGAAATTTTCTGCACGTTTTAGAGGAGCTTTTAAATTGCCATATTTCATCCATTGCCTTTGCAAATTTTTATCTTTAGGGATTTTACGAACAAAAATTGAAATGAATTAAAATAAAAGCAAACAATTTAAAATCAAAATAAAACTACAAAATTCGAATTCCCAATCCTAGACTCATTTGTCAAATTCTCGCGCTTGCGCACTGGAACATTTGTTTGCACTACCTTGTTTCCATTGTATCATGAATGTAAATCATAGGGTTGTCGATAATATATCAAAATATCAATATATCGATAATATTTTTTAAAACTGATATATTTATATCGTGACTTTTTTTTCTCCAAATATCGAATATCGATTTTTTTTGGGATATTTTATGATATTTGTGTCTTGGTCACTTTAAAATCTGAGCAGCTAGCATTTAAAAGACGCAAAGATAAAATGGATTCAAATTTGATAAAAGCTAAGCTAAGTTAAATTACAGCGACATTAAAAATGACACAGCCAACTGTAATTTGTGCGGAAAAATAATTAAAACATGCGGAAACACGACCAATTTGGCGTCGCACCTCAAAAACAAGAAAGCTTGGAAATGGGAAACATGTTCCTTGTTTTTCGCGTACAATCCATTTGGTGGTAGATGACACAGTGAAGGAGATTTCGGCATTTTACAACATTTTTGACATATTGAAGGAAGCCCTGCATTAATGGACCAGTTGCGAAACGCCCTGGTCGATGAGGGTACTCCGGATGGTTGTATTAAGACCCTGCAGAAAAACGTTGACACGCGATGGAATTCGTGCCTTGATATGCTGACGTCCTTTTTGGGTCTTGCAAATAAAGTGGCAGTCATTCTGATTAAAGAATTATCAGAAATGCTATCGGCTAAAGAATTTAACATTTGCCGTGATTTTTGTAGCCTTTTAAGCCCATTTAAAGATGCATCTGAGAAAAAAAACGGTAAATATTATGTCACTGTCAGTATGGTATTCCGTTAATTTCACTATTTTTCAACAAAATACAGATTCTAAAAGTTGAATCTGACGAGGGCATCCTTACTAAAAAGTCGCTTTGTAACCTATTGGGGAAAAGGTTCAAGCCACTTGAATCTAATAAAATATAAGTGAAATCGTCATTTCTTAATAGGTCGATTTTAAAAGGCCCTTCAATGGAAGAATCGCAAAATAGTGAACTGAAGTTAGGTGGCCGCAAACATCATGGGAGAGTAATCCTTTAATTGTCTGGAATTTGCATATGTTATCCAGACTGGCCCTGAGGTATCTTATTGCTTCTGGTAGCTCAGTGCCTTTTTAGCGACTTGCTTCTGCTATGAAAAGCGTCATTTGCGTCTTTTTAGAGTCTTTTATATCCAAATATTGGAAGTAAAAGTATTTAATATGTATAATACATAGAAAACTCAAATCTCGTGGAAAATATTGTTATGTTTGCTCCATATAGACTATATCTTTTTATTTTGGGGCAGAGTTTTATCCTTTTTTGGAAAAAAAGGAAAAAAATTAAAATATCAATTATATCGATATATCGATATTTCAAAAGTAATATATTTAATATCATTTGATATTTTTTCAAATCAGAAATATTATCACATTTTAACAATGCAAAGGACCCGGACAACGCGTTGTGTCTTATACAGCTAATAATTGATCAACCAGACACCAAACAAATCAGCAAAAATACCACAAAAAGCCAGTAATTTCAGTTAGGAACAATGGGACGATTCATGATTCTAACACAAAATTGTTTATATATAGAAAATATTATAAATGTATGTATAAGCTGTGTTATTAATAGTAGGGCTTGCTTTCCACAGCAAATGAAATAGCTGGTGTTATCTAACAGAGTCCGCACATTATTTTATACTTTGTAGAGATAAGCAAATGGGAGAGGCAATAAGTTTGCTTGCGCTTGCATTTCACAAGTTAGTTTCAATTCAACCGGCTAAAGATTCGCACGTATTTCACCATGATTTGGCTACTGCTCTTGATAACAGCTGTTAGTCTGCTCTATGGCTACCTCAAGTGGACATTTAGTTTTTGGGATCGTAAGGGTTTCCCCTCTGGTGGGGTCAGTATACCCTTCGGTGCTTTAGACTCAGTACGTCAGGGTAAACGATCTTTTGGCATGGCCATCTATGACATGTATTTGTCCACCAAGGAACCAGTGATGGGCATGTTTCTAACTCTACGTCCGGCCTTGCTGGTGAGAGATCCGCAGTTGGTGAACGATATGTTGGTGAAAGATTTTGCCAGTTTTCATGATCGCGGAGTTTATGTGGATGAAAAAAATGATCCCATGTCAGCGGGTCTGTTTCAAATGGAGGGCAGCAACTGGAAGACACTGCGCACCAAATTGACGCCATCGTTTACGTCGGGCAAGCTGAAGGGTATTTTTGGTACGGCCGAGGTAATTGGTGATAAGATGATAAACCATTTGAATGGAATAATACCGGAGAAGGGCAGCGTGGAAATCGAATTGAAGAGTGTAATGTCCACGTAAGCTTGGGGTTAATTCTATTAAAAAGCGGAGAAGTAATACTAAGGTGATTTCAGTTATGCCATTGACATCATAGCCTCCACAATATTTGGCCTGGAGGTGGATAGTTTTGCGGATCCCAAGAATGAGTTCTTAATGATCAGTAAAATGGTCAACAGACCCATAGCCAAGGATATAATAAGAGGAACCACTGGATTTTTGTATCCCGGGTGGGTAAAACAGCTTTTAAGAAGCAAAACGAAAATTTCAATATGTTGTTTGCAGATTGGAGAAGCTGTTTAATCGCCTGGGCTGGACCCAAGAGGGCCAGGAGCGTATGCGAGCTTTGGTGCATCGCACGGTAAACTTCAGGGACCAGAATAACATAATTCGTCGCGATTTTCTACAGCTGCTGATGCAGTTGAAGAATACGGGAAAGATTAGCCAAGATGATGAAATCTGGTCAGCCGAAACAGCTGCCAACAGCCTGAAATCCATGTCTACAGATTTGATAGCCGCACAGCTATTTCTATTCTTTGTGGCGGGCTATGAAACCTCTGCTTCCACTGCGGCTTTTACGCTCTACGAATTGGCCCAGAATCCTGAAGTATTGGCCAAGGTTCAGGCAGATGTTAGCCAGGCTTTGGAGCAGCATGAGGGCAAGCTGAACTATGATGCCATACAGGATATGAAATATCTAGAGCTTTGCGTAATGGGTAAGTTTAGTTTTCCCCGCTTTGGGATCATAATTAGAAGTTTTATTTTCCGCTCTAGAAACCGCTCGCAAATATCCAGCCCTGCCCTTGCTTAATCGCCAATGCACCAAGGATTATCCCATTCCTGGCAGCAAGTTGGTCATAGAGAAGGGCACACCCATTGTGATTTCACTGATTGGTATGCATCGAGATGAGGAAAACTTTCCGGAACCATTGCGTTATTGGCCAGAACGATATACGGAGGAGGAAAGGAACTACAATCCGTTGGCCTACATGCCCTTTGGAGAGGGTCCCAGGCATTGCATAGGTAAAGTTGAGTTATAAATCTTTTGACATGTTTTCAAGTCTTTCTCTCTCCCCTCTCTCTAGCTGCCCGTCTGGGTAAACTGAATGTGAAAATTGCTTTGGCCAAAATTCTGTCCAACTTCCACATTGAGACACGTTTGGAGAAGCGCGAGATTGAGTTCAGTTGTCATGGCATACCCTTGGTGGCCCAGGGTGGTGTGCCTGTGCGTTTGTCAAAGAAGAATTGAATAAATTGTTTATAATCATTTTATGACGTATTTTGTTTTATTTCCATTCCTTACATATACACTTGCACCCGTGCACACACACACACACACAGCTACGCACCTTTGCGAATGTAAATAGTTTTTTTTTCCTTTGCCTTTTGCTTTGTGTGTTTTACATAAGTCGCACTTTACGTATATTGCTTACTTTCTTAAACATTCGTTGTGGGAATATTGAAATGCACTTTTCCGACCTAATGACAACACAATATGGCCGAAATAAAAAACTTATTTGCTCTTTCACTTTTTCCAGGCCAAAAATTGTGTGTGCGCAGCACTGCAGCACTCTCCGATCGGTCGACCGATTATAATTGGGGTTTATTGCACAGCACTTGACTAATTTGGTTATTACACGCTATTGGCGGTCGTTTGGTAAAAGGCTTTTCTTATTAGTTTAGAAATTTTCAATAAATACGATTAAAAACAGCGAATCAGCGAGTTCGCTTCCCATGCTGCGGCACACTCACACACACGCACAAAACGCACCGAGGTGGTGGTGGTGGAGCAGGTTAATAGTCTGGCAACGCTATTCGTTCAAAGCACCTCTGAAGAGTTGAACAACGCAAGGTAGCAATTTGAAAACGTGAGGCTGTGACGTCATGGGCATAAATTATAGAATTGTTGACAGTACTACGATACTTTCGTTTCGATGAGTGACATTTCTGTTGTAAAAATATTTCTGGAGTAATTTTTTTGGTCATTTAAAATTTATTTATGGTTATGGTTTTGATTTGATTATAAATTTAAAACAAATGATATTAATAACTGGAAAGAATAAAGACGCTACCATTGAAAACAAAAAATTACTTTAATTTGTGGAAATTTTTTTACATAATTCAATTCAGAGGTCTTCCTAAGAAAAATCCTTAAAAAGCGATTTTTTTTTGGGCCACTTAAGTCAAAGTAAAACTAAAAAATTCGAACTTCCAACCTATGACTTATCTCGTCAAATGACGTGACAGATTCACAACGTTATTCGCTTGCGAAATGGAGGAAATTTTTGCACTACCTTGCATGAATGAGCATTCCCTCAAATAATAGGAATGGTCAATTTTCTCGACATATACATTCGTTTCACAAATAGAGTCTTGACTGAAATCTCTTTCCGCCCGGAAAATCATAATAGTCACAAGGGGCTTAATCCGTGGATTATAGTGAGTGCGGAACACATTTGGCCCATTTCTAGCCCAATTAATACCAATATCGCAACAAAATTTGTAAAATTAGAAGAACCATTGGGCTGCATGCTAAAGTGGTTTCAATTAAAATGCAAGCACCCCAAATGGCTGGTACACGACGATGAAGTGTGAACAGCTGTTTACAGTGTGACCGTTCTTTTAAAAGAACGATTTTGGATTTTGCTTAAATTTTGTCCATCTCCACGGTGCTGTGGAATTTTCGCATTATGGTTCTGATTAAAAGGCTAATGTCATTGCTCTATATAAATGGTGATTAATAAAATGTTCCACTTATAATCACAACCATCTGCATCTGAGTAATCCCGTAAGGAATAATATTTTTCATTTTGTAGACAGACAAATATTTAATATTCAACACCAAAAATCCAATTTAATTTAAAGTAAACAAAAAACAGCTGATTGATGTTTGTGACTCTTTGCTCAAGTTAAATCGAGTAAATTCAATATAAGTCAAGCACAAGCTGTTAAAATTAAAGTCCAAAAGTCCACACTAGCAAGTGAAACGAACCAAATCTGATATTAAATAAACCATTCCACGTGTGACGTCACTTCTTGCTTTACCTTTCACGCTGCTCTACCATCCCTAAAAAAATCCCTGGTGGCAACTCCGTTCCAGGCACAGTTAATAATTTTCAACTAGGTGGCAACACACATTTATCGTTTTAGGGTGATGAAAAAATTAAAGTAAAATCAATTAAATTAAAGTGAACCATCAAAATTATTTAGCTAATGTGCTATTTTCCGAATTAGAATTGAGGAAAGCCAAGACTAGACATTAACAAAATCATAAACAACAGCAGGCTTTGTGTGTGTAGTTGTGTAGAAACCATTAAGTTCACATTAACTCACACACACACACACACGCATACAAAGATCGAGCGAATTAATTAGTTGACAAAGTGCGCCTATTGACCACCACGTAAACCTCAAATATCCCACTATGGATGGGAACAAGGATGAGGCACAGCGTTGCATTGATTTGGCTGTGCTGGCTCTGGCCGAGGGCAAGAACGACAAGGCAGAAAAGTTTCTACTAAAAGCAGAGAGATTGTATCCCACGGATAATGCCAAGAGTAAGACTTCCATATTTAGGTCATACGATTTACTATAGCTTTTTGCTTTTTAGAACTTCTGGCCCAGGTCAAGAGCACGCCCAGCACCAATGGCAACAATGGCAAATCTCGGCCAAATGGGGCTAACGATGAAAAGGATGCAGGACCACGCAAACGTGTTAACTCGGATTCAAGAAGCAATGCTCCCGACTATAGCAATGATCAGCTGGAGGCTGTAAGAAAGATTAAAAAGTAGGTAAATTGGTGGAATTTGGAAAATCTTTACAATTTTTTCGGTTTTTGTAGATGCAAGGACTACTATGAGGTTTTGGGAGTGACTAAAACCGCCACAGATTCAGAAATTAAAAAAGCCTACAAGAAACTGGCTTTGCAACTGCATCCGGATAAAAACAAGGCTCCCGGATCAGTGGAAGCCTTCAAGGCTTTGGGCAATGCGGCTGGAGTCTTGACCGATGCAGAGAAACGCAAGAACTATGATCTGTATGGCATAAACGAGTCCCACAGTGGACATGGCAATGGAGGTGGCGGACATCATGGTCATGGACAGTATTATAATGAATATGGCTATTCCCGTGGTTTCCAGGCAGATATCAGTGCCGAGGAGCTGTTCAATATGTTCTTTAATGGCGGATTCCCTCAACAAAATGTCTACATGCGTCAGCAGAGAAGACGCCATCAGGCACGCGAGGAGCGAGAGGTTAAATGGAGTTTGGAAATGGATTGGAAAAGTTTTATTAATTTTGGTTTTTCTGGCAGGGTAACAACTCTTCGGCTTTGATCAATTTGCTGCCTATACTACTGCTCATTGGTTTGTCCATGATGTCTTCGTTCTTCATATCGGATCCCATGTACAGCCTGACACCTTCACAGTAAGTGAAAAGGAGGCATTCTTTGGCCACAACTCATACATAATCTCTTCTTGCCCTCAGTAAATACTCGGTGAAGCGTGAGACAAACAGCCTCAAGATTCCCTACTATGTCAAAGATAATTTCTATTCGGAATATCAAGGCTCTGTGGCGCGTCTGGAGGAATCAGTGGAGGAGGACTTTGTCAATCATTTGAAGCACTCCTGCAGTCGGGAACGAAATTATCGTGAGTTTACCTTGAAAAATCAGAAAATCTAAATAAATTTACCCCCATTTAATAGGCGACTCCATGCTGGCTAAGGCGCGCACCTTTGGCGATCGAGATCTCTATCGAAAGGCGCAGAATATCAATACGCCGTCTTGCGAGAATCTGCAAAAGTATTTAATCACATAATTTAGTCAATATGCGTAACTTTGCAGCACGTCAGAGCGTGATATTTGTTTTTGTTTTATCCTCAATTATCTTCCTTTAGTTTGTTTGTGTTTGGTTCTAGTGTCTTCAGCTTAGTTATAAAACGAATTGATTGTTTTACAATTGCTTGTTATAATTTATACGTTGATAATTTCCCCTTTCTCCTCCACACCGCAAATTAAGAATCAATTCCTAACTGCACGCAGTCGCTGACATCCGAAAATGGTGGATAATGTGAAAGCAAAGCAAAGCAACTGCCAATACAACAACCAAAAAGTCAACAACAATAAATGTGCGAGGCTGAATCCAGGACTTTCTCACATGATAAACACATCTAAACATATAAACTTTAATGCCTAAAACTTGATAGTCAAATTGTAAACGGAAAAACACACACACACACATTGGGGGCAGTGCGATATCCTGAATAAATTTAAAATAAAACACAAAAATAATAATAAAATTAAATGATTAGATTCGCTTGAAGAGCTTGGTCCCAGGTTCTTGATTGCTGGGGACTGCAACCGCAACCGCCAGAGGCACCTCGCTCTATGACTGCCTATCCTCTTCAAACCTTCAAGTGCTGTCAACCGTAAGTTCCACGTTTTTTCCTTCTAACCACAATTTTTCTTCATCAGCCTTAGATTTCGCTGTCTATTCTGGAATCCATTCAAATATTTTGGCTATCAAGGGATTGCTGGAACTTTCTTCTGACCATATATTACTATTACACAGACATGCCAACATATCTAGATTCCAGAGTAAACTGGAGCAGATAGTAAATCTCGATATGGAGCTAAACTCACCAGCGGACATTGACGACGCAGCTGAACTTTTTCTGTCTAATATCCGTACTGCAGCTGAGCAAGCTACGTGTGGTAGACCCTCCTGCAGCCACCGCAGCCCTCCTCAGGCACTTTTTAAAGCCTGAGGTAATCGCCGTTGTGAGAGCGCTTCGTCGCAGATGGATGGTCTCTTGCAAACCATTAGTTGAGGCTGACTACCGTAGAACTGCAGATGTTCTCAGAAAGTTACTATTTGACAAAAAAGCTGAATACCTGGAGGAAAACCTTCGCAACATTGAACAATCGCAGGACCAAGGTTTCTCGCTTTGGAGAAGCACCCGACATGTCAAGAGACAGCCCCTACAGAGGCTGTCATGGGCTAGTTCTGATCTGAAGATAGTCGATGAGTTCGCCGACAATATAGAGGGACGATTCACCCCCTTCAGTCTAGCTTCCGCGGAGGATGTCGCCACCACTCAAGCCGGTCTCTTAACCGAAACTGGTCCACTATCCCCCTTCAGACCCATCTCGCTGGATAAAGTGCGTCTTCAGATCCGACTACTAAAGTCCACTAAGGCCCTGGGCATTGACGATATCGACGGCAGAACAGTCAAGTCCCTTCTCGAAGTGGGCGTTTTGTTTCTGCTGATGCTGTTCAACGCAATGTTACGATTCCAATATATTCCTACCTCCAGGAAGTCTGCGGTAATCGTGATGACTCCCATTTGGGCAACTTCTACCGACCAATTAGTCTACTGCAAACTTTCTCCAAACTATTTGAAAGCATATTTCTTGGAAGAATGTTGGCAGTTAGCGCGTTTGATGAGGCTATACCAGACCATCACTTTGATTTCCGCAGAGAACACATCCACTCAAAAAACACGTCTTAAAAGCTTTTGAGAACCTTCAATACTGCTCTGCCGTCTTTCTGGATATAAGGCAGGCGTTCGAGGGCTTGCATTTGAAGCTTAACCCCATCCCGCCAGAACAATATCTATTGATCCGCTCGTTTCCCGTAGGGCGCCGTTTTACGGTTGAGCTGAGAGGCGAGCGATCTAGCATCCGCCCCATTCTTGCGGGGGTACCTCAGGGAAGTGTTCTCGGACCGGTACTATACACTCTTTTCACCTCGGATCTGCCATAGCCAGTAGCCCATCGCTCGTATGCTGACGATACCGCTTTTCTTGCCTCTAGCAATAGCCGCAAAAGAGCATCTGCTAAGGTCCAACAGTTCCTGGATGCATTGCCATTAATCGTTGAAAAAGTCAACACCTAAATGGGCTTTACAAGGGATGTAAACAAGTGCTTAGCTGTTTAGGTATCATAAACCAACATTTAATAAAACCTAACAAACCCATGACTTTATTTACATACATTTCCATGTTAGTGCCAAAAAATAGTTTATGGTCAAGGGTAATTAATACCCATATCAGGAAAATAATCAAACTGTTCAAGTTGATAAGAATTCAATGAATAGTTAATCAAAAACTGCGTTCTTTAATAAAATGTCATAAACTTACACTTGTCCCCACTTCAAGCACCACATATACATACACTGCCTGACACTTGAATAGGGGCTAGTCCCTATTTTAAACCGAGTATAGCTCTGTCTAAAACAAACAAATTGAGGACCGAATACCCTAGAAATTTTTTAACAACGCTCCGGTCACATTCTTGGAGTCATTGCCAGGAATAACACGCTAAACAAAGAGGTTGTCGAAAATTGCTGCTCGGTAATTGTTTAGTAGAGCTACCCCTCACCAAAAAATTTAAAAAAAACCCTCCATGGACCGTGAATTTACAAGAATTATGGTGTCTTCAGATTGCCTGGGTCTTCCGCGGTTCAATGGTAAAAATTATTTTAAAGTTGAGTATTTTTGTTTTAGAAACATATTTTTCTCTGCCTTAACTGTCAGTAGATGTCATAAAATTTGGCGAACATTTGGTCAGATTTCGTCAGCAGCGCTCATTTTAAAACACGCTTTTGTATACTAAAATCTTCCGTAGCGAAATTGAAAATGTTTTACTTCAAAAAACCTTATGGAAAAAAGGATTTTTGACGATATCTTATAGACGTGGCATAAAAAATAATCCAACACTGGGCCAGATCAGTTTTTTTAAAAAATCTATCCGACCTAGTCTTCTTAAATCCAAATGTTTGGTTTTGCTGGCTCAATTTCATCCGTCCCATCCAAGGAATGAAAAGACGGTAGTTTTTCGATTTTAGTTTCCCCAATATGTTTCGGGCTCACATCGGGGTCCGTCTTCAGGGGGCTAACAAACAGCATTAAACAGATAAAATTAACAAGATTTTTCCAAGAAACAATTTTAGAACAACATTGAAACCTATACAAACATATTTACGGGACATATGCACAATTCATGGATAATGGATCATAACAAAACCGTCAAATGCTAAAGAAACTGATTTTTAAGCCCCGAAATAACCACACACAACTACATATATAACCATGATTATGGCAATATTATTCAGCGGTCAATACCATTGATGACCAATGGTACAAAATATAGTGAAGATCATAAAGAATGTTTCAAACCACTTTCCGTTACTGAAAAATCATTAAATCGCAGAAAAATACCAAAGAGGATCAGAAAACGTTATATTACCAAACAAACTTCACCCTTAACCAAGCGGAAAATCATGCCAGGATTAATGCATAAGCGCAATTCACAGCTAACGGAATACATAATGCAACCGAGACTGCGTCCGTCGATAACGACTCATCTCTTTGGAAAAATTTACCGTCAAAAATCGCACAGTTTTTTTGAATTATTGGTTTCCATAACTACTTCAGAAATCAAAATGTATTTAGATTGATTTGTAAATAAAACAATAGTTGAAAATGTAATTTTGATTGAAATTTTCAACTTAGTTGAATTCAATCAACTTAATCAAGTTGATTTAAGTCAAGTTGAGTTAAAGTTAAATTTAGTCAAGTTGAATTTAATCAAATAAAATTTTAGTTGACAAATCAACTAACTAAAAATTTCAATCGATTGAGGCCCACTCTGGCACTAGAGCGGTCCCCAAACTGGCAAAATGGGAAAAAGGAGGTCTCAGCATTCCCAAAGCTAATATTTGTTGTATAATTAATAATTGTGAAAATAAAAAAAACTTGATTTTAATTTTAAATGGGCGCGACAGGGTCTCAAAGTTTTAAAAAATATTAATCATACGACACGTTCACTAAATACAAATTTTTACAAACGAAGTTATTAGTTCATTTCAATTGCTGTCATTGTTTGAAATTATAAATAAAATCATCGCCGACTATTAATAAATGAAAAATATATGATAATAGGCAACACTGCGTATGAGCTATTTACAAAAACTTTAGACGCCATTCGCGCCCGTTAAAACTCGACTTTTTTATCTTTTTTTTATTTACGCTAATTATACATCAAAAAGTATCAGATAGGGGGATGAGGGCACTTTAATGATGTTCAACATCTCCACAGTAAATCGTTTGTTGTAGTGGCTTTCTTGTTGTAAAATGCTTGTGGCATCAAAGTCTGGAGAATGGCCGCTCTCAGTGCAATGGGCCGCAAGTGCTGTTTTTGGTGTATTGATGATGCTGCGTTTTTTAATGTCTGACTTGTGTCCAGATAGTCTTGTCTTTAGTTTGGATTTTGTTGTTCCAACATATATTTTCTTACATATATTGGTCCCGTCTCCAGCGCATGGTATTTTGTATATTAAGTTGTGTTTGTCCAGCGTTGATATTTTACTAAACAATGCAGCCGTGGTATAAGTTGGCTTGTGAGCAATTATGATCTGTTCCCTGTCATTTAAGTCCGCTTTGGCGAGTCTTTCCGAGTAATGTGGTATGTAAGTGACTGACTTATATGTTCTGGTCTGTTCAGTAATTGTACTTTTGTTTTCCTTTCCAATGTCTGATGATCGTCTTAATAATGCTCTGAGGGAAATCATTCTTTGACAGAAATTTTTTGATGATCCCTACATTGTCTCTGTGAAAAATTGGATCACTAGTGTCAATTATCCGCTTTGAAAAATTTTTCGCTGTGCTGGATATCATGTTTTCGGATGTTTTGAGAATTAGTTTATTATCCGTCCTGAAGCTGTGGGTATTTGATACCAGTTTAACTTTTAAGTGTTGTTTATCCTGTGCACTGCAGTCAAGAACAGGTAATTTATTGTCTTCTTCTACTTCAAAGGTAATTTGTATGTCCTTATGATATGATGATTGGTCGTCTACATATTTGGTTAAGAGTCTGGCGGTCTTAACCTGTGTAAGGACTTCTTCCGTAATTATGTCAGCTATTATTGGTGAGGCCGGAGATTCCATGGGGAGATCCTATTAGCTGGATTTTGAACTGAATTTCTCTTCTGTTAAGCTTGCCTATAAATAAATAATCAATAAAGCAATGTCATCCAATTTGGATCGAACTTTTAGCTTGACTCACTTCAAGCAGAGATTAAAACCAGGACGAATTTTGATATTGGTTGCGGTGTCTAACACGGCCAAAAGCATAATTTTGGGTTGCGGCTACATCATAGGTGGCTTGTCGCTTTCCTATGCAGTTAGAAAGGCTTAAAGGCAATTTAATGCCTTGACCGAAACCAAAATGCGTTCGGCTTTTTATCTCTGCTTCAAAATGATGCTGGTTAGCCTTAAAGATAATTTACAAATGCCTTCCTTCAATGACTAAACACTGCGCCGTTTGCAGAGCGAGCTTGCAAAGTGAATAATTAATCGAAATTGATTTTTTGTTTGTCTTTACTAGTTTATAAATGTACAAATAAAGCAGTGTTAGGCTAAGTAAAAGAAACAGACGGCGGTACTTTCTACCAATTTGTGGCTGTTGATCAACAGCAGCAGCAGCAGAAGCCTACAATTTGGATTTGGTCAGTTGCTGATGATGATGGACTCAATGGCGGCCACCACATCGCCGCTTTGTTCGCGCAGAACCTTTTCGGCTTGGGTTTTGCTCACTAGCAGTTCGCTCATCTGGCAAGGTAAATAGTTTATAAACAAAGCAAACAGTGTAGGGGTATTTGTAATTCACTCACAATCAGTTCAATGTCCTCCTTTTTGACTTGGACCTTTTGCAGTTCCTTTTCTTTGGCCACCCTCAGTTCGTTTTCCTTGTTGCGCTGATTGCCAAACTGTTCCACGGCCTGAGTTTATAAAACGGAAAGGAATTAGGGTATTATTGACCGCTCTGATTTGTACAAACTTACGCTGGATATATTTGCCGCTGAGATTTCCTTCTCCTCTGCATAGTCCGTCACCCGCTCCAAGTCGGCGGCACCGCCATCGTGACGCGTTTGCTTCTTTTGCTTTTTATCATCCTGCTCATCCTGGGCATCCTCCTCGTGCTCGGTGCCATTTACCTCAACCTCGGGCTCTGTTTCCGTCATGGTTTTATTAACAAATTTAACTTAATTTATGGCAAATTCTGCTTTGTGTTGAGACCCTCGTGTGCTGCCAAAAATATTACTACACAGCTCTGCCAACTCGAAGGAAAATGAACCGAAATGAAGGGTGAACTAGATCATTAGATGTCACGGTGTTGCCACCTGCTAAGCATTATAGAGCTGCCAACCGGCTTGAACTGAGGCGCCACTTTTGAATTTTGATTTCAAATTTTGCAATTTTTATAACCAAAGAAATAATAAAATCATTAATATTAAGAGAAATAATGTCATTTTTTTTGGTAACTAATTGTTTTGATTTAGACAATATATACAAAGCATAAAAATTCTCTTCTTGAAAATCTGAAGCTTGCCCGAGTTGTGCCGCCTAATTGAATCCATCAAGGATTTACAACATGTTTTTCTCTGATTCCCGTCCCCTTTGCACATGTATTGCAATGGCTTGGCAGCAAAAATAAATAATTAAGAAATACTGCCAAATCAAATTTTATCATTTGGCACGAAAGAAGAATTTAATCTGAACGAATGTTTTTGCGAAACTCAAATTTTGTATGTAAATTGTAAAATCTCAGAAGCGACATGGTAAAAACAGAGTAAGGGAAACTCAGATATGGACTATTATTAGGTTTAAAACTCGATAAATAAATTAGAAACTTTTACTTAACTTTAAACACGACACATATTCGGGATGTAACTATTTTTGAAATGAAATTAAAGAAAATTTAACATGGAAACACAATTTGCTGCGTCGACAACCTTTAGCTCAGATATTAGTCAGTTGTTAGCTGCTTTTTTCGCTCTCTGAGATATTTTTTGATTATGTCCGTCTCTGTCTAACCTCCGCATTCTCCTATGTAACAGTTATTTTGAGTGAAAAAATCTGTTTTCAGCGGGTCGCACAGTGGGAAAAAAGGTCACAAGACCTAGCTATTTTGTAATGTCGATAGCCAAAAAGACTTTAGCTGTTTTGAGAAAACTATTTGCCATTTTCTAGCTGTTTTGGAAGGGCAATTGAAGGTCCTCTGACTGAATAAATTTTGTAGCTATTTGTTATAACTCGTCTCAAATTTCTTACATGGGAAAGGTACAAGGTAAATGGCAAAAAATATACCTAAGTAAAAGGTATCCTTAATTTTCAGTACCTAGGTATAGGTAAAAAACGGTACTTTGGTACTAGAAAACATTACACAAATGCTAAAAAGCGTACAGAATATGGAGAATATTGTCCCGTAAAGGAAGTGGGATACTGACCAAGGCTGCCAACCTTTAAAATTTTGCAGAAGGTTCGGTCCGGGGGTTCGAACCCTTTGTAAAGTCTAGGGTTCAGTTCGCGGACCGGTTCCTGAAAACCCTGAACCCAAGGTTCTGGTTCGAACCTCGGTTCGCTTGAACATTAAAGAATAGCTTTAATTTATAAATACTTAGTTTTTTATTAAATAGTATTCTATATTTCGATAATGTAATTTTAGTTATCGGTAATTGTCTACTATACGTCCTTCCTCTCCAAAAATTCCGAAATAATTTTTCCTCGGCGGTCATCCATGGTTTCATTTTAAATGAATTATTTGTTTGATTTCTATTGCTTTCATAAACTACTCTTCGTTGCAATCATTCCTTGAGTCATTTAAGGTTGAATTTTGAAAACTCTCATCAAGAATTTGTTTTTGAAGCTATTGGGGAAATATTAAATTCTTTATAGTTGCATTCCTTTTCTGCTCCGCAGTGGTTATTTAAAAGTTCTATTTGCTCCTCTATCGACGGTGATAGTATAAATCTGAAGGAGAAAAATATCGTAGGGTTGCAGAATATTTTGAATGATACAAGTCAGATTTCCATTGCAAAAACTACATAATTGGGTGAACCGAACCTTATCTTTCGAAAAAGTTGTCCGGTTCGGGTTCATGTTCAAGGTGTTAAATATATTAGGGATTCGGTTCACGGTGCGGTTCTTTAGACCCGGATTGAACCGGCTCTAAGGGGTTTGGTTCAGGACCGGAAAATTTTCAAGAATAAAATGTAGTATAATAACGGGCATATTAAGGAGTCGGAGATAACAAAGAAAGCTACATAGATCCGGCGTCGCTAAGGTTTAATTCGGTCTATAACTTGCCTCCCTTGTATAGAGTCCATTAGCAAAACTCAGTTTAACCAAAGGGCGCGCGCACACATGCGGCTCAAAGCTGAACTGATGGCAAAATGTAGGGCTACCACGGGTATAACCACGCTTTAAATTTCAGTGGTAAGTTGAGCTTTGCGGAATCAATCAAACATGTTTGTTTATTTCGGCTTGATGACATTCTAAAATGTAATGGTCAGCCGTCTGTTCATCTTTCAACCGCATGTGGGTGTGTGCGCCCTAAATAAGGAAAAAGCTTATATTAAGAAGCCGAAATCATGATCAGTGTTGCCAAATCAGCTTGTTTTCCCGTCATTTCTGGCTTTTTTTAAACCCGTATTGCGGCAAAAATTTACAATCAGCGGAAAGCGGGAATTCTGGCTTTTTTAAAAGTGAATGCGTCTGCTTTTTTAGCTTTATATTTGTTTTGGAGCAAATTAATAGTTTTTCACCTTTGTTAGTCATTTATAGACAAAAAATTCCCACATCTAAGTGTCTTAAGATACGAAAAATGCCAAAAGATTTCAAACAAGAATATTTATTTAAGTGGTCTTCTGCTGATCTGATTTTCTGATTTTTATTAAATTCATTGTATTAAGATATTAAATTATTTAAGGTTGCCTGAATATCACAGCATTCTTCAAAAATTTTTATATATATTTTCGGTTCACTACATTATCAGGGGTGTTCTAGAAATCTCTAGAGATTTTCGTATAAACGATTGCACTTCAAACTAAACTAGGACTACTTTACTTGCAAAGTGTCAAGAATCAGACCGCCTAATAGATTATGTGGAAGGAAAACCGTACGCTTCAAATCTACTTGGCTTTGAGCAGGCGGTTTCAAATCGCTCAACTTTTGTCATCTAATCTAGTTGCCGGGCATATTTGAGCCCTTAACATATTAATTTAAACAGCTTTAATATGATATGCTAGCGTTTATACGAAAACCTCTAGAGATTTCTGGGACACACCCAAATACAACCAAATAAACAAGTTTTAAATTGGGAAAATAAGGGGTTAATAAAATAATTTATATTTAGGAAAATATGAAAATAACGAAGAAACAATAAAATTTTGGGGTGAAGCAATTGCCTTTAATGACTCTGAAGGGAATCAAAGAATTTTTTAGTTAGCCTCGTTTTCGATTCAGATGTTGTCCTTGCCAAAGTCCAACTCTGAAGTTAGGCGTGTCTACATACACGTGTTGCGCCGACATTCTAAATGTTTCGAAAATTATAAGGGCCCTCCCTGGTTACCTTAAGCTAACAGGCACAACTGGATAAGGGCGAGGAACTTCATCACTCTGATGATATATTAAAAATATTTTGTATATATAATTACATAAAAGACTGGAAAAGTATTCGCCTTTTTTAAGCTTTTTTGTCGAAAAATGCAGCTTTTTTTTTCTCTCCGACCGGTCGGACACGGTGGACACGACGGCTTTCTTGTGGGCTAAGTGCGCATCAGACAGCAGTAGTGCACTTTCAAATAAATATTGTGTTTCTCTTTCTATTTCTTGTGGTCGTTTTTGCTTGAGATATATTTTCTGCATTTGTATTTATTTTCAGGCGGACGTAAACTCATTTTGGACACCCCTGATCTAAGCTCAAATGATAATTTTGGAAATTGTGCTATTTTTTTTTTGGGCAATTCGGTTTTTATTTCTTAGATTTTTCCGCCCACTTTTGTCGTCTATTCACAATATTCAAGATACTAGATTAGAAAACAAAAGTTGAGCGATTTAAAAACCGCCTCTCAAAGCCAAGTAGATTTGATGCGTACGGTTTCCCTTCCACATAATCTATGCAATCGTTTATACGAAAATCTCTATAGATTTCCAGGACTCCCCAGACTTAGAATTCTTGGACTTTTGTAAGCGAAGATATACCATTACGTATGCATTCGTTGGAAAAGACAAAATTCACCTGAGTTATAATAAAATCATTAAAAAAATGAAATATGTTTAGGAATGGCAATAAAACCTCATAATTTTGGGTGAGTAGAAGTACTTTTGTCTTTTGTACAAAGCAAGCAGTGTTTATGTCGCTATCCAAATGTGTGTGGGGCTTGTTTATACATAATAAATTTCATCTCACCTAGCCCAGCTGATAGCGGGAATGATTTTGCAAAAAATGTTCGTAAAACCTGACTTTCTTATCGCACAGTATAAAAGCGGACATCAAACGAATTATACCCCACAGTAACCTAGATCATCATGCCCGAATTAATGGTAGAAAAGTCACATCCCGCGCCCGACTGGCTCAATCAAAGCTACGTGGAGCAAAAACTAAGGATTTATTTAAAGGATGAGCAACTGAAATTAAAGAAATTGCTTATCAAGCCAGCTAGAGGAAATGGTGAAAACTATGCCAGTGTAATGATGCGCATCAATGTGGAATACACCACATTTGCCTCAAAGAAGGAAACACAAACGTTCACATTTCTGGCGAAGACCACCTTTGAGGAAAAAGATTTGGCTGCTAATTTGCTAAAACACTATGGCATCTACACCAGAGAGATAAATATGTATGAGCACATCCTGCCCCAGTTGGCAGAATTAATAAAAACTGAGCTACAGGATGAGAGGAAGCTGTTTGCCAGCACCGTAAGTGTGGACAGGCAGAGGGACTCAATTATGTTTGAGGATATGACGCTGGAGCAGTACCAGGTGGCTGATCGCTTGAAGAAATTGGATCTGTCACATGTCCACTTGGTATTGGAGAAACTGGCGGAATTTCATGCTGCGGCTGCTGTTCTAAATGAAAGACATCCTGGTATCTTTGCCGAGAACTATGATCGTGGCTTCTTTAATCCACATACCCGAGGTTATCAGCCTGTCATGCAGAATATTCTGAAAGCACTCTCTCGGTCCCTCGAGTCGGATCCAGATTTGAAGCAACGTTATCAGGCCAAAATCGATCGACTTGTAGATCATATCATGGACTATGGCGAAAGATCTACTGCCTTACGTAAAGACGACTTTGTGACCCTCAACCATGGTGATCTTTGGACCACAAACATGATGTTCAAGTACGATAGTGCAGGTCGACCCAGCAATTGCATTTTCATAGACTTCCAGTTCAGTGTGTGGAACTCACCGGCCATTGATCTGCACTATTTCTTTACCACTTCCATACATGAGCATTTGCGTCTGCATCAACAGATCGAGCTGGTTCAGTACTATTACTATCGCTTGACGGCGTCTTTAAAGAAGCTCAACTATGGCGGTCGTATACCCAGTTTATTTGATTTTCAAACGCAATTCCAGGCACGATCGTTCTATGGTAAGTGAAAGACAGTGACAAATCCGAAAGCTGAAGGCTTAAACTTTTATTTTTCCTATCAAACAGCGGTTTTCTCTTCGTTGATCTTCGAGCCCTGCATGCTTTACAATGGAGAGGAGGAGTCTTCAATTGAAAAATTTATATCCAATTCGGAGAGTGGCAAACGACTTAGGGAATCAATTTTTGAGGCAGAGGTTTTACGAAACAAATTACCGCTTATATTGCCCATTTTCGATCAAAAGGGCTTGCTGGATGAGATGTAAGAATCTTTTTTGGATAATGGAATATACGCAGCCTTTTGTTGCTAAAGAGATGAGTTATTTCTCAAGCTCACCAATAAATGGCGTCACTATTGTGTGGCTTGTGGCAGTTTTGGTCACACTTATCTGGGGCAGCTTTGGTCATATTAATCTGTGGCAGCTCTGGTCATACTTATCTAGCGTAAACTTTACAATAGTTTCATCTCTAGTTAAGGAAGATGGCTACCGCAAGACTTTGAGCAGCGTCTTCTTGAAATAAACTTAATAAATCTGAAATTAAAAACTACTGAATTAACTTAGTTTCTAAAGGCTAGCTATTCTATATACTCATCCGATTTTGGTCAAAATTGTGCTGAAGCAGAAATTTTTCATAACTGGAAAGCTTTAAGCTTTGACCTTTTAGTTCCAGCAACAAGAACGAAATCCACAGATTTTTTTTTATCGATAGTTGGCCTATCGGTATCGTGTTTGTTGAAAGAACAGCTGCTACACAGCTCAGGAATATATAGCCAGCAGAGTGCCAAGATTGGTAGGGAATGTTGACAATACGATACTTTTGCCAAATAGATAAGGCGGCCAAGGGACGCCTTCCTTGGACCCGGAGATATAACGGATGTCGTCGTCAGAGGCTAGTCTATTGAAGTGGCAGGTATCCACTGGCATATTGATTTGTTCGCAGATTGGCAAATCGTCCAAATCCCGCTATATAGTTGACATAAAAAAACTAATCCAATTGCAAATAGCTTTTAGTCGATGGTTTTTATTTTTTGCAAGCTTAAATTGTTTTTGGAATTTTTATTTTGTTGTGGCTTTTAAAAAAGAGTGTCTGTCTAAGCAGTACAGTGCAGACATACAGTGCTGTTTTATACAATCGTTTGGGAACGAAAGAACATTTTTATGAAATAAACTGATTGTTTAAAAATAAATACCACACAAAAAAAACATGTGAAAAAGTCGGTCAAGCCCGACTAGTAGAAGCTGAATGCAGCGCTGCTGCTGCGCTCATCTCTAATTTTCTCTTTCTCTCTTTGCTAAATGAAATGCGGTCTTTGGTTGATGGGGAAGGGGAGGGGAGTTTCAGGATTTTTTTTGCACATAACTTGAGAACCGCTCATCCGATCCTTATCATTTCGCAACTTTCTGCAAGTCGATACATATTACTAATGACTAACTATCTCTAGAAGGTACCAATCATCTATCTACAAAGCTGTGGGAGATTTGACTTTTTTCAAAATTGCGGGGCCGCGAAGGGGCGTTTACACTGGTTTCTGTATACATATACGGTTCCTAATTACAATAACAATACGGGTTTCTTCTGTCCATTTATATCAATAGACACGCCTTGTCTTCGTTCGTCTCCTCGTTCTGTTATGTTAGAGCGCACAATGAAAGAAATTTTTAAAATTTGATCCCCAATTGGAGAAAATGGCAAGAAATGTTTTTCTGGGAAAATCTTTGAGCCCAAACTTAAAACAACCTAAGCAGTAAAATGGCATTTACCGATTTTCAATACAAAGAATCTGGAACTACTCTCATTACTCTCTTCTTCCATCTTCTTGTAAGAGGAATGAATTTTCGTTTTCCCCCACCAAGGCATGTTTACGATATATTTGCATTTATAATTGGAAAAAATTTGATATTATCAACTAACCACATTTCCATATTAAAATCAAATAAGTTTAATCTTATGAGCAAAATAAATAACTAGCGTTTGGATTTTCTGCCACATCATTTAATACAGCTTACATTAAAATTGATTTGGTTGGAATAGAACACTTAGCGTGTCCACAGGACTAACAAATGGAAAGAAACCACTCTAAACCCACGGTTTTGCAAATATGTAAACTTTTTACTTGAAATAGCAAAAAAAGACTTATTTTTAACAAATTTTGGACTATGATTTCTGAAATATAAGAAATAATATTTTTGACTTAATAAATAAATGTATGTTAAAAATCGACATTAGTTGTTGGACCATCTTTGGTTGTAGACTGAATTTTTTAAATGAAAATTATTTTCTCTAAAACACTGTTCAACAGTGAAAAGTATCCAGAGCATCGTTAACTAATTCCGACGTACCTACTCATGCTGATTACGAGATGGTATGTCAAAGCCATATCTTAGTTTCCGTTTCCAAGATATTCGCGAAAAACTAAATTTCCTATTTTTTGCCGTTCTAGAATTTTTGTAGATTAGCAATAATTGCTAATTTTATAAAGCTTCTAGGATAGTACACACATCAATGCAACTAAGAACTAGTGAGAAAGTCGGTCAAGCCCGACTATAACATACTCTGTACCTGGAGTAGAAGCTGAATGCAATGCTGGTGCTGCGCTCATCTCAAAGTCTCTCTCTATTTTTCTCTCACTCCCGCTCTCTCTCTCTCTCTCTCTCTCTCTAAGATTGTGTGGTGTTAGTTGTGAATGGGTGGGAGGGGGTGGGGCGAGGGAGAAGTACTTTTTTTCTCATAACTTGAGAACCGCTGATCCGATCTTTATCATTTCTTCGGCAAATCGATACATTTTGCTAATTACTAACTATCTCTAGAAGGTACGAAACGTCTATTTTCAAAACTGTAGGAGACATATTGCTTTTTCCGAATTGCGGGGGCGGAAGGGGGCGTGGCAAAAATTGAAAATAAACTTGATCTGCCTGCAGCTATAAGAAACATTTGTCCCATACATGTCAAACCTCTATCTCTTACCATCTCTGAGATCTGTTTGTTCATACGGACGGACAGACAGACGGACATGGCTAAATCAACTCGTCTGTTGATGCTGATCAAGAATATATGGGTAATTATTTGTGAAGTGGGCAACTTTTTTTTTTCATAGTCTCCAAAAATTCTAATTTTTTTTACAGGCCTTAACCGCAGTTTTCCACGATTTTTAAAAGCTTTTTCAGAATTTTACCATTGTGGGATGCAAAGATATAGCGACTGTTTATATTTGCTAAATTTGGTTATAACTAAATATTTAATGGCCCTAAAAATAAATAAAATTTTTCAAAAAATATTGCTTTTCCTTTACTTTGTGGAAAAAATATTTGCGATGGGTGAACTGGAGGAAGAAACCGCCGAAACTTAAGAAAAAAAATTTTAATCGCGGTTTGTGAAAAAACGGCCATTTTGAGATTTTTCAAAAAAATTGGGAGTAATCCTCTTGACATTCTTAGTTCTCTAAAAAAGGTTTCATGATGGGACAGCCATAACTTTCCGCGAAATTCACTTCCAAAGAATCAAATTTTACTGAAATCATAGTAGGCTACAAATTAAAATTATAATTTATTGTGATGAGTGTATGAACTCAGTGAATTCAGTCTGCACTAAAGAATTATGGATTTTACATCTCGATGCTGCAATCCCCTGAAGGAGGCTTGTCACAGAAAAACTGGTGTCCGTGCGGTGTCTTCTTTCCTTATCGAAAAAGTTCCAAGTTTTGCAGGGACAAAAATGTGCAATTCCTGTAGAAAAAAAATATCGAAAATGACGCCGACCGATCTTCAGCCGTTCTTTCCAAATGAATTGACAAATACTGCTGCCACATAACATTGACACTGCATCGTGCTCCAGTGACAGCGAATGTGAATCATCCGATTACCTTTATTCATCAAAGAGGCGAAAAACCGACAATGACTTTTATGCTGAAGCAGGTCGTCAAATGCTATCTCAACTAAAGGAAAAGTTCCATTCACTAGACGTGATAAAATCAGAGCAAATTCGCATTTTAACCTTTGTTCCTAAAAAAATATGGAGAAAACTGAGGTATTTTTTGGCTCTAAGGCTGAAATAATGAAAGTGGCATAGGAGTTGACTGCCCGCTTCAACCATGCGGAAACGGTACCAGGTTCTCACAAATTCCACAGCGTTATTCCCATCGACAATGAACACTTATGCTTAAGAAATATTACTACGCTGATGACTTCGATGTGTTTCCAAAAAGAAAGAATATGCCCAAGAAAAATGCTTAATTTTATTACAATTGTTTCATTTAACAACATTGTATAAGACTGAATTCACTGAGTTCATACACTCATCACACTCAATTATAATTTTAATTTGTAGCCTACTATGATTTCAGTAAAATTTGATTCTTTGGAAGTGAATTTCGCGGAAAGTTATGGCTGTCCCATCATGAAACCTTTTTTAGAGAACTAAGAATGTCAAGAGGATTACTCCCAATTTTTTTGAAAAATCTCAAAATGGCTGTTTTTTTACAAACCGCGATTTAAATTTTTCTTCTTAAGTTTCGGCGGTTTCTTCCTCCAGTTCACACATCGCAAATATTTTTGCCACAAAGTAAAGGAAAAGCAATATTTTTTGAAAATTTTTATTTATTTTTAGGCCCATTAAATATTTAGTTATAACCAACTTTAACAAATATAAACAGTCGCTATATCTTTGCAGCCCACAATGGTAAAATTCTGAAAAATCTATTAAAAATCGTGGAAAACTGCGGTTAAGGCCTGTAAAAAAAATTAAAATTTTTGGAGACTATGGAAAAAAAAGTTGCCCACTTCAGAAATAATTACCCATATACTTTATATAGTCGGAAATGATTCCTTCTCCCCGTTACATAATTTTGCACAAACTTAATATACTCTATGTACTTCGGTACAGAGTATAAAAATAAAACACGCCATATAACTATTGCCATTGGTGTCTAAATTGGCCATCAAAGTCAAATATTACTCGATTTATAGCAATTTAGTCAAACTAAACCATTTGCTACAAGCCATTCTATTTGTCGGTCATTTATTGGCTCCATACCATCATAAAGTTCAACATATGCACTAATTATGGTATATTTTTGGCATTTTTGTCATGACCGCAGGCAAAGTTACAGCCTTTTATATTCGAAAATCAAGATTAAAATTTATGGGACGCAAACTAGATTCCCACCCCAAATGTTTATAGGAGTTTTAAAAAGGCAACTTGATATAGCATTGGCTTAACTAAATTTTTAATGTAATGCAAAATAACAACATTCATGGAATGCTACGTTAACATTTGCGATTAGTATTTAAAAGAAAAGTCTAGTTCTCCCTTCTTTTTGGCGCTGCATGAAAATAACAACAGCTTAACGGTCTCCACCGCTGCAATTAATGCCCGCCAGTCGGTTACCGTAGAAACATCAGTTTACAAGAGTAATTCTTCTGCTTAGTAAAGTAAGAATATCCTTCGAGGACATTCACTAACAAGATCTCGGAAGATTCCCTGTTGATGGTGTCAACAATCTAAGTCCATATCCCCAAAGCGTGGTCCCTCAATCGTTTGCGTGCATAAAGTTCTTTTGACAATAGGTTGATTTCGTTAGCTATGCGCATTAAATCCTGATTCTGCTTCTTAATACTTTGTTTAAAGACGCGAGCAGATTCGATATTTAAGTCAGGAACGTTTAAGGGAAATGAATTAAACATTATAATTTATCGCACTGATCTTACAACTTGACCTCATGGCAGTCACTCTACCCAATTCTCGCCCACCCTATCCCCACCAGACTCCTACTAGTTCCCCACCAGAGCCCAACAGATCTCCACCAGATCTAATGTCGAACGTGACATGGAAAAGTGGACATAAGCTAGCTAATAACTCACAGGTAATCGAGATTGCATTGTAATCTTTGCATTTTTTTAGAGTGTTTGTTGTCTGAGTGACATTTTGTAAAACACTTTTAATAATGTTTATTCTATCCTACCGTAGATAATAATAACGAGAGCGTAAGTTAAAGTCGATTTTAACCGACTTCAATATACCCGTCACTCATGAAAAATTTTTTTAACAGTTTTCCTGCATTCCTTAGGGTGACCATCCGATAAGTATGCTACATTTTGTTTATGGTGGGAGGGGGGTTAGCGGAAGAGCTTGGTTCACTTTTTTGCTCATAACTTGAGAACCGTTCATCCGATCTTTATCATTTCTTCGGCAAATCGATTCATTTGGCTAATTACTAACTATTTCTGGAAGGTACGAATCGTCTATCTTCAAAACTGTAAGAGATATAACGTTTTTTCCAAATTGCGGAGGCGGGAGGGGGCGTGGCCAAAATTTGAAACAAACTTGATCTGCGTGCACATAAAAGAAGCATTTGTTTCATACATGTCAAACCTCTATCCCTTACCATCTCTGAGATCTAGGTGTTCATACAGACAGACGGACAGACGGACGGACGGACAAACGGACATGTCTATATCGACTGTTGATGCTGATCAAGAATATATATACTTTATATGGTCGGAAATGATTCCTTCTGCCTGTTACATACATTTGCACGACTTTAGTATACTCTTTTTACTCTACGAGTAACGGGTATAAAAAGTGCAACCAATTAAAAGTGTCACAGATTGAGAAAATTACTTTTGCATGGGTAATAACAATTGACTTAAATTAGTTTTTGAATGTTTCTGAACAATAAAATAATATGTTAAAGATTTTTATTTTGTTGGTCTCGGTGGACTCTTTTTTGGAAATTCCTATATTTAAGTCAGCAAAGAAATGAAACATTATAGTTGTAGTATTAAGTAGAAGCGATCATTCGCTTAGGCAGAGCCGTTCAATTAGGACAAACCAATTGGCAAATTTCAATAAAATTTTATGGACTGTTCAATCTAAGCCTCTTATTTCCGCTTAATACGCTTTCATAAATATATAGTAAAATTAAAAATAATACTCCCATCTTGAATTTCTAATTATCAACACTGCATAAATATCTTAGGTCCCTTGAAAATTTGGCAAATTTCGCAACTTTCCTTACCATTTGGTCTACACCTCCTGTTTAGCCTCCGGCTTACTCGTGCTCTCGTTGTTTACTGAAAAACCTACTTATTTAGAATTCTTGGATTTCGTAAGCAATGATATACCATTATAACAAGGTGGTATATCTTCACCTAAGTTATAATAATAGTAAAAAATATGATCAAAATCGAAAAAAGCCATTGCTTGCATTTTATATTACTAGAAAGCCTCATAATTTTGGGTGGGAGGAAGTTCTGTTGCCTAAAAGTGAATAGAATAATCGACTTTGACAGTTCATTCCATTTTAAAAGCAAGCACTTTTTGTGTCGCTATGCAAGTGTGGGTGGGGCTTATTTACATAGCAGAGGGCATTGTTTAGAATACCTAATAAAGTGCATCTCCGTAAAACTCACCTAGCCCCCACCCATATATCTCAGACCGAGACTGCAGCTACAGCTGATAGCGGGAATGATTTTGCAAAAAATGTTCGTAAAACCTGACTTTCTTATCGCACAGTATAAAAGCGGACATCAATTCAATTATACCCCACAGTAACCTAGATCATCATGCCCGAATTAATGGTAGAAAAGTCGCATCCCGCGCCCGATTGGCTCAATCAAAGCTATGTGGAGCATAAACTAAGGATTTATTTAAAGGATGAGCAACTGAAAGTAAAGAAATTGCTCATCAAGCCAGCCATAGGAAATGGGGAAAACTATGCCAGTGTGATGATGCGCATCAATGTGGAATACACCACACTTGCCTCAAAGAAGAAAATAGAAACGTTCACATTTCTGGTAAAGACCACCTTTGAGGACAAAGATTTGGCTGCTAATTTGCTAAAACACTATGGCATCTACACCAGAGAGATAAATATGTATGAGCACATCCTGCCCCAGTTGGCAGAATTAATAAAAACTGAGCTACATGATGAGAGGAAGCTGTTTGCCAGCACCGTAAGTGTGGACAGGCAGAGGGACTCAATTATGTTTGAGGATATGACGCTGGAGCAGTACCAGGTGGCTGATCGCTTGAAGAAATTGGATCTGTCACATGTCCACTTGGTATTGGAGAAACTGGCGGAATTTCATGCTGCGGCTGCTGCTCTAAATGAAAGACAACCTGGTACCTTTGCCGAGAACTATGATCGTGGCTTTTTCAATCCTCATACCAGAGGCTATCAGCCTGTCATGCAGAATGCGCTGAAGGCGCTCTCCCGGTCGCTCGAGTCGGATCCAGATTTGAAGCAACGTTATCAGGCCAAAATCGATCGACTGGTAGATCATATCATGGACTATGGCGAAAGATCTACTGCCTTACGCAAAGACGACTTTGTGACCCTCAACCATGGTGATCTTTGGACCACAAACATGATGTTCAAGTACGATAGTGCAGGTCTACCTACCAATTGCATTTTCATAGACTTCCAGTTCAGTGTGTGGAACTCACCGGCCATTGATTTGCACTATTTCTTTAGCACTTCCATACATGAGCATCTGCGTCTGCATCAACAGATCGAGCTGGTTCAGTACTATTACTATCACTTGACGGCGTCTTTAAAGAAGCTCAACTATGGCGGTCGTATACCCAGTTTATTTGATTTTCAAATGCAATTCCAGGCACGATCGTTCTATGGTAAGTGAAAGACAGTGACAAATCCGAGTGCTGAAGGCTTAAACTTTTCTTTTTCCTTTCAAACAGCCGTTTTCTCTTCGCTAATATTCGAGCCCTGCATGCTTTACAATGGAAAGGAAGAGTCTTCAATTGAAAAATTTATATCCAATTCGGAGAGTGGCAAACGACTTAGGGAATCAATTTTTCAGGCAGAGGTTTTACGAAACAAATTACCGCTTATATTGCCCATTTTCGATCACAAGGGCTTGCTGGATGAGATGTAAGAAACTGCATTTTAGATAATGAAATAAACGTAGTCTTTTGTTGATCAAGAGATAATAATACATTTTACATAACCATACCGAACAGCTTATTCGAATCGAGACAAGCGAAAAAACAGGGACTAAGCAAAACAAAAGAAAAAAGTTGGACAAGCGCGACTCTAATATACCTGGAGTAGCAGCTGAATGCAGCGCTATTCAACAATAGATGGCGCCACTATTTGTATTGAATAACTGACGACGCCACTACTGTCAGGTCTTGGAAAGTAATTTTATTTTGTTCATAACTTCAGAATCGTTCAAATGATCTTGATAATTTTTTCGATAAAATCGATAAATAATGTTAATTAGTAACCATCTCTAAAAGGTACAAAGGTGTGGCCGTCTGTGGCCCAGCGGTTAGTGTGCTGGACTGCTGGGCGGGAGGTCGTGGGTTCGATCCCGCCTCTGAACATCTAATCATAAAAGTTTTTTTCTTTCTTTAGAAAATAGCTTTTACACATACGATCACCTTCACCAGCTATTGGCGCCAGCTGTGAAGTAACTAGCCATGAAAAAGCAAATTCTCAAACTTTGCCGTTCGGATTCGGCGTTAAACTGTAGGTACCTTTCTCTTGTGCGAAAAATTTAAAGCACACACGCCAAGAGATTGAGAGAAGCTCGGCTTGGCCCTGTTGGCGGAGCTCTATAGCCAATTTTACATTTTTACAAAAGGTACAAACCATCTTTCACCAATCAACACCTCTTGGTGTTGTCCAGGAAGAAGGTGAACGGTTTTTCAATCAAAACTTTACTCATTCCAGGAACATTTGAATTTTGACAACATCTTGTTCTTATTTTAAGAAAAGGCAACTTATTTTCTGAACAGGTTTCTCCCTCTGTTTCAGTATGGAATTAGCGGTGAACATCTGGGTGTTAATAGGTCGACAGAGAAGATCTAGGAGCGTTTCTATTAGGTAGACTGCCTGGAGCCTGTGGCAGATTAGATCCGGCGATGTGATAGGTGTACAAGGGCGAAAGGGCCGCTTTGCGGTAAGCATTAGAGGGAACAGGTATATTCTAGTGGTTAGCGACCACTTCAGCAAGTGGGTTACGCGTTTTGGAGTCCCTAGGAGTTAAGTTTCGATCAAGCTTGAAATTTTGAATCATCAACGTTTAGGGAGGTTGCTGGGAATTCGAATATGCTCCATCCGCCCTAACTGGACTTTAGAAGGACTGGGAAGATAATGGTAAACAAGTTAGAGCTGGTCGAAATTCACCGACTCAAAAGGCAGTGCATCCAGCTGGCAAGTGAATGGAAAAAGGCACAAAACGATTTGCAAGCAAACTCGGAGGGATTTGTGGACGGGAGTCCGGTTCTCCACATAGCAAAGTATTATTTGAATTGTTTTGTTGACTATGTCCGTCTCCCTTCAACCACCGTGTTTTCCAATGTCGACAATAATTTTGAGTACAACTTTGAGTTGTCACATTGAAGTATCTCTAAGACAGAATGGAATGAACATCACTCAAAAAGGAGAGGCGTTTGAAATTGTGCTTCTATGTTAATTTTTCTTTATTCAGCATTTAAATAAAATGAAAAATTGTTAAAAATTAATTATTTTGTATAATTCAATATAGGAATAAAGAAACCTCATTAGTCTGGCATTTTCTTAAGTCTTTATTATTACAATAAATTATACAAAACTTTTTGCTATACCTGACAAGTCATTGTTGTGAATTTAAATCTGAATAATTTGATGACTTGATCACGCTAAACAGAAGTATTTAACTATATTTGTAGCTAAATAAAGTGAAAACAGGGGTGATTTATCCAATACCTGATTTGTAAAGCGAGGGTTTTCGGTTTAATCAGTTTTTTATTTTCACAACATTTACACGGTTTTCTATTTACAAACGTTTCTACAGCGATATTACTTTGGCTTCCCTATTTACAATATCTCTACGGTTTATTTGTAAAAAATTAATATTATATGTATTTACATTTATTATTGACGGAAGATTTTACAATGAGTAAAATTTGATTTCAGCGTCACGTGACGCTGTGAAAAAGGGGGAAAAGATGTGGAAAAAAGGGACCTAAGCTGTGTCTGAATATTGACTAAGCCGAGATTGAACTGTAACTAAACAGTGACTTAATAGTGACTAAATAGTGATTAAACAGTGACTAAACATTGAACCAAAAAGAAACTAACCACTAACTAAACAGTGACAAAACAGTGATTAAAAAGTGACTAAACAAAGACTAAAATGAAGTTGGACAGTTTTTAAACAGTGACTGAACAGTAACTTAAAGGTGACTAAACAGTTACCAAACTGTGACTTAACAGAAACTTCACACTGACTTAACAGTGACTAAAAAGTGACAAAACAGTTCGCCAAAAGCTTATCGATTCGGATTCTGAAAAATGAATTTGAAAGTATTGCTTAAATAGTGCATGAAATAGTGAATCGTTAATAAATGTAGAGGTATTTTTTGTTCACATTCTGAAAAATCGTGTTAGAAAAAGCAATAAGTCTAAACTCCCATCAGATCCCAATCTTCAGAATATAGCCAAAAATTAGCTGCGGATAGCAGCAGATTTAGTTTCGGTGATGATTTTTGTATGACAATTGTCGCGACATATTATATATACGCTGCTCGACAACACTCTCCCCCAATTCACCAAACCAACTTTTTCTAAAGTATTTTGGAACGCTTAGCACGAAAATCGACATTAAGCAAAATCTGTCAAATAGTTATTGCGATATTATCGATAAACGGGTTGTTCGAAGTTTCAGCCAAATCAAATACGTTGTCCGCCATATTGGATCCGCCATTTTATTTATCTAAATTGTGACTTCGGATTCGTAATCAGTGACCCCGATTACCCACGAGTACAGACTTTCAGCCAAATCAAAAACGTTTTCTGGCCGTTCTTTTGGGATTTTGGACCACTGTGCGTCGATTGCAACCGAAGAGCGTTCGGTCCTAGCTCACTTCTTTCATTACGATGCAAGGTGATTGGAAGAAAGCGAATATGCTTCGCTGAAAAGCGAGCACACACACAAACCTGTGTTAAGAAAGCGAGAGAAAAACGCCGTGATAATAAAATTTGTTTAATTTATATTATAAAAATGCACAACTAAAAGAAAAAACACAAACCGGCAGTGGGTTTTATTTATAGAAAGATTTAAAGTGAATTTGGAAAATTATAGACACGTTAAGCGACATAAATAATTTTCAAATGTGGAGCACAAAAAGGTGCGTCGATCACTCACAAGAGTCTTTCTCTCTCTCTCTCATCGGGCAGTATAAAAGCGGACAACAAACAAATTATCCCCCACAGTAACCTACAGAATCATGGCCGAATTTATATTGGAAAAGTCACATCCCGCGCCCGATTGGCTCAATCAAAACTACGTGGAGCAAAAACTAAGGATTTATCTTAAAGATGAGCAACTTAAATTAAGGAAATTGCTTATCAAGCCAGCCATAGGAAATGGTGAGAACTATGCCAGTGTGATGACTCGCATCAATGTGGAGTACACCACTTTTGCCACCAAGAAGGAGACACAAACGTTCACATTTCTGGTGAAAACTACCTTTGTGGACAGCGATCTGACCGCTGATTTGTTGAAAACCTATGGCATCTACACCAGAGAAATAAATATGTATGAGCACATCCTGCCCCAGTTGGCAGAATTAATAAAGGTTGAGCTACATGAAGAGAGGAAGCTGTTTGCCAGCACCGTAAGTGTGGACGGGCAGAAAGATCTAATTATGTTTGAGGATATGTCCCTGGAGCAGTACCAGGTGGCTGATCGCTTGAAGAAATTGGATCTGGCTCATGTCCACTTGGTATTGGAAAAACTGGCGGAATTTCATGCTGTGGCTGCTGTTCTAAATGAAAGACAACCTGGTATATTTGCCCAGAACTATGATCGTGGCTTCTTCAATCCTTACACCAGAGGTTATCAGCCTCTTATGCAGAATGCTCTGAAGGCACTTTCTCGGTTCCTCGAGTCGGATTCAGATTTGAAGCAACGTTATCAGGCCAAAATCGATCGACTGGTAGATCATATCATGGACTATGGCGAAAGATCTACTGCCTTACGCAAAGACGACTTTGTGACCCTCAACCATGGTGATCTTTGGACCACGAACATGATGTTCAAGTACGATAGTGCAGGTCTACCTATCAATTGCATTTTCATAGACTTCCAGTTCAGTGTGTGGAACTCACCGGCCATTGATCTGCACTATTTCTTTA
Source organism: Lordiphosa clarofinis (assembly GCA_018904275.1). Taxonomy (NCBI): domain Eukaryota; kingdom Metazoa; phylum Arthropoda; class Insecta; order Diptera; family Drosophilidae; genus Lordiphosa; species Lordiphosa clarofinis. The sequence continues at coordinate 477,808 of JAEIGQ010000217.1, forward strand.
GCACTTCCATACAAGAGCATCTGCGCATGCATCAACAGATCGAGCTGGTTCAGTACTATTACTATCTCTTGACGGCGTCTTTAAAGAAGCTCAATTATGGCGGTCGTATACCTAGTTTATTTGATTTTCAATTGCAATTTCAAGCACGATCGTTCTATGGTAAGTGAAAGAGAGTACCAAATGTGCTAAGACTTTAAACTTTTCTTTTTCCTTTCAAACAGCGATATTTTCTTCGCTGATCTTTGAGCCCAACATTCTTTACAATGGCAAGGAGGAGTCTTCAATTGAAAAATTGATATCCGATTCGGAGAGTGGCGTGCGACTTAGAAAATCTATTTATCAGGGAGAGGTTTTGCGAAAAAAACTACGTCTTATTTTGCCCATTTTTGATCACAAGGGCTTGCTGGATGAGATGTAGATGCTTATGTGTAGATTATTGAATAAATATTGGGAGACAACGACCGATCTCTACCCACTCACCATCATCAACCACCACCAACCAACTTTTTTGTAAGCTGTGACTTTTTTAGTTTTCCCCACAAAAAAACAATTTTTATAAAAACCAAATAAAAAAGAAAAAAATTTTTTTTAATCAAAAAAAAAACGGGCGGAAACGGACAGCTTAGCCGACTCGAGTATACTCCAAAAACTACAAGTTGCATCAGAAAAAAACGGCCGGCAGAGTTCTAGATCGATCGGGATAGAATTTATACCGTTTTTTACTTGAAATTTCAAGTATGTTTTGTTCTTAGGTGTACTTTAATTAAATACGAATCATTCTAGCATAGAAAAGCGGCTATCACAATTATTCAAATGAGAACAAATGTTCTTGAATCAAAAACATTTCGTACTTACAGTTAGCCTAAAAATTTAAGAAATGATCGTTCTTAGTTTAAGTACAAACTTTCTTGGATTAGGTACAGAATAGACTTACAATGCAAGCTCCAAAAGTGTGCTACGAAAGTTGAGTCTGTTCTTGAAATTCCCTCAGGTTCTAACACTTTGGTTATAAAGTGAGGGTAGATTTCTGACCTAGAGTATAAACATCTTGGTCTTGGGATTAATTTCCCTTAAGACCAAAACACACTAATAGCCTAGTACCACTGCCACATATATGTACATCAATTGTTGATGTGATGTGATGTGACACAATTCTCCCATACAAAAAAAAATGTTAAGTTAATGCTAAGTTAATAAAATGTTGATGTTAAGGATGTACATCAGTTCATGATGTTGACATTAACCCTGAACAAACTGAGTACTTCATACACAAGCTACTCAGCTTTAACAAAAATTACTCAAAGCAGCTCAGCTGGCTGTCACTCAAATTTTAACATTAACTTTACATTGATGGAATTTTCACCAGTGGAACACAATTTGTTGATGTACATATATGTGGCAGTCGAACTAGGCTATAATACTATAACTAAAAAGATATTATAATAGTTTGAAATTTACTTAAAATATCCCGAAACAGTCTTAAAACAAGTATTTCGGGATTGGAAGAATCGTATTTGAAATAAGGATTTTGTACTTGAATCAAGTATTTTCGAACTAACCGTACTATTGACACTGATCGTACTTGATTCAAGTACGTTATGTGAGGCATAAAAAAGTTTTTCCCACAAAGGCCAAATATCTCTGTATATCTCTTAAGACCGCTTTTTTCTATCCCTATCTGAGCACCCACACAAAAGAACAAGAACTTGCTATTTAAATTAAGTATAATACTGTGTGAGTAGAACGATAAGTACGAAAATTCTTGATTTAAGTACAAAATTCTAAATTCGAGTACGATTTGGCAATCCCAAAACACTTCTTTGGAACATGTTTTGGTTTATATTTCAAAAATCTTTTTTATCATACTTTTAAAGGCCTATACTCAGATAAGATAAATTTTTAGTTTGCTACGATATTTCAAATGAATAGAAACAGTTTTAAATAGCTTTGAAATCTGAATGATTATGAAAAGGTGTTCTATTTATGTGAAATATCGTAGCAAACTAAAAATTTATCTTATCTGAGTATAGGCCTTAAATCTTAAGACGAACCCGACCAGTTCTTAAAATAAGTACAAAATATTCTTTGTTGTAGTCGAATAAATTCTAAAGTTAACCCGAATACATTCTTGAATCAAGTAAATGGTACTTCAAGCAATTACAAAATGTTTTATTTGAAGTCCATAAACCATAAGCCCAGATCTACCGAATTAAAGTAAATCAGAATTAAAGAGTTAGAATCAGTTGGATCTTCTTAGAACAGATTCCTTCAAAAATAATTGACATTTTTTAATGCAACACTTTTGTGTACTCAAAAGATATTTTGTACTTGAATTAAAAAGGGGCTTATCATAAATTTTTCTTCATACTGCAAGCACGAACAAACTTCAGCATTCAAAAAATAGATGTTTTTGAAAGACTATGCAACGGAAAGATTAAACTGTCAAAATGATAAGCAAGTTAATTCTAAAATGATTCATTTACATCCAGCTCCGGTCGTATTAAATATAATTAAAAACAAAAATATTGCACTCACTTAATACCAACAAGACCCTGCAAATTGTACCACTTTTTTACTAGTGTTGTCCACTTAACACATTTTCCAATTTATTTTAACTTTATATGTCAACCGCAAAACTAATTAAAAATGTCTCGAGCATAAAATTCTCAACTGTTGACCGCAAGCAAAAAGACAATTTTTTTTTCTATACTTTTCCTTGCAAATTTTTGTTGCGGTCGAAATGTTAATTATAAGTTTCGTGTGAGCACATAATGAGATTTTGCACTAGTCTGTGCCCCAGCTGATTTTTCACTCTATATATGCCTTCTAGCACATATCGTCCTGCCGGGTGGGTGTCCTGTTGACATAATCGTTTGCCGACGTGATTAATTTAATTGTCACTTTGACACAAGGGCTTCCCGCTCACCCACTCCTGCACTTGCTATGTGGAAAATCAAGATTAATTAGCATCATGACCGCCCATGGTCAACATCATTTGTCAGTGGGTGGTCGAGTTGCCTCCATTCCGGCATATGTGCGCTGCATTTAATTCGATTTTATTTTGGCATGAGCAACAATTTTTTCTAGTGAGTTTGGTGTGAGGCCTCATTTTGCATGCCAATCGCGTTTGGAGCCAAAAAATGCAAAAAAAAAGAGAGAAAAAAACGTTATTGTTTACCGCTGCGACAAGCAACAGGCTCTGCTGCCAATTTTTTTACGAAGCCCAGCTCTGATTTTGCATTGTCTTTGAGGCCAATTCGAGATTGGAAATTAAATTATGGCCCTAATTAGCACAGAACATAAATTAAGTTGGCAAATTTGGTTCTCATTGTGGTTGGTAGCGCCAAATTGTGCATACGTCGTGTTGTCCTCGTACCCACGCTCGAGCGCCCAAATTCACACAGTGAATTTTTTATGTTCTTTTTAACAGAGGGGTTGGAAAAGGAAGGGAGAGATTTGGGGGGAACTTTGCGGTGTGGTAACATTGCTCGCATGACGTAATTTGACTTGCATTGTTTTCTGTTGAAGGGTGAACCGAATTTTTGCATTTTGGTGGTAAGTTTAATTTTTGTGTGTGGGAAAGACTCGAAAACTAAAATTTATTGTCGGATATTGTCATTGCATGGATAAGCGGAAACTTAGGAAGGAAGAAGGACGGAAGGATGAGGTAAGGAAGAAAAAACAAAGGAAGCCAGAGGAAAAGGGAAGAATATAGGAAGAAGGAAGGATGGAAGGAAGAAGCGAAGAAGAAAGGGAGGAAGAAAGAAGGAAGAAAAAGGGAATAATTAAGAAGGAAGGAGGAAGGATAAGGAAGGAAGAACGAAGGAAAGTAGAAGGAAGAAGGAATAAGGAAGGAAGAGGAAAGGAAGAAAAAAGGAAGGAAGGAAGGAAGAAGGAAGATGGAAGGAAGAAGGAAGGAAGGAAGGAAGGAAGGAAGAAAGAAGAAAGGAAGGAAGGAGGAAGAAGAAAGGAAGAACGGAAGTAAGGAAGCAGGAAGAAGGAAGTAAGAAGGAAGGAAGGAAGAAGGTAAAAAAAATAGGAAAAAAGGAAGGCTAACGGAGGGAAGAAAAGAAGGGAAGGAATAAAGGATGGAAAGAAATTTGGGAGGAATAAGCAGAAATTTCCTTCAGTCCTGATAATAGGAGGAGAGGCATTCACGATAACAATGATTTTTTTTTTTAAATATTTCAGATTCAAAATGCTAACAAATGATTTTTTTTTACAAAAAAAGAACCTCTTCAACTGTTGCGCACTTCGCATACCATTTCCAAGTTAGGTTAGGCAACGAGTCGAACAGATGAATTTGAATATGTAAATGAAACCAATCTATTGCGAGTCCCTTCAAACCAGGACATAAAGACTGCAGCCAATTGCATGTGTGTCCGTGCCTGTATCCCCTCATCAATTGTCACACCGTCCTGGGCATGTCCTCTCATGGCTTTGCCAGCCGAAATACTGATATGCAGTCCATAAATAAATTTGCATAGCAAATAAATTAAGAAAATGCAATTTTCAAGAACTGTTGCACATTTTGGGCAGGAGCAGGACATGAAATTTTCATTGAAAATTCATTGAGCATTCAATTCAAGGACGGGCCTTAAATTCGACTTGCGTGCTCATGGGCATGCATAATTGGCTGGCAAACTCAATTACGTTAATAACACTCAGTGACTAACCATGTCCTGGATGTCCTTCTGTGTGTGTGTGGAAACTTTAGTTCTTTAGTTCGTTCGCAAATTGTCCAAAAATAATTGAGCCATTGAAGGCGCTCGAGTGGTCAAGGAGAAGTTGTAAATGTAACTGATACAGCCGAAACTTGCTCCTTGCTGGCCAAAAAAATAAAAAAGGATGCCCCAGGATACCAGCGTGCGGAGGGCGACCTATTGACGACCTTTATTGAAGCGTGTGTGTGTACATAAACCATAATCGCAATTGGCAAGTGGCCGCCACTCGAAAGGTCCTTCGCCATTGTCATGCTTGGCAGGAGCTGCTACAGGAGCAGGACATTGGCCAGTGTAACGCATGGAACGGAAGCCGATGCTCATTCATTTCAAACTTGTCTGCAAGTTGCCAAGTTCCCGCTGTAGAAGGTGCAAACACTTGAGTGTGTGTTCGTGTGTCGTAAACTCTTCGCTTCCGTTTGCTCCTTTTGGGATAACACACTAACCCAACCGCCACCCCCACCCCCATCCCCACGGCGTAACTCTGGCATTTTGCAACTTTTGCGTTTAACAATTTCGCTTCCTTCCGCTGGCTAAACGGCGCCAGGTTGTCGTGGAAATTTGTTTTAATCGTCATCTTTGCCATCTACGTAAGCGATTCTCCAAGCCGAAAAACTTACCCCAAGGTTCGTTCACATTTCTTCAGAACGTGTGTGTGTGTGTGTGTGAGCCAACTCCTTTGCTTATCGATGGCCTGTTCAATATTTTATTAGTGTCGTTAGCTGCGAAGATGGGCGCCCTGGATTTGTGTACCTTTCCTGGGCCCTCGGGGTTAAGTATTGTGACTTTGATTTCTTACTTTGTGGGAAACGCAATAAATTGTTATTTGCCAGTGGGTTAGTTTAACACGAAGCTGGTGTATTAGTGTTAGTGGCTGGCCACATTTGCATAATCTTGTAGTTACTCAAGGGAAGAGCAACTTGTACGTCTCTTTATGTGGCTTTCAAGGTAGACAATTGAGCGCCTACGAAATGGAAGACACTAAAAGTTATGTTTCGTAAAATGTAAATTGTTGTCGGCTATTACAGAAAGGGAGTACACTCGGAGAAAAAACCAAGATATTTGTACTTGAATTTAGTAGAAACGGATCAATTGTAAGCTAAGTACGAAAATACTTCATTCAAGACGGTACAAAATTCTCATTTCAAGTACGATTTTTCCCATCTCTAAATAATGGATTTAGGGGTTTTTCGGGTCCAATATTAAGTATCGGCTCGGTACATATATTCATTTAAAGTGAATTAAGGCCCCGATTACAAAATGAAATTAGACCGCGCGGCCTTATTTCATTATACGAATGAAACAAGACCGCCCGATCAGAATTAATTTTGCTTCATGAATTTAGACTGCGCGGTCTAAGTGTATTCTATTTAAGTCTCAATTCATGAAATGATGTTAATGAACTAACAACGCGGTTTTCCGCTCTATGTTCACATTCGCAAAACTTTTCCGATTCAAACTGGTAATTGTGTTTGTGCTTGAGTAGATATGTGAAGTGTGGCGAAAAAGCCCGGCTACTAGATCAGATCAGAATCAAGCGAATTGAGTTGCAGTTGATTTTAAATCGCTCAAATTCACCATCTGATCTAGCAACCATAGGTATATTTCTCCCTTTAAATATAAATTAATACCCATATCTCTATCGAGTTCTGTATCACACCCCATAACAATTTATACCGATCGTCAGTCGGGTTTACAGAGTGTGACGGTCAGAGAATATAGGGAAGGGAGTAGAGATGGTACAGAGTAAAGAGTATAGAGTAGCACGAAGATAGTAATAGGTGTGGAAAGGAGCGTAGAGAGTAGCGATCAGAGAGCAGCGAGTCGAGAGTATAGAGTAAAAATTAGAGAGTAGGGATCAGAGAGAGAGCAGAGAGGGGAGAGTGGAGAGTAGAGAGTAGAGAGTGATAGAGAGAAGATAGTGGAGGGTAGAGAGTAGAGTAAAGAGTAGAATATAGAGGGAGAATATAGAATATAGTAGGGAGTAGAGAGTTGAGATTAGAGATTATATATTAGATATTAGAGAGTAGAGAGCATTAAGTAGAGAGATGAGAGTAGAATATAGAATATAGAGTAAAGAATATAGAACATAGAATATAAAATATGGAATATAGAATATAGAGTATAGAATATAGAACATAGAATATATAATATGGAATATAAAATATATAGAATTTAGAATATAGAGTGTAAAATATAGAATTCAGAATATAGAATACAAAATATATAGAATATATAAAACAGAATATAGAATATAGAATGTAGAATAAAGAATATAGAATGCAGAATATAGAATATAGAATACAGAATATAGTACATAGAATATAGAATGCGGAACATAGAATATAAAATATTTAGAATATAGAATATAGAATGGTGGTGGTTCAAAACTTCTAGTCATAGATCTTCTGGACCTAACGGGGGCGTATGTGGTCAGGGAAAGCTTCTGATCGGTTCAACTTGGCGAACCCAGAGTGATCCTGGCTTACTACGTCTCAAGTCGACTCACACCTCCTCGTGGTGACCACCGGAAGCAGTGGCAATGCACCCGCATTCGCTGCTGACTAACGTGAGCGGCGTCCCCCCCCCCCCCCTTCCATACAGGGTATAATATATAGGGTTAGTGCGTCGGGTTTGGTAAAAAAAATCTCCACCAATTAAAACTGCGACTAAAATGCCTCGGATACGAACGTTTTAAGGACCACGATTTGAGAATATGCACCTGGAATTTCCACACCCTGAACAGAGATGGTGATGATATCGCCTTGGTGAATGTCCTCAAGAAATATTCATCGGACGTTACCGCCCTCCAGGAAATGCGATGGATCGGACATGGAAGCAAGAAAATAACGCTACCAAAAGATGAAGACAGAACAGAAAACCACCCCCCTGGGAGATCTACTACAGCGGACATGTTTCTAAGCACGAGTTCGGGTGCGGCTTTGCAGTGAGTGATAGACTGCGTCGCTCTGTCATCAGCTTCACACCAGTTGATGAACGGCTAGCCGCGCTCAGACTTAAGGCAAAATATTTTAATATTAGCCTTATCTGTGCTCACGCGCCAACAGAAGACAAGAAAGACACGATAAAAGATGAATTCTATGAGCGCCTGGAACAACTATACGAGCGCTGCCCCGACCACGACATAAAGATCGTGCTAGGCGATTTTAACGCGAAAATCGGGAGAGAAGGAGTTTTTGGATCGACAGTCGGACGATTCAGCCTTCATGAAACAACCTCCGGTAACGGAGAGAGGCTAATAGACTTCGCTGCGGGCCGGAACATGGTCATAAGTAGTACCAGATTTGAACACCGGGACATCCATAACGCACTGAGCCCCAGCACGAACACGAAATCAGATTGATCACGTTGTGATCGACGGAGGCATTCTCGATGCTAGACGTCTTCGAGAGCCAATAGACTGGATATTATGTTGGCCAAGACGACGGGTCATGTGGCACATGCCTCACGCTCTAGCACACGTCGAAAGCTAAACGTCGGGAAGCTGCAATCACAAGGGACCTCTGAAGCCACAAAGCACAAACTCGCCCAACTGCTTAGGGAGAACCTCCCCATTCCCTTCCGATATATGCGAACAGTGGAAGCGTATATCGCACTCCATAGTACAGCTGCCAGGAGGTACTCGGTTACTCCGAGCCCCCTCGAAAGCGGTCCTGGTACGACGAGGAGTGCCGACGCGCTACTGCAGAGAAAAACGCTGCCTACAGGAGAACTCTGCAGTCGAGAGTAACGCGGGCTGCTAAAGAGCGATACCTGGAGAAAAGGAAAGAGGAGAAACGCCTATTTAGAAGAAAAAAGTATGAGCAGGAAAGGCGCATGCGCGAGGAAGTCGAGATGTTATTCGGCATGAGTGAGACTCGAAAATTTTACCAAAAGATTAAGCAATTAACAGAAGGTTTCAAGCCCAGAGTCGCACAATGCAAAGACGAACAGGGGAATCTGGTCACAGATCCGCAAGTGGCGCTTAACAAATGGAGAAGTTACTTTTCCAACCTACTGGGAGGCGATGACGGACATGATGCCGCCTTTAGAGAAGTAACGATGCCACCAATCGACAACATAGAGATAGACCCGCCGACCCAACAGGAAGTCTGTTTAGCCATAAGAAGGCTAAAGAACAACAAGTCACCAGGCGCTGATGAGCTGCCCGCTGAATTGTTCAAGGCTGGAGGTGAAGAATTGGTAAGGTGCATGCACCAACTTCTGTGCCGTATATGGGTTGATGAAAGCATGCCTGACGATTGAAATCTAAGTGTTCTCTGTCCAATTTTTAAAAAAAGGAGACCCTGCAGTTTGCGCCAACTACCGCGGGATTAGTCTCCTCCCCATCGCATATAAGGTTCTGTCCCGTATTATTTGTGAACGTCTAAAGCCGTTTATTGATACACTGATTGGACCTTATCAGTGTGGCTTTAGACCTGGTAAATCCACCACAGACCAGATATTCACATTGCGCCAAATTCTGGAGAAAACCTATGAAAGAAACATCGAAAATCACCATCTTTTTTATCGATTACAAAGCCGCTTTCGACACGCCGATAAGGTCAAGGTTTTTCAAAGCCCTGTCTACTTTAGGTATTCCAGCAAAGTACGTTCGACTTTGCATGATGACGTTGAGAAGCACTCAAAGCTCCGTCAAAATTGGAACGAACCTCTCCGAGCCTTTTGATACCAAAAGGGGTTTTAGGCAGGGTGACACCTTATCGTGTGACTTCTTTAATCTGCTGATGGAAGATATACTGCGCCAGTGCCCAAATGCCAACAGAACGGGCACCATCTTTTATAAAAATGTAATGCTACTCGCATATGCCGATGATATTGACATTATCGGCAAAACCGAACGGGCAGTAAGCAAGGCGTTTTCAGAGATTGACAAGCAGTCTGAACTAATGGGTTCAGCGGTAAACGAGGGCAAGACGAAGTACCTAGTAACCGCGAGACAAGAAGTACACACAACTTGGGCAATCTGTTGCAATGGGAGGGTACAACTTTAAAGTTGTAGAGGACTTTGTCTACCTCGGAACGATGATAACCGGCGACAACAACATCAGCCTGGAAATTCGAAGAAGAATCACGCTCGCAAACCGATGCTATTACGGGCTAAGTAGGGAGCTCAAGAGCAGAAACCTCAAGCGAAGAACAAAAATAGCGCTATATAAGTCGCTTATCATCCCAGTCCTGCAATACGGCGCAGAAGCATGGGCAATATCATCAGCGGATGAGGCGGCGATTGGCGTTTTCGAACGAAAGATCCTTCGGAGGATTTATGGACCTTTGAAAGTTGGCGAGGACTTTCGCATCCGAAGAAATGACGAACTGTATAAGCTCTATGGGGATACTAGTCTGGTCAAGCGCATAAAGCAACAGCGGCTGCGCTGGTGGGACATGTTACCAGAATGGATGATCAAGCTCCAGCAAAAATGGTCTACAAAAGGAAGGCGAAGCTGGGACAAGGCAGGGGACGGCAAGGTGGGACGACCACCACTAAGATGGGACGACCAGGTGCGGAAAGACATTTCTAAGCTTGGCGTGAACAAACTGGTGCCAGCTCGCACAGAGCAGAAGCGACTGGCGGACGTTAGTTGCAGCGGCCGAGACCGTCAAACGGTTGTGATGCAAGCATCGGGCCAATAAAGAAGAAGAAGAAGAATATAGAATAAGAACATAAAATATAGAATATGGAGTATAGAATATAGAACATAGAATATAGAATTTAGAATATAGAATTTAGAATATAGAATATGGAGTGTAGAAATTAGAATATAGACCATAGAATATGGAATTTAAAATATAGAACATAGAATATGGAATTTAAAATATATAGAATATAGAACATAGAATATGGAATATAGAAAATAAAAAGAAATAGAATATAGAATTCAGAATATTGAATGTAAAATATAGAATATTGAGTATAGAATATAGGTTATAGAATATATATAGAAGAATTACTGCCGAATTCATTTCTGATTGAATGTCTACAAGTCAGTCGCCGTCAGCATCACAAGAGAATCCCTTACTGCTAAAATGCATTTCCATCAGAAGCGGCCAAACGGAGAAGACAGAAAAGTGTGGTTGTGTTGCTAAACAGGGGGAGTCTCTCCACACCACAGCCGTTTTACTTGCAATTTGGAGTCCAACGATTCACACAAGCATAAGTTTGGCTTGCGATTGCCTAAAAACACGACTGACTTCGGCATTTTTAGTCCTCTCTCCTGGGGAACCCTATAGACAGTAGAGCAGATTCACTTAACTGAACTGAGTTACGAAATAACTGAAGGAAGCCAGTGAGTGACTGAGCAATGAGTTGCTGACCAAAAAAGACAGTTGAGTAGTCACAGGAGGAGCCCTCGTCCACAGAGTATGGTGGGTGAAAGTTAAGCTGTCCCTTCCAAAAAGAACATTCACATAGTTGATCACAATTCCTTTTCCATTTTCCTCAATTCTCCATTCTCAAAACTTTTCTAGTAAAACCATTAAATGCACTTTTCAACTTCAAATAAACTGCACAACTGAGAACCTGAATAAGCATAAACATTCAGATAAGCTTCAAACAACTTTCCCAAACTAAGTGCATAAACATTTCACATTTTGGGTTCTTATCAATGGATAACCTAATACCGAATCACCATCTGCGCATTCTTCATAGACTTTATAGCCGCACAACACTAAAACCGGTCTGCCATTGTGCCATGCATTTAACTTTAAACGTTATTATTGTCGCCTGACAGTCTCCAACAATTTGGCATAATGTGTAATATTTCTTTTTTATAACCGAGCCACGCATCCGCTGTGAACCAAGCGTACTTAAGGTGTATAGGGAAATAGTTTAAGGGAGAGCGGGCCACAAACATACATACATATATCTCCGCAAGTGTGGGTGCTTAGGATAATAAAATATAAATAGCATTGCATACTTTTCTGCGCGGCTCCAACTGCCATTTCTGTCGTTTGCCTTTTGTCTGCGTATCCTGTTGGAAAATAAGAAAACTACAAAAGGGGGGGCGGGGGATGAGAGAAAGAGAGTGGAGTAAATCAATGAACACATGCGGATTTCCGTTAATATATCATTTTATTTATAATATTTATGCTTATATTTCTAAGCGAAGGGTTGCTCATTATTACTTGCCAAAATCTTGTTTCCCCGTTGCGCTCAATCAATTTGATTTGGCTCAGAAAAAAATCTATGTGTGAGATATTAGAGATGTGAGCGTAAAAGAAAATAGACTTAGGGAAGCACGAACATGTCTAACATGTAAAGTTGGATTTTGACATAAATAACCTCTTTGAACCAATGAATGTATCTGAATGTCAATAATGGGCCAAACCTTATGGCAGCTCAAAAGGAGTGGGCCTCCAATTAGATAATCGTTTTGACTTCACTGAACATGTTCATTTGTTCTCTTTCTTCAAAGTGATTTCTTTTCTCTCAAATTGTTTTGCTGTTCAGCTCTTTAGTCGTGATCAACTATGTACCTTCAAGAGTCATTAATTAATGAGTCACTGAACAAGAGGCACTTAACAAGAGACGCTCAACAAGAATAATTTAAAAAAGACTCACTGTACACGAGATACCGAATTAGATTCTCAATGAGTCTCTAAGCAAAGTTTTACTGCACAAAAGTGACCGAACTAGATTCACGAACAATAGATACTGCAAAATAGTCACTGAAACAAAGTCGCTGAACAAGAGTTATTGAAGAAGAGTCACTGCATAAGAATGATAGAACAAGAGTAACTTAACAATAGTCACTGAACAATAAGTCACTCATTGGGAGTCACTAAGCAAACTGTACAATAGTCGCTGCACAAGAGTCTCTGCACACGAGTCATCGAACTAGAATCATTTAACAATAGTGACTGAACACGTGTTACTGAACAATGAGTCACTGCAGACGAGTGACCAAACTAGAATTATTTAACAAGAGTCGCTGCACAACTAGAGTTCCTCAACAATAAGTCACCAAACGATGGTCAATTCACTATTCAATTCACGATAAGATCACTGAACAAGAATAACTATAGACTTAAGACACTTAACAACAATAGCGGAATAAAAGTCACTGAGCAATTAGTCACTTATCGAGAGTCACAAAACAAACTGAACAAGAGCCGCTGCACAAAAGTCACTGTACACAAGCGACCGAACTGGAGTCACTTTACAATGAATCTCTAAACGAGAGTCGCTAAACAGGAGTCACTGAAAAAAGTGGCTGAATAAAAGTCACTGCACAAAAGTAATTTCACAAATCACTAAGGGTTTGGACTGACTTAATAATAAGTCGCTAAAAAAGAAAATAACAATTCAAGAAGAACATGTTTACTTGTTCAGCTTCTCACTCATTTTGGATGACTTACTCATAAATAAGCTAACACTATTTCGAATAACCGCGAACCTAACCTGGAGGTATTTGAAAGCGCATCTGGAGTCCATTGACCATCAGCAATAAAGGTTGTTGAAAAAAATGATCAGAATGGTAAAACTATTCTGACTGTGCTGGAGAAGTCGAGTCGGTAATGAGTGTTCAAACGATATGTGGACAAGGTTAGACTAATAATTTATATTGAAGGAAACATTTCACGACGACGAATTTCGTTCGATTAGCATAATAACAGAGCTCTGTACGAGTGCACTGCAACTACAAGTGTACTGCATTCGTACTTGATATTTTCAACTCTCGAGTGTATCTAACCATCGCGCAAAATGTATGCAGGGCTTACTTCGCTCCTAGCATATTTGTAATCCGCGTCGCAGTGCGAATGACTCCGCCACATTTTGTGGGGCTCAATTTTTATTCCCGAGTAGCAGAAAACGGGTATTGACGGAATCACCCCAAAAATTTTTGCAAGGCTCTCAGTATTTCTTTCCCCCCTTTTGAGATAACATTAACTTAACGGCGTTTACAGTTGCTTCTTCGAAGTAGCAAGAAGAGAGCGACAAAAGTTATGCCCATGCATGATACAAATACAAGGTATGGCGTTCAGTCAACCTATTGAACAAGCGCTTTTGCGCGTGAGTGAAAGACTCATATACACACAAGTTCAGAATGTGTAGCAAATTGACAAATTAACAAAATAGCGTACTTCGTGTGTTAAGTCTTCGAAATCGAGAGTTCAAGTCCCAGTGATGAAGGTTAAAAAAAACCTTATAATGTCTTTAATTTAAATACATTGTAGGGGGGATTGATTTGTACTATTACGGGATAAACCCTCTTGGAATAATTGATTTCAGAATGCCCGGAATGCTTGAAACACTTAAAAAAGCTAGACTCAGTGGTTAGCGATTTCGACCAAACTTGGCAGATCAGCTTGAAAACATATAATATTAACAATGAACGTGTTTAAAAGCGCTCCGGGCGGTTCCAACATATCAGTAGCGTGCAGTCAAAAGAAGACTCTGTGCAAAATTTCAGCTCGATAGCTTCAAAACTTCTGCGTGCGCTCACACACCCATTCGTATCAAGTGACAGCAGCACACTATAGTATTTAAGACAGATGAGAGTGCACTGAGAGAGTGCCATACCTTGTTGGTTGTATCATGTACCCATGGAAAGAAAGAAAAGAAAGGAGAGAATGTAAGTTCGCCTTTAAGCATGTGTTTATCACTTTACTAACATAGTCAATAGTTCGGGAAAATATTTATTGAAAAAAAAAATTAATTGTATTTTATTAAAAATCTCAAAAATATTTAAAAAATTTATTTGAAGTTATAGACAATTGTCAAGCCTGCCTGAGGTGGCCAAATTATTACATGGTCAAAGAACAAAAAAAATAGATTAATAGGGAGGTATTTCTTACCTCTGGCGACTTTTCCCCTATGTACTTTTCATTTGACAGTCTCAGATGTCGCCTGTAATTTGCGAGCTTTGGAGTAAAAGCCTTTGCGATTTAGAGATCAAATTGGAAAATTGATACAACTGATACAATAATTTTGTCCAAGAATGAAGTATACAAATATTTTGAACAAGGAAAACTATCAGATTGTTATAACTTCTTAATGCTTTAAGTTATGGGAAATTTTATATTGTATTGAATTTAGAAAAATTATAATACAATTCTTAGCTTTGTCCCTGAGAATTATTAAAAAATATTAAAATATTATTTTGAAAGCTGACAAAATTGTATTACGTTCGTTCTTATCATTAAATCCCTTGCGGGTTTGATGCCCTACCAATTCATATAACAGCAGAGTGTTTAATTCGTGCTCATCACGTGCTCATTCCTAAAACCAAACCAAAAACCAACTGCCTCCCACCATCAAAAAAAAAAAAAGTATTTTCAAAAATTAATTGTTCGCTTGAGTGTTACTAATTAAAACTGCGGCGTCCAGACATGCTCGCTCTCTGTTCTTATCCAACTCTGGCACTTGGTCACTATGGAAAGTTGGAGGATGAAGAGAGGTAGCTAGACAGGTGCAGCGGCAAGAAGCTAAACGAGCAACGCAAAACAACTAAGAAAAAGACCATCTAATGACTATACATCATTTTAACAATCAATCAATTTAAGCACATTTAATCCACACGAATCGTGTTACATGGAGATTGAGAGGGATCGGCATCGGTGGGGTGAAGAGAAGGTCAGCCCGCTTGACTTGAGCCAAACTGGAAATCTTGTATATTAATCAGTCTATTAGACACGATTTGTTCCACTGTTGGCATGGCGAGCGATTATTCAATCAGCTCTACGGACGATGGACATGGAAGACGGCACAGCTGGTTGCCCATCAGTCGCCCCGAGTATCCCAAAAAAAAAAAAAAAACCACCATCAGGGACAAAGCAGATGGACAGACGATGTGTGGGAGCATGTGGGTCAGGTCTGGTCATTGGGGTTACTTTTAACATGGGGTTGAGGGTTTTTGTTTCTGTGCGAATAGAGTGTGATTTGAGCTAGAATTGCAGGTTCGACCTTGGGAATTTTAAGCTGAGAATGGAAACTTTAAACTTGGGGAAAAAGAATTTTACATTTTAACGGTGATGCATGATTTCGGACAGCATTTGAAGGGAATTGCCCAGTGTGTTCAGCCTTCAGGGGCCATGGTGGGGAAACAATATCTGTAAAGAAGAACCAACTGAAATCCTGACCTTTGCTACAGATATTAACTCAGTAGAGGGACACAATAGACCAGGATTGATCATCAGAAATGAGCAATAATATGCATAATGTAAGGTACGTAAAGCAGGAAATGCCCATATGCCCATATATAAACTGATTTTTGTGATATTTATTATATTATATATAATATATTATTCGCGGTAGGGATGCGGCTTTCATAATCTCTGTGCTTTTATAGGGAAATATTCGGTTTTAAAAAATCGCTCTTGACTTTATTCAGTTTCGGTCCAGAATTTTTCTTAGAACTATTCGGTCTTCGAAATTTTTACTTTGAGTACGAATTGACCAAATGATTTAAGAAAAAAAAATTTTTTTAATGTAAGATCATTTCGTTCTTCGTAAAAATAAAAAAAAAATAAGAATAAAATTCCTGATTTAAGAAAAAAAGAGTTATAATTTTAGATAGTTTCGTTCCTCAATTTGAAATTCACCGTTAAAAATTAATTTATAATACGGGCAGAGAAAATCTTCTTCTCACCTTGCAGGCAAAATATATATTATCTTAGGCTCTTAATCTATCTGTTCTGAAACGCAAAATGAGATCTGAGCAAAAACACCGAAGTTATTCATGAAACAAATTTTGCACACGCAAATAGTTGCCGAATTTTTGATGAAAACTTGTATGCAGATTTTGGATAACCTTGTTTTTTATTATTTATTATTGCCGAAAAATTCCCAAATTAGGCCTATTTTAGTCATGTGTGACCTTAACTCCAGCCCAATGTTTTTTGTTTGAGCAGATTGTGGATTAATAATTTTAACATCTTTAGCGCGATTAAAAAAAAAATGTTGTTACGTCTTTGAAAAATGTTATGTTTACGGATCTGGGTTCTTAAATTTTCTGGTGGAAAAAGAATTTGTTATAATTTTAAAATATTGCTTTTTTCTGCGGCCAAAAGCCATTAACTTTCTATGTTTTGTAAGTGCATTTAAAACATTTTGTAGACGGTTAAAAGCATTTATGCTCAAACTATATACTATTTATACTATTTGAAAATATATATATAGACACCGCATCTCATACAAATCTAATGTCAGCTCCCAAGAAAATTGTTTTTTGCGTTAAATTTGTCATCTATAATGTCTATAAATTTTTGCTCTCAGCAGTTTCGTTTATTTAGAGAACGTATAGCCAAATTTCAATATGTGTATCATTTAAAGGTGGCGAGAACCAAAAATCTAATCCAATGTCAGCTCCCAAAAACAATCGTTTTTTGTTTCACAAGCGTCATCTATAATATAATATCTATAAATCTTTGTTACCATGTGGCCCCCGATGCCCTTAGCCCCCTCCTATGTTTTATTGCACATCATTGCAATTTTCTTTTTGGAAGTCAAGTCCGACTTTTGGCAAAATGGCTCACAACCCCCTTTATCTCACATTTTTTTTTTGTTGCCGTCACATAACGAAAAGCTCTTTTTTATTTAATTCATATTTCTATCAAAAGGCAATTTGACCAAAGATATTTCCTTTAATTTTTGACATTACAAAAAGCATTTTGATTAATATTCACAAGCCAAAAATTAAAAAAGGAAACCTTTTTTTTTTTTCAAAAAATTTAGGTCTGGTGCATAAACTTAAAGAACGTGTTGACTGATAGGTTGCTTGCCAAAAGTTAGGTATAAAGAAGGGAGACACTTGACAAAAACAAAAAGAGACTGAGACTTAGTTTATTCCGTCTTTGGAATATTGTGATTGGTCTCTACTGTGTTATATATGTTAATAAAAATGTTAAATAAAATACTGTAAGTATACAAATTAATATGCAATCAATACTTCATAACACTAAAATTTGCTGCGGTATTTCAATATAACTCACATCATTACCAGCAAAACTCACAACAATCATTTTATCCATTCCAATTCTGCAGACACTAGCCAAATCATCATCGTCAAAGCAACACTTTGGGGCCAGTTTACAGCTCCACAGCAAGCCAACAACAACACCCTCACACTCACTCACTCACCCACACGCACACACACAGACAGACAGGATGTGTGTCCAAAAGACCAAACATTTATAGTTTTCAAAAAAATTTTTTTGTTTATATCGTAAAGTTTCTTTTTTATGAAGTCGGTCAAAATGGCCAGCAATAGAAATCGCATAAAATTTGATGGTCATGGGGAAGTCTTTAGACTTGGGTACACACATACAAGCATACCTACATATATGTGGATTATTTGCAGAAATGTTTGGGGCTTTAAAGGATTTGAAGCCGAACCGTGGGGCATAAAAATGAAAGACAGGCGCAATTGAGCAGCATTTGCATATTGAAGTGACTTGACTTGAGTTGAGCTGACTTGACGCCAAGGATAACGCAAATTGTATGACTTATGGCGCAGATAGTCCACCCACCCACCCTCTTCCAGGGCATTGCAGCTTTTCAATTTCATCATCCCCAACTTCCCGCACAACGTCAGCTGTTGATGGCGCCGCGTTGCGCACTTGCAAAGATTTATTTTTATCGCCTACAATTTCAATTCAATCCAATTCATTTCGTTTGGCTTGCTTTTTTTGTGCCCAGACCAGGAGATTTTGGCAACAAAATTCAAGTGGAACATTTGGTTAGTTCAATTTCTTTTGCCGCGCCACTTTCATCAAGGGCTGTGTGGCAAATGGGTTAAGGCGCCGAAAAGTAAAAAAAAAAAAAAAAAAACTACCGACGAGGATGGGATTCGAACCCACGCGTGCAGAGCACATTGGATTAGCAGTCCAACGCCTTAACCTCTCGGCCACCTCGTCACTTTCTTTCGCCGCTCCCAAGTTCTGTTTCTTCTCTAAACTCCTCTCTTACTTTCTTCTACAAGCGAACAAAGAGTGAGAGAATCGCTGTAGTATGTGGCTGCCATATAAATGGCCAGGCACGACTCTGTATGGAAATTTCTTATCTAAATTTAGAACTAGGCCAGAGCTTTTGTTCAGATAACTGGTTTTTGGTTTGAAATGAGCAACAAAAGAACATAACTTGGTTTGATTGAGCGCTTATTTGATTATTTATGACAGCGGCAAAAAATTTGACATTGAATAATTTAAAGTTAATTGTTAATGGTTGAAGAATTGCGAGAAATCGATGAATTGTAGAAAGTGTTTAAGCTACTTAAACAAAGTTGCTTCTAGAACGACATAAAACTTAACAAATTATTATAATAATAATTATTGAAACGCAAATTTCAAACAAATTCAATTACTTATTCATTTGATGAATTTAATCTTTCAAAATTAATTTTGCTTTGTTAGTGTGGTACATTTTGCACACAGGAGGTTTGAATCCAATCAAAAATAATGTCAGCTATACCTAAGAATTGGAATTTGGTTGTGGTCGTATTATTTTATTTAACAACGATAATGCTATGTATTCGTTGGAACGTATGAATTTGAAAAGTGATGATAGCATTTGAATCATTATAACGGTAAACGTTTTCTCAAGTTAAAACTGCAGCTAATCAATATCAATATAAATCTAGAATCATAAATATAAATTCGATAATGCGAAGTCACGCTCTGTTGGAAACCGAAGCATGTCGAATGTTGCAGCTATTTCAGCGCTATACAAGGTGACGCCCAACGCGAGTGATTCAAAACACAGATATCAGTTTCTGAGACGTTTTCCATTCAGGATTTCTGTGACGGCGTTAAGATTTACATTTATGAGTACCAGCATTATTGTGACTTCTGATTAAGCAACATTATCAAAATGCGCGATCTGTTAAAAAAGTTCATCGCGCGTTTCTTTTTAATCGAAGCGGCTATTCGGGCTATTGTGACTGAATTTCGCACCAAATTTACATTGTTGGACATTAAACCACCAACACGTACTGAAGAAAATATCGCAGCTGTATCGGCTATTTTTTTTTCAGGTATAGTATATTAGTTTGGAAAAGTATAACAGGAGAAGGGTAATCATGACCGTCTTCGTCGTCCGTATGAACAAACAGATCTCGGATGGTAAGAGATAGAGGTTTGACTGTATGGGACAAATGTTTTTATAGCTCGGCAGATCGTTTTTTCAATTTTGCCCGCCCCCTCCCGCCCCCGCACTGGAAAAGTATATCTCCTACAGTTTTGAAGATAGACGTTTTGTACCTTCTAGAGATATTAGTAATTAGCAAAATGTATCGATTTGCCGAAGAAATTGTGTTTAGTTATGACAAAATACTTCGTCTGCCCACCTCCTAATTCACAACTAACACCACAATCTTAACAAGGCAAAAAAGAGAGACTTTGAGATGAGCGCAGCACCAGCATTGTTCAGCTTCTCAGGTACAGTATGTTATAGTCGGGCTTGACCGACTTTCTCCTTGTTTTTAAATCGGTTCTTAGTTTGACTACAATTCCAAAAATAATTGGAAAGGTTTTTTTCTTTTTTTTGGCGCCTAAAAATTTTTTTTTTCCTCATTTCCCCCTACAAGAAATATTTTTTAATTGTTAAATAGGTTTTTTTTTTTTTTTTTTTTTTATTTTTTTTTAATTTTTTTTTCGTTTTTTACCCTGTACCCATTGAAAATGGGTAAAAGGGGATCATGAAGTTGTGCAAATGTATGTAACAGGGAGAAGGAAACATTTCCGACCCTATAAAGTATATATATTCTTGAACAGCATCAACAGCCGAGTCCATTTAGCCATGTCCGTCTGTCCGTCCGTCCGTCCGTCCGTCCGTCTGTCCGTCTGTCCGTATGAACGCGTCGATCTCAGAGATGGTAAGAGATAGAGGTTTGACGTGTATGGGACATATGCTTCTTTTATCTGTACGCAGATCAAGTTTGTTGCAAATTTTGGCCACGCCCCCTCCCGCCCCCGCAATTTGGAAAAAACGTTATATCTCTTACAGTTTTGAAGATGGACGATTCAAACCTTCTAGAGATAGTTAGTAATTAGCAAATTGAATCGATTTGCCGAAGAAATTATAAAGATCGGATGAACGGTTCGCAAGTTATGAGCACAAATGTGAAAAATAGCCGAGTTAAAAAAGTGTTGCATACTTTTCGGATGGTCACCCTAAGGAACGCAAGAAAACTGTTAAACATGTTTTTTCATGAGTAACGGGTATATCGAAGTCGGTTAGAGCCGACTTTAACTTACGCTCTCGTTTTATGCGTTTATGTGTATGTGTGCGTGTGTGTTTGTTTGTGTATGTGTGTGTGTTTGTCAATTGTACAGGGTATTTTGAAGTCGAGCTTCTCGACTGCAACGGTCTTACTTGTTAATTTTTATTTTTGCTCTGGCTTTTCGTTCACTTTATAATTTGACAAAAAAACGAAGAAAAGTACAATGTTAATTTTTGAACCACTATACTCAAATTTGACGTTAGTTCCTCTACTCAATTTTGATCCATCTATGGTACGTGTTACACGATTTTCCTCACAAATACCGTTTTTCTTCGTAAAAGTGCGATTAAGTGAAAAATAAAATAATCTTTTTGTATTTTTTATTTTCTAGTTGTTTAAAAATGAAATTTCTTGGATTTTCGAGCAAAAATCGATTTTTTTGAAATATTTGGTTGTTGAATTCAAACTACTGAACCGATTTAAAAACAATGCCCACGCAATTATGGCTCCATCCTTTCGTTTATTTTACTTGACTCTATCTGACAATTTAATGGATATGGAGTACCTACCAAAAATTTAAAAAATTAATATATCAAAAACGAGCCATGAAAAATTTTTGAAATCGATTTTTTAGGATCACCTTCCAAACTAACTAGAAAATTGCTGAAATGGTTTTTTTTTTATTTTTGTAAATAGTTTTTGCCGTTCGCAGGGCCTCTCTTACTCAACAACGTGGAAAATTTTGCGGAAGGATTTAGGTGTGAAGCCTTTCAAAATACAGCTGGTGCAACAATTGAAACCGAACGACCTACCGCAACGTAGAATTTCATTTGGAAAGTTGGCCGAAGATCCACTTTTTTATTGAAAAATAGTGTTCAGTGACGAAGCTCATTTTTGGCTCAATGGGTACGTAAATAAGCAGAATGGTCGATTTTGGAGTGAATATCAGCCAGAAGCATTGCAAGAGTTACCAATGCATCCAGAAAAAGTCACAGTTTGGTGTGGTTTATGGGCTGGTGGCATCATTGGACCGTACTTCTTCAAGGATGATGCGAATCGTAACGTAATTGTGAATGGTGAGCGCTACGGTGAGATGATATCCAACTATTTTTGGCCCAAAATGTAAGAGCTTGACTTGCATGACATGTGGTTTTAACAAAACGGTGACACATGCCACACAGCACGCGCAACAATGGACTTATTGAGAGGCAAGTTCGGTCATTCGAAGTCGAGCTTCTCGACTGCAACGGTCTTACTTGTTTGAACTATGTATTTCTCAGTTTTTGAACTATAGTTCATTTTTTAAACTATAGTTCATATTTTAAACTATAGTTCATTTGAACTATAGTTGGTTTTTTGAACTATGGTTCATTTGAACTATGGTTCATTTGAACTATAGTTTGTTCTTTGAACTATAGTTCATAGTTGGAACTATAGTTAATTTTTTTTACCACTAAAGCAAATTTTAAGGCGTTTAGTCATTGTCTGATACATGAGATAATCTGATAATCTAGAAGATCAGCATTTCATAATGATTTTCTATGAGCAAGCTTTTCACATTTAAAAATAACAAACAGCAGGACTACTAGACTATCATATGTCAAAGCCCAAGTTTGAGTTTGTCGAGCCAACCCAGCAACAGGTGCGAAACGTTGCCACGTCCAGGGCAAGTCGTCTACATACTGTGGCCGCTGTGCTTCACAATGTGTCCATTACCCAAGAGTCCTACAACAGTTTCATTGATTCGCAGGATAAACTGCTCCAGAACATTTGTCTTAAGCGTACCCTGGTGGCCATTGGCACCCACGACATGAACAGGGACCTTGGCGCCAGAGGAAATCACACTTAAGCCGCTTAATGCAGTTGATGGACTTTTATGGCCATTTTAAGCAATATGTACTTATCATTTGTGGCTCTTCCGTCTATCCAGAGATCTATGGTGCCATTTGTGTGGTTCTCTCACTGCTGCCCATCATTAATGGTGATCGATCGAAGAACTCGCCTAAGACCAAGAACGTGTTATTCGAGTGCATAGCCACGGATCTAGCCAAGTCCTAGGTCCAAATGAACTATAGTTCTATAAATGAACTATAGTTTATTTGAATTTAAAAATTAAACTATTGAACTAGGTCATTAAATGAACTAATATTTTCAACTCTATTCTGTAAGGGCACTAAAAGTAAGTTAGCAGCCCCTCTGCCTTCGCTAGTTTGTTGATATGTCTATTGCGCGTAAATTTTGAAAAAGGAAGCAATTTTTTTCCGGAGACACTGATTACTGCGATTGGAGATTAAGTAATAGGACTATAGCTAAGTTGATACAGGCAAACAATTTGTACAAATTTTGATATAAATTTGGCTATATTGGCATTTCAGCCTTACCTGATCCAATTAATTGCGTATGAAACCATAGTTAAAGTCTTAAATACAGATAAATTATTAATCGAGGCTATTTTTATCACAATTTGTCCAAATTAATTACCTGTGTGAACTCGGCTTAACAAAAAATGTGCTTGATTTGAGTGCATACAACTGCCATTTGAAAGGAACCATTCCTACGCTGTTTTTGACACGGTTAGTCCACTTCTTGAGTTTAATGTTCTTGGGTATTTTGTCAACCCAGACTTTGTGGAGAAACGGTAAATTTGGTTGGCAATCTGGGAGTGTTTTTCATGTACACAGAGGGAAAAAATGAGAACAGAACGTTCGCAAAATTTTTGAGAACAAATGTTCTAAATGTTCTTGGAATGAGTAAAGTTGTTCTCAAACGAATAATATTTACTATAAACAACAACAACACCGGTTTTCAGCAGAAGGATATACAAGAGAAAGAGCGAGTTGGTTCTATTTTTGCTCTCTCTCTCTCTCTTGTCTGCTCAATAAAGCATAAGTAGCCCTCTTGACGTGCATCTGCCAAACTGTTCAATGGCTGAATTGTGAAGTGCGTCATTCCACACCTTGAGTGCATAAGGTACCGGGCTCAAATCCCAGTCAAGCCCGAACAAATTTTTCTGTATTTTTCTGGAAACTTAAATGAAACGAGTCAGGTGAAGTGGGTTGTTGAAGCGATGTTTCTGAATCCTATGGCACAATGGGTGGGTGGAGAAGCATCAGCGCCCATATCCAGCCTCGCCTCTCTTCACTTCCAATCAAAAGAGGTATGTCCCCGTTCCCTATTCCAGCCAAATGTGAGTAATCCGCCCACACCTGGTCTCAAGTGCAATCAAATTTTTTTCCAGGTGAGTTTAAAATGTTCTTGAAAACGGAACAATATAAACTTAAAGCAGGTTCTCAAAAATTGAACAATCCAACTCAAGTCAACTCTTTTTCTCAATGAAATTGTTCTTGATTTGAGAAAACCCGTTCATGCATGCTTTTTGGTAACGATTGTGCTCGTTTTGAGTCCTATGTTCTCGGTTTTTTTTCCTCTGTGTAGGATTGTGTAATAAGTCTATGAACTTGCCTTATTATCCAATTTCTGAGTTTAAGAATTGAAGCAAAACTTAAATTAAAAATAGATATGCAAATTATGATTTTAATATTCCAAACTTTTTATCATACCAAAATGTTAATTTCAATTTGTGGGCCCATAAGGAAGACATTAATATTGATTAGATATAATCATAAATTCAACTAATTTTGCACATAAGCATAAATATTCCCAAATACTGACCCTTTCCCATTTTGTATAATAAAGCGATTAAAATGTACAATATTTACATA
Organism: Lordiphosa clarofinis; assembly: GCA_018904275.1. Lineage (NCBI taxonomy): Eukaryota > Metazoa > Arthropoda > Insecta > Diptera > Drosophilidae > Lordiphosa > Lordiphosa clarofinis. The sequence goes on from JAEIGQ010000217.1 coordinate 502,432, forward strand.
CGAAAAAATGTGAGATTTATTTAAATATAAGAAGCTGTCCATTTCCAAACCCCACCTTCCTTTATGGAACAATTGCCAAGGCAACCGAAATGGCCACTAAAAGGCTTAGATAATCCATTAGTGCCAAAGGCCAGGCCAAAAGGTACAACAACAAACTAAAAGAATAAAACTGAAACTAAGCCACATTGCCAGGACGACAAGAATGTTGAGTTACACCCCACATCTCCTGTTCCTGTGCGTGCGGGTGCGTTGTGTGTCGATGTCGACACAGCAATTTGTACAAGTCAAACCCGTTGGCGCCAAAAGTCTACGGGCAAAAGAAAAACCCAAATAGCGAAAGATGAAAATCGGCTTAAAAAAGTGCCGAGCCAAAGAGTGCCAAAGGTATCACAGCATTCCCTCCGCATCCCACTTACAAGCCGGGGATAATTTATAACCCGGCAAACTTTGCGTACAAAAGTTTTTTTTTTTTTTCGCTCAGATACTCTGACAAATGGAGCACACTATGAAAAAGGGTTTAAGCTAAGGTATTTAACTTACATGGGAATTGTTGGAAAAAACTTTTCCAAAAAGGTAGCAAACTGATTTTGGCACTAGATCAGGGGTCGGCAATTTGAGCAGAGAAGTTGCCACTGGCAACTGAGAATATATAAAAATACGAAAAACGGCATTTCTCTGCTAAAATTCGTCTTCTGTCAATCTATCAAAGCGAAGAGAAAAAACCCCACAGAACTTTTGAGTAAGGGTATCCCATCGGTGACTCGCTCAAAACTTCCCTTTTGGCTATTGTCAGTGGAAAACTTTTACACGTTGCGCGGCGTTGGCGATTTTTAATTCTTGTGCTAAATTGTTTAAAAATGTTTTAGAAGAATTCTGCAAAGCGTAGAACTTTTGGCTTTCCCACACCCTCCCCCTCCACGCCCCCATTTGGCAGCGACAACAAGCAAAGTTTGCGGCATGTTGACCACTTTGTCGTCGGCACTGAAGATGGAACAAAAAAAACTCGCTGCGCAACCAACTTCCGCTTCAGTGTCGATGCAATTTGTATTAGTAAAGTTTTCGCCAGGCAAAAGAATTTCGCAGAGCACAAAGTATGTGAAGGCAATAAATTTTACAAAATTGCTCAACGCTGATTTATGCTCAATTAGCGCGGCGCTAAAACAAGCCTCCCCCACCCGCCCACACCTAACCCATCAACAGATGCAGATCCACATACATTCATAATCCTGCCAACGCCTTTAACAGCACATTCATCACAACTCTTTCGGCACTTTGTTTTTTTTATTTTATGCGTTTGACTTTTATGGGCGACATTTAGTACCAGGAGGCAGTTCCTTCCCCCTTTGAGGTCGTAAAACCATTTAAGTCGATGCCGACGCCTTTGGAAGATTTTATGCTCGGTTAAACCGATAGTGATGGGAAGAAACGTCCTCCCGATCGTAAAACTACACGCGCCCTTCATAAAAGCGTCAAAGTCAATTTCTTTATCCTTTTTTTTCCTGGTCTTCTGTTGCCAGTGTCGATGGCTCGTTGTTTTACCAACTTGTTCTTTGCTTATTTTTATGACTTAATATGGTTTGAAAGTTTTGGTCGAGAAAACTTTTGAATTTGCCGCTCGTAAAAATTAATTTAAATTGATTTTTGTGGTTCGAGGAGTGGCCCCAATGAAGTCTGGGATTTGATTGGCGATTGGAAACAGGTTCAAGGAACAGTGTGGATTGTTGGTTAGTAAGTGTTTTTCAAGCTATGAGATTAGTCGAAGGAGATAAGCTGGCACATAAATTCATGATTATAACGAGAAGGAACTAAGTAGGAAACTGAGATACGAGAATTGGCAAAGCACTAAACCATGAAACGGATCATTAACCAATATAATAATATTGAAAATCTACCGAAGTGGAACGATTTAAAAAAACCATCGCTTGATACTTTGCAATCATTCTAAGTATTAGTAGCTGATTTTTGTTTTTGAAGCTGCGGATTTGATGTGAACGCATGCTACTATTTATCGCAGCTTTGACCATAATCTTATTCACAAATCTTGTAACTAGAGTTTTGAATTTACAAAATGAAACCTCTTGATGTTCTATGGCACCTGCACAGAGGGAAAAAACCGAGAACATTGGACTTAAAACGAGCACAATCGTTACCAGAAATATGCATGAACGGGTTTTCTTATTTGTGGTACAATGTTCTACACTTGTTTTTATTGAGTTGATATTGTTCCATTTTTGAGAACATGATTTGAGTTAATGTTGTTCCGTTTTCAAGAACATTTTAAACTAACCTGGGGAAAAAATTTGATTGCACTTGGACCTCTTTTGACTGGGACTGGAAGTGATGGGAGGCAGGCTCCTGGATATGCGTGCCTGCTGCTTCTCCCTCCACCCATATATCCCATAGGAATCAGAAACATCGCTTCAACGACTCGATCCATTTAAGTTTTACAGAAAAACACAGCGAGGAGTTGTGTCTTTTATACTTGAAATCCTTGTCTCAACGGTTACGACTTCGACCAAACTCAATCAGCTTAAAAACATTTAATATTACCCTGACCTGATTGGAGCGGTATATTGAGAAAAAACAGTTTTTCTCTTAAAATCCATTTTTGACCGTTTTATGCAGCTTTTTTTCCCCAATTAGCACTGCAGACAAAAAGACTCTGTGAATTTCAGCTCGTAGCTTCAAAACTGAGAAGTTCGCGTAGAAACAGACAACGGACGGACAAACTAATTGACTCAGCTCGTCACGCTGATCAGAATATATATACTTTATGTGGTCGGAGATGATTCCTTCTATGCGTTGCAAACTTCTGGGCAAAATTATAATACAATTTTCAAGTGTATAAAAATTGGTTCTGACTTGACGGGGATTTGAGCCCGGTACCTTATGCACTCAACGTATGGAATGACGCGCAATTCAGCCATTGAACAGTTTTGCAGATGCGCCTCTAGAGGACTACTTATGCTCACTCGCTCTCTCTCCTGTATATCTCTCCGCTGAAAACCGGTATTGATGTTGTTTAAAGCAAATATTATTCGATTGAGAACAACTTTACTCATTCCAAGAATTTTGAGAACGTTATGTTCTTATTTTAAGTTGAAGGCAACTAATTTTTTTGAAGTAGGTTTTTTCCCTCTGTGTGGATTTTCCAAGGGAATTCGAGAACCAACCGTTGCACAGATGAGCCTTTTGTCGTTTTACACTTCAAAAATCATGTCCTTTGATCCAATTAAGCTATTTTAAATATTAAATAGCGGTTGGTTGAAAAATTCGTGGGCTTTAAAATGAAGTATCATACTGCGGGCTGTATTAACAGGGTGCTCTAAACTCTTCGGTCAAAGTAAAAAACTATTTTGGGCAAAGCTTTTAATGACCAGAAGGCATAAATACACTTATTTGCCATTTTTTGTAGTTCCCTGTTGTTGCTATCACCTTAGAAGACTCCTTTGCGTATTTGAAAAATAACGAGCAGCTATAAAGGGCGAGGATTTCTCCAATGCTCGGATGTTTTTTTTACTTATTAGCCGTAATGGAACCACAGATGCCATGAGCTTATTTGCATCAGAGACGAGTTAGTAATTTATACTATTAATTTCCTCGAAATAGAATTTGAATACCTTCGAAAATAACAACTTGAAACTTGAAGTACTAAAAAGAATTTTATTCTCGATAATTTCAAATTTATGACTAAATTGATGAACTACGGAACTACGGAGCAGCTGTCGGAAGCGCTATTCTGTAAATATACGAAAGTTTCTGACAAGACAAGAGCGGAAATTACGGTTACGTGACGGTCGCAATCCAAGTTCGACTAAATAGGATAATCGAAAGTATTCCAACGCCACCGTATTCCCCACCCAAAATATATACACCCGAATAGGCTTTAACATTATTCATGGACCCCAAGTCTTAGTGGAAAAAAATATTTAATGTTACGAAGCTCCTAACAACGACAAGGCGTTTATGTTCTTCCTGGGTATAAAAAATATTGGATCTGCTAAAAAGGAAACAGTGCCGCCTCAAGGTGTACAAGACACCTGCAGACATTGCTGAAGAGACAGATGCGCATACTAATTCCTCTAGGTCATTGCTTAAGGAATACAAAACTTAAATTAAAGTAGTTTACTACACGAAAGGGGAGGGGGCAAAGCTTTCCTTAAGGGCATTTTTTTATTTGTTTGAAAACTTAAAAAAAACTTTTAAACTATAAAAGTCTCATTTTTTTGAAAACAGCGTAATCTAAGTTGTGGTTAGGGCAGTAAATTGTACAGGGTTTGTCGGAAATTATTAGGACTAATTTGATTTAAAAACATTTATAGAGCCAATCGTTAGAATTCTTTAAAATTTTTTAAAATAGGCTCCTTTTGCGTCGATGCAGCGCTGGCGATTTCCAAGCATTAAAGGCGGCACGGAAGGCGTTTTCCGGAATAGCCTTGAGATTTTAGGCTTGCACCACTCACAGAAACACATCGCGCAAATATGGCTGTCCTGACTCTCCATGTGCTCGGAGACAACTGACCAGCCCCTCGTTCGTTAGCTAGGAATGCCCTCTAACGAATTCAGTCGCGGCTGTAGAAAATCAGTCCTATTACTTTCCGGACAAACCCTGTACCTAAAAAATTTAGCAACTATATCATAATATTGTTAAATAATTTAAAAATTAAGAAAGTTATAACTTGAGTAGATACAGTAAATTGCTTCTCACCAATATCCAGTTTAGATCTTTCCGATAAACCAAACCTGAGAATAAAAAATCCTTTTTTTTTTCCATTTTTCAGTTTTTGACGATTTTTTCAATTGTTTATAAATTTAACAAAAGTTTTTTTGCAAAACCGTAAATCAGGTTCGTATGGGAGTGTGAAGATCTAGATTCGGTTTTTTGTATATTGAAAAAAAAATTTTTTTTTTCGAATTTATCTGGCAATCTTTCTAATAGATTAGATGGCTTTAGGTCCGAAAAAGTAGCGTCTGTAAACAACTTATGCAACTTTTCAAAAAGAGTTGGTTGCCTATATGGTACCGTTTCATTATCCTCCCGTATGAATCTTTAGTAGAATTATGATGAAAATTATTTTTTATACACTATACCAAAGGTACTCTATGTATATTAAGTTTGTGCAAAAGTATGTAACAGGGAGAAGGAATCATTTCCGACCCTATAAAGTATTTATATTCTAGACCAGCACAACAGCCGAGTCGATATAGCCATGTCCGCCTGTCCGTCAGTCTATCCGTCTGTCCGTCCGTCCGTATGAACAAACAGATCTCAGAGATGGTATCCACAATTTATAAAATACGTTATATCTCCCTCAGTTTTGTAGATAGAAGATTCCTTCTAGATATAGTTAGTCATTAGCAATATGTATCGATTTGCCCAAAAAATGATAAAGATCGGATGAGCGGTTCTCAAGTTATGACCAAAAAATAATATCGCTGGTCACATTTCGACGAATCGGTGTCGGAAAAATTACAAACTATTTTTTCTCCCAGCACCCCATCGGAATCGAATCAGGCACTACGAGTTTTCCGATGAGTATGAACGGAAATTTCATTTTGTCTGAGTTCAACTGAGCGTAGAGGCCAGTCGGAATTTAGCGAAAGCGATTTACTTTTAAATCATTAAATTAATCATAATTCGCGATATATTGAAGGATTTTATTAAAATAATTTTCTGAGAGAACGCAGGAATTATTATTTCTTACGATTACCTTGTTATGATATTTATTTAATTGCTAGTAGACCTGCGTGCTTCGCCGCAAAGTTCATTTGCAGTTGTTGTTGCATCATTGTTCCTTGCTGTGCGTAGACGCTTATTTTCATTGCGATGTGTAATGTCTGGGCTACTTTCACGGCTCCTCAAAGCCACAACTTGTGAAGCATTTCGCGTTCGCCTGCCCAAATTTGATCGTCTCAACATTTAACTTTAAAAACCACACAGGTTGATTTAAATCGCACAGCTTTCAAATGCAACAAATATACTTACAAAAAATGCAATTGTTTTTAGAAAATTATTTTTAACACAAAACGATATAAAAACAAAATCTATCATTAAATGTTCTAAATGTTCTACAGAATGACACAAAATAAAATGTCGTTCAAACCAAATTTGAGATTTTTTCACTTATTTTTAAATTTTTTGAGGAATTTTTTTATGCCACTCTTTTGCTATTTCTTAACTATAAAACAAGGCTGCAAACCGGTTCAGAGGCTTGGGCATTTTTAGGAAGCCCAAATCGAACCGGAACTGGAGAAGAAATATTTTTCCATGCAAAACCAGAACCTGAACCGAAGCAACAAAATCTCGAAAAGGGTTTTGGAAAGTGTAGGGTCCTTAGAAAATTCTAAAAAAATCCCCTCGGTACATGGAGAATGATAAAGAATTTTCAGCCAAAAATTCTGGGGCTTCATCCTTGCTTATGCTCATGCGAATTATGTTGCGCACCGAATTAATAGTTCGGTGGTCCTTTCTGCTATTTTACAGTCCCCGTAGATTACACTTGTGGCGCTTTAAACAGTCGATGACTTCTCCTTCCGATGAGGATAAATATTTGGACACAGTAAAATTACATTTCGTGCACTGCATTTTCATGAGAATCATTGAATGATAAATTGAAAATCCATTAAATAATCCCAATACTAGACAATTACGCATTGCCTTATTGTTGTTTTCAATTGTACCAATGCTTTGGCTAATATAAATGATTCTTTGGTCCTAGTTAGATATTATTCAGTGATATTTTAATATCAACTTGTATTCCAAATCCGATTGCATTCCTTTCGTCTAGAGCTTTATCAGTATCAATTCAAGCGCCAGACACAAACCGGCACAAAGTGAGTATTTCGAATATGTATGCAGAGTTATTCCCCGATATGCCCATGTCTTATATAAATATAAATTCAACTCGTATCTATAATTACAACAAAGAAGCTGGCGTCTGATGCACATTTCCGTGGACATTTTGCTCTGTATTTATAAAGTAACAATTACAATTGCACAGCAACAAGCAATTGTCAAGTAAACCTACATCTGTGTACACATTTTCAAAGAGACGTAATCAGCAAGGCCGAGAAATGCGTCCGCCCCGCCTCCCACTAAAGTATTCACTCGCACACACACTGGAAAATATTACAAGAGATGATAATAATGCCGAGTGATACAACAACATTTTCCAATACAGCAACAAGTTCAATGTAGCCATCAAAATTACAGCCTCTCTTCCAGAGTGTGTAGGTAGTACACACTCACTGAAAAACAGACTCGTGCTAGAACATTGCCCTGGGGCACTACCAAGTCGGTAAGTGATAAGGCTCAAGTGATAAGAATGACAAGCGATTGTCTGGCCCCACTTTGCCCCCAAACAATCAAGGCACTGATATTGCATATATTAAATGTAGGTTTCTATTTAAGTATGTTTGCCCGGGCGAACTCCCACATTCCTTGCATTACATCTGATGTCGAGTGGAAGACGAAAGCCTTCAGATTTGAGGTCGGCAATGGGAGCAGACACGTTGCCACTGGCAACTGAGAAAATGTTCGTAGCGACAAATGGGAGAGAGATTTCTAAAGCTGACTAAGGAGACAGCGTACAGAAAGCTTTGCAGCTTGATCTATTATTTAATATTGATAAATATAAATAAATAAATATTTAAGAAACATTCAGGCTATGTCGTCCCTTTGTAACCTTTTTCAAAAGCTGGCTACGTCTTTGGAAAAAAATGCCGGGTGCATAAAAAGAATGATTTGATCTCGAGTTTACTTATTGTATATTTTAAAGTTAATGACACAAAAAAATTGATTAAAAGATTGCAATTAATATAAACAATGTTACAGACTCTTCAAATAACGAGAGCGTAGGTTAAAGTTGGCTCTAACCGACTTCGATATACCCTTTACTCATAAAAAAACATGTTTAACAGTGTTCCTGCGTTCCTTAGGGTGACCATCCAAAAAGTATGCAACATTTTTTTTGCGGTCACTTTTTTGCTCATAACTTGAGAACCGTTCATCCGATCTTTATCATTTCTTCGGCAGATCGATTCATTTTGCTAATTACAAACTATTTCAAGAAGGTACGAACCGTCTATCTTCAAAAATGTAGAGATATAACGTTTTTTCAAAATTGCGGGGGCGGGAAGGGGGCGTGGCCAAAATTTGAAATAAACTTGGTCTGCCTGCAAGTATAAGAAGCATTTGTCCCATACATGTCAAACCTCTATCTCTTACCATCTCCGAGATCTTGTTATAACGAAATGTCCATAACCGGTGGATGCGACGGACGAAGACAGGGACGGACTTTCTAACTTGCGCTATACCGACTTTTCACGTTTTCGGCTGTTGATGCTGATCAAGCATTTGTCATACTTATAGGGTCGGAAATGACTATCTCCGTTGTTAAGAAATATATATTTATAGGGTCGGAAACGATTCCTTCTCTCTGTTACATACTTTTGCACAAACTTAATATATCTCCTTCGGTCAGAATAATAAATAATATTTAAGAACCGTCGTCTATACTGTACCTACATTTTCAAAATCAACTACCTTGGAAAAATATAAAAAGAAGATTACTCGAGTTACTTATTGTATATTTTAAAGTTAATGATAGGTACAAAAAAAAAATTGATTAAAAGATTGCAATTAATATAAACAATGTTAAAGATTTCTCAAATAAAAGAAAATAAAAACAAGTAAGAGTGTTGCAGTCGCAAAATACCCTGTATCAAGTAATGTGGTTCCTACAGCTTTGATTTCCAAAGTCGATATAAAGAAGATTTAACAAATTAGCACAGTTTAAAACATCTCTACTATTTGGGTGATTAAAATTTCATGGATTGGACTTTTAGGAAAGGCTGGTATCAATCCGAAAATGCTCAATTTAAGTACAGATCCTACTTGAAAATCAAATGATCGTGAATCGAGATTGAAGTAAGTACGAAATTCCACTGTCAAGTCGAAAGAACGAAATAAAACTGAGAGAGAAAAACTGCCTCAGGCTAAATGGGTACACCCATATTGGTGTGGGTCCTTCGTACTAACCGTTGCCTTGGAAGTCCCTACCAATATTTATGTACATTGTACAATGTACACACAAAAGTAGCTTTCGCTTCTTTTCATCAGGGGCATGCAAAAACAAGCGAGAAAGTCGGTCAAGCCCGACTATAATTTAATCTTGTCCAGTCTTATTCAAAGAGTCACGTGGGTTACGAACTATCTCCAGAAAGTACAAAACTGTGGGAAATATGACGTTTTTTTTTCAAATTGATGGGACGGGAGGGGGCGTGACCAAAATTGATAATAAACTTGATTTGCTGATCTCATACAGTTTATCATTCACTTGGATGCGAAAATCCTCGCCCACTTTTAAAGGTTCATTGATCCTGATAATATTGCCCATGCTTCTGCGCCGTATTGCAAGACTGGGATGATTAGCGACTTGTAAAGCGCTATTTTCGTTCTTCGCATGAGGTCTCTGCTCCAGAACTCACACGCTAATCATCCTGCCTAAAACCTCTTTTGGTATCAAAAGGCTCGAAGAGGTTCGTTCCTATTTGGCGAAGCTTCGACTGCTTCTCAACGTCATCATGCAAAGTCACACGTACTTCTCTCATCATAAGTTGGTGCATGCACCTTACCAATTCTTCGGCTCCAGCCGTGAACAATTCAGCGAGCAGCTCATCAGCGCAAGCTGATTTGTTCTTCTTTTGTCTTTGTATGGCTGAACAGACTTCTTGTTGTCGGGTCGCTACTTCTCCAGAGACGGCATCAGGTTCGTTATCGCCTCCCAGCAGGTCGGAGAAATAACTTCTCCATTTGTCAAGTGCCACTTACGGATTTGAGACCAGATTTCCGTGTTCATCTTTACATTGTGCGACTCTGGCCTTAAAACCTTCTGTTATTTGCTTAACCAATTCTCACTCATGCCTTGTTTCTTCTAAAAAGGCGCTTCTCCTTTTACCTTTTCTCCCGGTATTCGGCATTAACAGACCGCGTTGCTCCCGGCTTCAGAGTTCTTCTAAAGGCAACATCTTTCTCTGCGGTAGCGCGGCGACACTGCTCATCGTACCAAGACCGCTTTCGAGGGGACTTGGATTAACCGAGTATCTCCTTGGCAGCCGTACTCATGGAGTGTGATATAGGATTCCTCCAAAGACCAATATAATCTCTAAGATGCCGAATGGTCATATTTTGGTTTTGCTATTAATGTGCAAGAAAATTTTATGGTGTTACTCATCTTCATATTCTAATGTCTTTGATTCCACTGTTCGCATATATCGGAAGGGAATGGCGAGTTTTTTTCTGAGCAGTTGGGTCCCTTGTGATTGCAGCATCTCGATGTAATGGCTCCTTGAATCGATAAATGCAATAGTGGTCGCCGCTCGCGTTAGCCAGCAGCTGTGTGGATACATCGCTCTGTTTTCGGTGATCACCACGAGAAGGTGTGAGTCGACTTGAGACGAAGTAAGCCAGGATCATTCTGAGTTCGCCAAGTTGAACCGATCATCAGCTTTAACTGACTACATACGCCCCCATTAGGTCCAGAAGATCTATGACCAGAACCACTGGACCACCACCTACGTTCGTATTAATTTGTAAATATTTCAGAAAGTAAATTCGTAAACATCAAATTTAGCATTTACTTACATTTTCTTCAATGTCAAAGACGAAATACTGACGTTACGCATTTGCGATCGTTCAGATTAGCTTGCAATTCTTAAACTAAACAATTGCTCTTTACATTTTTACCGCACAAACACGAATATAAATTATACACCGCTGGCCAATTGTAGGCGACCTTACTACTTCGTTTTGCATTCAAAAGCGGCAGAGGCCTAAGACTTAGCAAAAAGCGAACATGCAAAAACAGAACTTTAATTAGAAAGCGTCAAATTTATGGCTGCTCTCGTTGCTCTTTTTATTCAGTCGTCCACTCTCTCAAGCTCTGGAAGCTCTGAACATAGCGATGACGGAATTGGCGGGAGCTACGAAATGTTTACTTTCTTTTCGGTCTTTTGAGTAAATAAAAATAAGGGTTCTGGTTCCGCTTCTAAGTTTTAATCAGTTCTTTTCGGTATACGGTTCCGGTTTTGGTTTAATTTCCTGATGTGAATATTTTCTGCTCTTTGGAAAAAAATTTATTTTATTCCAAACGTTTGCATTGGACTTTCCCTGATTTTGAGAACTGTTTTTTTAATTATTTTTCAGAGAATAATATATTTTCTTTGAAATGGAATGATAATTGTAAAAATTGCAGTTTCTTATCTCAAAATAGCACAGCTTTTAGAATTTACATCATCTTTAGTTCTACTCTTCTCCTACCCCTTGGAACCCAGTTCCTTTCATTGGGCTGTCAATCTAAAAACTCAAACAAAAACCAACACCATCAATGAGCATCACAATCACACACACACGCTCCAAAAGAAAGGGAATAATATGAAACTTGCATGCAATTGTGGTTTTTGAAAAGACCACAAGAACAAAGTGTTTAATTAACGACCTCTTACAATGACTTAAATAGGTCAGACAAGCCAACTGAGCATAATTTCCTAATGGACAATGACCAAGGGAAGCGACAACTTGTTGATATGGCAATGAGGATGGTAATGAAGATTATGTGTTGATGTGCTGTTGATGGGTATCAATTATGTTGACAGGGAAACCGGTTGGTAAGTGAGAAGGATCTCAACTTATAACACATCAAAACAATGGAAATAATTACACACGTGTGGTGGGAGAAGGGAGGGAAATGAGAGGCTCGTCTAACCATTTGAGCGACAAACGTTAATAGCCTATTACCATATTTTGGGCATATATTACACGTGTATACCATAAAGCTCTGCCCAAGGACACTTACGTAGGTTGCCTAACAACCACCCCCTACCCAAACAAAAAAAAAGCCGTCGGCATACTAAAATCTGAGCAACCAAAAGCCGACGCAACCGTTGACGACCGCATCAAAGTCCTCGAACGGCTCCCTACACTTATCCAACCAGGAGGTCCGTCCCGAATCCAAGCGGGCGGCAATTAAACAACGCTAACTGGCACTGCCAACCTATTGGAGCAAAGTATGCGATGCGCAGACTCCAGGATTCCGTTCAAACGGCCACACCCACCGATGGGGCCCGGAGGCGACATTAACCAACGGTTAAACGGCCGACGAAACAAACGACGAGCTTGCGGCCCGAAAGTGTGTCAAGAAAAGTCGTTCGCAAGGATTCATACGTATTCACCTGCCTGCAGGCAAGTCCTTGGAGTCCTTGTCCATCTGGCATCTCGCTCGCACTCGGGGTGCGAGTAAGCCAGCAAGTGTTTGAATTGGGGGTTGAGTAAAGTCAAAAAGTTTGTCGTAAGATGCCGAAAAGGTTTGTGCCAGAGTAAGACTGTTTGGGGGAGAGATAGACAGAGAGAGAGAGAGAGTGGAGTGGCTGAGAGAGAGAGAGTTGGATGTGGAGCGTAAGTAGAATCATACAAGTGGTTAGGAATAAGCATGAGAATGGAACTCATTTGGTAAGCACACGCACACAAACACACATTTGAGACAATGGGAGAGAAATGTTAAAGATTTTTAATGGAAATTAGATTTTTTTTTGTTTAATTTAAAGCTAAAAGTGTCATTTTACAACTGACTAAGCCAAGCTTTTCAGCGCTCTCTTGCCCGTTTAATTATTTAAGCTTTAAGTGCGGTCATCGAGCAGATCATTTCATTCTAGATTTTATAGTTCGAAATGAACCTAAAACAGTAACCGAAACATTCTTACAACAAGTACATATTTCGGAATTGATAAAAGCCGTATTTGAGCAAGTAAAAGCGTTCAGTCGAGTGGCCTGACTCCGAAATACCCGGTACAATTGAGACACACACACATACTCAAACGCACACACTTACACAAATGCACTCTCGCACACTGAGTCTAAAATATATTTTGTGGATTTGAATAAATTTTCGAAATATTGCTCGTTTTTGGAGCCATAATGTGCCAATTCGCCCTTCTCGGGGCCTTTCTATGTTCTGTGTGTAGAACCGAGTTTTTGAAAAAAAAATCGCCCTGGACTTTTGTTGGTCGACCTCAGAAACACCGAAACAATTTAAAGAATTAACCTCTTTGCTCTATCGGTAAAAGACATTTGTGCTCTACATTAAATTTCAGAATTTCGTTTAGCTTCCATGATGAAAATGAAGACGCAGTTAATTTAAATATTTGGCAATTTATGTTGAACAAACAATTCTTTGAAAATTATGCAGGAAATTAAGGGCTAAATTGAATATTTGTGCTGTTTTATGAAATTTCAAATCAAATAAACGTTATAGAAGACACTTTGACCTGGAAATGATAGTGCAGTCCTTAGGTTATTTCAAAATTTTAAATAGTATTAAAAAAAATTGGTAAAAGTATTGCCTTTGTTTCGCCTTTGGACAAAGAATGTCCCTAGTTGTCATGAGCTTTTGCACGGATCCAGATTCAAACCTGTTTCTGAAGACCATTCGTAGATTTTATTCATGTTATCAAATGACTTCGTTTGGAGCAACAGAAATAATGCACAATACAGCGGCAAATGGTTAGAAATTAAATACAACCTTCAAAATCAAAGACTAAGTGTTCCATAAAATAGGCTTAATGCTGCCAATGCCAAACGATTCACATAAATTTTTAACAAATCTACTTAAAGGGGGTGAAAACGTCAATCGTGTGGATGCACGTTGCGGCTACAATAACTTCAATTCTGGCGAGCTGGACTCCCTTTTAAATGAGCACAATAAAGTCTGAGATGTTTCCTTTAATGCGTTACAAACTTCTGAATAATTGTAATATACAATCCTTTGCAAGGATACAAAACTTCAACAAGGAGTAATTCTGGAAAGGTAGGAGTAAATTTAAGTTATTTAAAATTTACCCATCTTTTAAACAGCATGACTTGTTTTTATACCCTTGGAGAGGGTATATTAAAATTATTCGTATGTTTGTAACGGATAGAATGAAGCATCTCCGACCACAAAAAGTATATATATTTATTCTTGATCAGCATGTCCTTCTGTACAACCGTCTGTCCGACAGTTTTAAAGCTATCTTAACCATGTTTTGCACGAAATTTTTTAATACAAATACGCTGCACATTTACGACTATATCATTTAGTTGCCTCAAGAACGATAGGTGAAAAATCAAGTTTTAGTGAGAAAAAAATTGTTGTTTTCAATGGTAGCTATTTCGTACTTTCAAGCTATGAATATTATCATGTTTCAACACAATTTTGGAGAGTTTGAAAAAAATCGGATGAAAATATCGAATAGCTGCCATATAACAAACTGGCAGGCATATATCATGCTCCAAAGGTTCCATGAGTCGAGCCCAAGTTAGTTTCCCGCTATTTTTTTTATTTTTAACGAAACCCGAAAGGATCACCTAATGATGAGAAGAGTGCGCAAGATCTTCCCATCGAGAATTTGGGCAAATTTAGGTAGTTTTTGATTTTTTCTCTTTTTCCCCACTTTTTTTTTAGCGACGCAATAGCCGCCCAAACCACAACCACGTTTTTGCGCTATTTTTTATGAGCGAGTCAGAGAGCACGTGCGTATGTGTGTGTGTGTGTGTGTATGGTGCCATATCGTAGCCACATTAGGTAAGGTTAGGTTTTCAATTTCTGTTTCTCGTTTGCTTTTGACTTTTAGTTTTGTGTTTGTTCGTATTCCATTGATCGCAAATGGCTCTCAGTTGTTAAGGGCTCTCCAATTGGCACTCTCCATCCCCCTTCCCCCCGACCACCGCCTACGTTTTGTTTACATAAACCGCGCGCGTTTTTTTCACTATTTATTTCCGCTTTCTTTGCTTTTGCCTTTGCTTTGCTTTTGTTTTTGTTTTGTTTCTCTTGTGCTTTTGCCTAACTGGTTTGCGCTCTGCTCGCTTCGTGCTTTGAAATATTTTCGCGTAGCATGTGGTTTTCCTCAATTTCTCATGGCATGTGTTTATTTTTACGCTATGCTTCTTGTATTTCGCCTATTTATTGTGCTCTTCTTTGTCTTTTCTATGTGTGTATTTTTCATTATTTTTATTTTTTTTTTGCCAGTCTTCTTTGCGCTGAACTTGAAATACCACGTGGTTTTTGATGTGGATGGCAAGCGTGTGTGGGCGATGTGGATGCCGTTGGGTGTACGAAAGAGAGTGAGCTTCTTGGTAGAGAGATCTAAAAATGTATCTTCTAGCGGGCGATTCAGGAAGTGCTTCATCAAATTTACATACGCCACTCTCGATTGCTTTCATTTGCATACCCATGTATGTATGTGAGTATGTATGTACGTAGCTCCCCCTGAGAAGAATTCCAGCACAGTTTCCGTCGTCACTGGCCCCAATCTAAGTCGCACTTTCATCGAGCGTGGGGCGGAGAGCCAAGTGTTGCGTCAATTCTCAAGAAGTATGCGTTTTTTTCCCTCTATTTTGTAGCTGCATCAATTACGTCGTTAAATTAATCAGTTCGACTTAATCTCAATAAATTAGAGATAACGCTTATGCCATATTTTGCACTTTTAATGCCACACGCTACTGGGAGAACCGGTACATTAGTACATACATACACGTACACATATATAGATTGGTAAACGCCCAGAGTACTACGAAAGCTTGAAAGCCTTCGAATCGTGGGCAGTGTCTGGGTGTGTGTGTGTGTGTGTGTGTGTGTGGTAACGTGGTGGCTTTAGGGGGCTCGTTTTAGTTTATGTACATATGTATGCATCTGGGTATTATGTATTCCCGATTTCTTGTTTGTGCCTCGACATCGAACACCGAAGCAAAATCTTGTTTTACGCCTATTCAGCATCAAAATACCGTTTCAGTTACAGTTGATCAACACATTATTCGCTTTAGATTTGTATATTTTCTAAAAGAAAAATTAAAAATAAACAAAATTAAATAAGTACTTCTGCTTGATAAATTTTGAATGGATCGATATCAACTGGCATTTCCTTTTGACACAAGTCCGGTCTTAGAACTGCACCTGATGGATCATACACTCAGAAAATAATTTTTTTAATTTAATAGCAAATACACTACACAAAGGAAAAAAAGCCAAGAACATTGGACTCAAAACAAGCACAATCGTTACCAAAAAGTATGCATGAACGGACTTTCTCATTTGTAGTACAATGTTCTCACTTCAAGATCAATTATTTGAGAATGCAAACACTCAAATTGAGATGACTTTGTTCCATTGTTGAGAACATGATTTGAGTTAATGTTGTTCCGTTTTCAGAAACATTTTAAACTCACCTGGAAAAACAATTTTATTGCTCGTTTCATTTAAGTTTTATAGAAAAACACAGAAAAATTGCACTCAGCGCATGTTATGACGCGCTAGACAATTCAGCCGTTGAACAGTTTTGCATGTACACGTCTAGAGGGCAACTTATCTAAGGAAATAAAAGGAATCATTTCCGACCCTATAAAGTATATATTATATATTCTTGATCAGCATCAACAGCCGAGTCGATATAGCCATGTCCGTCTGTCCGTCCGTCCGTATAAACAAACAGATCTCAGAGATGGTAAGAGATAGAGGTTTGACATGTATGGGACAAATGCTTCTTATACCTGCAGGCAGATCAAGTTTATTTTATTTTTTTGCCACGCCCCCTCCCGCCCCCTCAAATTGGAAAACACGTTATATCTCCTACAGTTTTTAAGATAGGTGATTCGTACCTTTTAGAGATAGTAATTAGCAAAATAAATCGATGATAACGATCGGATGGGCAAAAAAGTGAGCCAAGCACCCCTAGCCACTCACCCTCCCTCCCTTTCACAACCAACATCGCAAAATATTAGAGAGAGAAAGAGTGAGAGCGAGAGACAGAGATTGAGAGAGACACAGCAGCAGCACTGCAATTCAGCTCCAACTCTAGGTCAGAGCCGGCCAAATGGAGAGGAGAAAAAAGTGCGCTTGTGTTTGTGAACAAGAGAGCTCTCTTCAGACAACACGCGTTTTACTTGGCATGCAGTGCTCACCGATTCACACAAACATAACTTCGGCTCGCGTTTGCTTAAAAATACGACAGACTTCGGCTCGTGCGAGCCTTAGGTGGCCGGGTCTGCTCTAGGTACAGAGCAAGGCATATTAAACAAGGTAGGCTCACTCGCTCTCTCACAACTCATTATATTTGTGTCAAAGAGAGCGAGAGAATAAGCTACTAAGCTACTAACATGGAGCACAGCATGATACAATAAGTATAAGGTAGTCTCGTCGTCAAAAGCTGTCCCTTAGCGTATGCTAGCAATGAGTGCGAGTGAAAAGTACAAAGAATAGTGAGTGTGAATGAAACGGCAATAAAGTATGTTGATTAACCCTGAACAGGTCCGTGGGGTTTAAAATAGCCTACTGTAATACAAAGATGTGAATTAGTTTCTATATTTTTATTTTATAGATTAATTTTGCTAATAATCTTTGGCAACAGAGAAGATAGCAAGCTTTATATATCTACCATTATTTGGTCGCTCAATTCCAATAAAAATACTTTGAAAAAAATTGCATTTATCAGAAACTATGCAAATATATATAAATATATTTCTATAAATTTTGAACCGAACCCTTTCGCCGTCCCTACAGAACTTAGGTCTAAGCCAATTTTCACTGTTGTCTTCAACGTTTCCATTATATCATAACAATTCTCTATTCTTGGCTGAATGAAAAAATAAGAATTATTAATAAATGATCATTTTTTTTTTGGATTGAGACGAAGGCTGCACCTCAGGCTTTGCTCCCATATCTTTCGTTTAACATCACATTTTGATGCATGAATGAATTTGACGCCCTGTACATGCTTGCGGCAAAAATTACAGTAACTCATTTTTTTGTTGCTGCGTAAGGGTTAAAACATTCAGAAAAAATTCGTCCGCACACAACCTTTCACGTCAACAAGCAGGCATCATGGAGCAATAAGTACTAGAGAGAAACTTTGCTCAGTCGACACCGCTTCTGTCAAAAAATTGTCACCTGTTGCTCTCATTTACGCTCTCTAGATACTTTTTAATCAGCTGTTCGCTCTCTCTGGCAACATTTGGGTTATGGTCGTCTCGCTCTAACCACAGTGATTTCCTACTGACACTTTGAAGTATCTTTTTGGGCACTATAAGTATCTTTTTGGGCACTATCGATTTTCAGCAACAAAATTGAGCGGCATTCGCAACCTGCCTCTCTAATAATAAGTCCTCTCTGCAGGCATGCACTAAAGCTAAGGGACAACACGAGCTCGCTTCGGCAGCCGACGAGACTACCTTATACTTATTGTATCATGGAGCACAGAGTGTTAAAGAGAAACTTTGCTCATTCGACACCGCTTCTGTCAGAAAAATTCAGCTTTTCGCTCTCATTTACGCTCTCTAAATACTTTATGGTCGTCTCGCTCTAACCACAGTGATTTTCTACTGGCACTTTAAAGTATCTTTTTGGGCACTATGAGTATCTTTTTGGGCACAGAAAAATTGAGCGGCAGCGCAATCGTTCTCTGTAATTCTAATCGCTCCATGCTACTAAGTAAAAAACAAACAAGTGAGAAAGTCGGTCAAGCCCGACTATGTCATACTCTGTACCAAGAGCAGGAGCTAAATGCAACGTTTCTGCTGCGCTCATCTCTAAGTTTCTCTCTCTCTCCCTCTCTCTTTCACTCACACGTTGTTGAATAAAAATGCGGTGTTGGTTGTGTGTGCGCGTGGGAGGGGGGGGGGGGGGAATTTATTTTTGGTCATAACTTGAGAACCGCTCATCCGATCTTTATCATTTCTTCGGCAAATCGATACATTTTGCTAAATACTAACTATCTCTAAAAGGTACGAATTATCTATCTTCAAAACTGTGGAAGATATGACGTTTTTTCAAAATTGCGGGGGCGGGAGGGGGCGTGGCCAAAATTGAAAATAAACTTGATCTGCCTGCAGCTATAAGAAGCATTTGTCCCATACATGTCAAACCTCTATCTCTTACCATCTCCGAGATCTGTTTGTTCATACGGACGGACGGACGGACGGACAGACGGACAGACAGACGGACAGACGGACAGACGGACATGGCTATATCGACTCGGCTGTTGATGCTGATCAAGAATATATATACTTTATAGGGTCGGAAATGATTCCTTCTTCCTGTTACATACTTTTGCACAAACTTAATATACTCTGTGTACCTTTGGTACAGAGTATAAAAAATTCGTACGCGGAGATGCTTTGCTTACAACAGTTACTTACTGACTGAAATTTAACAAGTTGTCAAGAGAGCGAGTGAGCCTACCTTTTTATACTCTGTACCGAAGGTACATAGAGTATATTAAGTTTGTGCAAAAGTATGTAACAGGGAGAAGGAGTCATTTCCGACCCTATAAAGTATTATTCTTGATCAGCATCAACAGCCGAGTCGATATAGCCATGTCCGTCTGTCCGTCTGTCTGTCCGTCCGTCCGTATGAACAAACAGATCTCGGAGATGGTAAGAGATAGAGGTTTGACTTGTATGAAACAAACGGTTCTTATTTTTCCTTGCAGAAAAACGTTATATTTCCTACAGTTTTGAAGATAGACAATTCATACGTTCTAGAGATAGTTAGTAATTAGCAAAATATATCGATTTGCCGAAGAAATGATAAAGATCGGATCAGCGGTTCTCAAGTTATGAGCAAAAAAGTTTATCGCCCTCGCCCCACCCCCTCCCACCCATTCACAACTAACACCACACAATCTTAAAGAGAGAGAGAGAGAGAGAGCGGGAGTGAGAGTGAGAGGAGAGAAAGAGAGAGAAACTTTGAGATGAGCGCACCACCAGCATTGCATTCAGCTTCTACTCCAGGTACAGAGTATGTTATAGTCGGGCTTGACCGACTATCTCCTTGTTTAGTAGCCTGGTACAGAGTATATCATAGTTGGGCTTAACTGACTTTCTCACTTGTTAAGATATCCTGTTCAAATTTATAACTTAATTTTATATTAGCAACAACTATAGTCACTGAAATTTACAGCAAGATCGGATAATAAATTGCAGAGTTGATAAAAATGTTGCATACTTTTCGGATGTTCACCCTCAGGAGCGCAGGAACACTGTTAAACATGTTTTTTCATGAGTAACGGCTATATCGAAGTCGGTTAGAGCCAACTTCAACTTACGCTCTCGTTTTAAATATCCTTTTCACAATTTGAAGCTCCTTTGGAGGAAGAATAAAGATCAATAAAATAATTTGTTTTCTGATATATCCTTTTTAAGCGAAAATAAATTGATTTCGAAAATATTCAATGGGTCCCAAAAAAGGATAGTTAACTATCCAGTCTAAATGGATACCGAAAATATCCCAAGGATCATAAAAATCGATCTTTTTTTTCTTAGTGCACCTACACCTGCCGGCAGATCAAGTTTATTTTCCACACTTAGATTTTTTGTACAGATGAAAGTTCCTCCAAATGTGATTTTAGTAAGAAGCTTTTGACACGCCTATTATACACATCACTAAAAACGTCATATTGAACAGAACGAGAAATTCCATTCGCATTACACAAACGATTTGAAGATTAAACCGAGCACTCTTAAGCCCGCAATCAACCGACATAATTCTCAACTGACCATCATGCTAAAGCCTCCAGACGTCTGACCATCCGCCACACAAAACTAACTTGTTCACTGGCATTGGCGCGTGGCGGACTTCCAACTACTCCGTCGTCTCTCTCGTAATCGCCGCCAAATTTGGCCTGGCATTCGAACTCAGATTTCAACTGCGCGGTAAGTCGCGTACTTTTAGCTGACCACCAGATTATGAGTAAGAAGCGCCGAAAGTCGATGGTGTGACGTTGTGGGGGGCATCGCATTTCCCAATCCGCCGCTACCAGGTTGCTTTGCGTCTGTGAACTCAAGCCACGACGTAGTAGAAAAATTAGCGCTTTGTCGTCGCAATTGGCATTAGATGGAGCACAGCCTGTGTCGCTGGCCTGGCCTTCAAAAAATTATAATTTCTGTTTTAATGTCTCGGCAGTGTGGTGCTTGGAGCAGGGGGACACTCTTCCAGTGGCTCATGTTTGTTTACCAGTCTTTCTGAGAGTCGGTGTTTATGCGTGTGTGTGGAATGTTTGTTCGGAATTTGGTGTGTGTGTGAGTGCGAATTTGAATATTGTTATTAACAATTTGTTGGCTCAACAGTTTATATAGAGCGGTGTCTAAAGCCACAAACTTAATTGTGGCCCCAACTTGTTCACATCTAGAATGTGAATTTTTATTCGAAGTGATTGCTTATACGAGAGGTTGACTAAGTCACTGACTAGCTGCCTTTTTTAAGTTTAGAATTAAGAATGAGCTGTTCTGAAATTGTTTAGCTTCAGATCCTTGGACTGCTCGTTTCTTCAGACCTTTTAAAGTCTTCACACTCAGAGAAAAAATAGAGAATTTCACTCTTGAATCAAGAGCATTCGTTCTCAAAAGTAGGGTAAGAGTGAAAATTCTTGATCCAAGAGTGAATTTTTGATCCCGACATTCTTGACTCAAGAGTTTCAGTACTTGATCCAAGTTCGTTTAATTCTCAAAATAAAAGACTAAAAATAATAATTGAAGGGGGTGGGGGGGTTTCGGTGTGAGAGACATGACAGAGACCCCGCGGGACATATAGCTACAAGCAGCGACGAAAGCATATTTATGAACCAGCGCGATATACTGTGAGAGATATGACGTTTACTCCAAATTTAAAGGGATGGCAGTCAAGTATAAGAAGTCAGAGTCCCGAAGAACTTGTGAGATGGTTTTTAGGGGGTCAAGCTGTAGGGCCATCGGACGGGTTACAGATTGCGGATAGCAAACGCTCTTCCTATGGAGGTTAGCTGCGAATTAGTGGGCTTACCCTACAAATCAGCGGGTGTCACGCCGCAGAGTACCACCGAGGCGCTTGTGTGCCACCGCTGTCGCGAGACAGTTTAAAGAGAGGCAGAAGGACCGGGAGCATCTAGGCCTCGTTAGAGGTGAGAAAGACGCAGCAGTGCGCAAAACCGCACCACGGGGTCCTTACTAGAGTTGTGCCGATTTTGTTGAACTAGTTCAAATGAACTAGTCTTTAAAATGAACTAATGAACTAGGTCTTGGTTTTGAACTATAGTTCATATTTTGAACTATGTAATTCTAAGTTTTTGAACTATAGTTCTTTTTTTGAACTATAGTTCATGTTTTGAACTATAGTTCATATTTTGAACTATAGTTCATATTTTGAACTATAGTTCATTTGAACTATAGTTCATATTTTGAACTATATTCAAAAAATGAACTATAGTTCGAATGAACTATAGTTCAAAAATGAACTATAGTTCAAAAATGAACTATAGTTCAAATGAACTATAGTTCAAAAAATGAACTATAGTTCAAAAATGAACTATAGTTCAATAAATGAACTATAGTTCAAAAAATGAACTATAGTTCAAATTAACTATAGTTCATGAAAAAAATGAACTAATGAACTAGGTCATTAAAATGAACTAAAATTTCCAACTCTAGTCCTTACCAAGCTCCTGCGGTAAGGAAGAATTGGGGAACGAAGAGGGCCCGCTTCCAATGGAGGACAAAGGAAGACTTCTGGGGGCGGCAAACACTGACAACATATGAACTGATTATTTTTTTTTAAATAATAGTGGTATACCTGAAAATTATTTAGACACTGCTGTCATTTCAGCATGGACAACGTTGCAAGATTACAACACAACGTTTGAAGAAGTTAGAAAACTTTCCAAATGTATTTTAAGAAAGTAGTTCTTTTTTGATAAAATCTTTTAACTTTCCATTGTTTAAATAATTCTAAAATATTTTCTACTGATACTAAAAATCTCAAATTAAAATAGTTGCAGGTCCTTTGTGTCTTTCAATATAACATATTCCGTTTTACAATGAGCGTGCTCAGCAGCATACACCAATAATCTAACAAAAATCATCAATCAAAAAAAAATGTTAGTCTCCTGGTGAACGAACTTGTTAGAATTTTTAGGCAACAAAGTTATCGATATATTTTTGTTAGCGGAAGGTTCGAATTTTTGACAACAAACAGCTTAATATAATTAAGAACTGACCTCTTAATTTTTCTTAAGACTTGGTTAGCCGGTTAATGTTTTTAACTTTGTTGTAAGCCCAGCCCCGGCGGGTCCATTAAAAAGGACTCCTGACCACGCAAAGAAGGGTCTCAAAATGTTAATTTTAACAAAGTGGGAATAGGCTAAGAGTAGAGATGGGCGAATAAGGACATTTCGCTCCCGTTCCCTCCCGATCCCGACCAACAAATTTAAATTCAATATCGTCGTACTTGATCCCCTACTTCTCTCGGATACCTCTGGAATCCCGTTGCGAGCCCATCTCTAGCTATGAGTCCTTAAGCGACGCCCAAGCGTGCAGCATGCCTGCCAATAAGGCAGTGACCCGTTAGGGCCAAGACCACAAGTAAGATGTTCTCGATTTCAGGTTAAGCGAGGACCCATTCTTCCAGCGGAACCATTCTTCCGAAACCAGCCGCCGGGTTTCATTCCTTGTGATTATCTTGTAAGAGGATATGGGCGTCCCCATCAAGCTCTTATCTGGGAGGAGCTGAATGGTAGCGCCTTGACACACTGTGTTGAGGTGTCCATGTTCCTAGATGAGGTGGTTACTACGCGTACGCAGGGCATCTTCTTTTTGGAGTGGCGGCTTTTCAAGCTTTCCTACTCCTCCGCAGTAACCAGTAGAGCCTTTAGAGCAGGGGCCGGCATAATACACATGCTTACTTTGACCTTGCATGTGTGTGTGTGTGGCCACGCTCATTTAGCTTCATTTTGTTGTTGCAAAGAGAGCAAAATAAGCTTGTACACTGTCCGTGTCTCAACGTCGCTGCAGCTGAGCGCTGAATACACAGAAAATACGGACGTGCCGGACTCTGCTTTAGAGCCTTGCACGAATTTCCGAGAGCCACTTGCGAAAGCACGTCCTCTGCCAATTCATTTAATCAAAACAAAGTGGTTTCCACATTCATTTTGCAATTGCCTTCTTAAAATTCGTCGTTTGTTTACTTCTGACAGCTGTGTGCTATCGATAACAAATCATAATCAAGCAATTCTAACAAACTATTTCTTTGTTAGATTCACATCTAACACAATCACGAAAAATAGCACAATCTAACAGAAATAGTCGATTTTTTGTCATCGATTTATGCTGCTGAACACGCTCAATGTTATAGCGTTTTTAAAAGATATAGCCCAAAAACAAATTGCGCCCAATGAGCAGAAAAATCTCATGTTAATGTTTTTAAGCTTAAGGCCCTCTTCTGGTCTAGAAATTTTTTTCAAATTTTTTGTTTTTATTTTTTAGCTTAGATACTTAAAAATAATTTCCCCAAAGGATTTTTTGAAATTCGAAATAATTTAGATGATATATCCCTTTTTGTCGACCAATGTCATCGATAGAACAAGCAATTTTCAAATAACTTCAAACTTTAAACGCGTTTTTCTCGAAAGCACGTTTTTTAAAATGGTGCCCACGTTTTCTCAAGTTCTATCGAACCGATTTTGATTATTTAGGGCTTTATGGACGCAGAATTAATGTGGCTATCGTCCCTACCTCAATCTTTGAAAAAAAAACTAGTTTTTATACCCTTGGAGAGGGTATATTGAAATTGTTCGGATGTTTGTAACGCAGTGAAGCAAGCATCTCCGATTACATAAAGTATATATAATATGTATATATAGCCATGTCCGTCCGTCCGTCTGTTTCTATGCTATCTCCTCCGTCAGTTTTAATGCTATCGTAACCAAACTTTGCACGAAGTCTTTTAGTACAAATACGCTGCATATTTGTCGGAACCGGCCGGATCGGATGACTATAGCATATAGCTGCCATAGGAACGATGGGTCGAAAAACTAGTTTTAGTAAGACAAACTAAGTTTTTAGCGATTTCATATAATTTCACCAAGGCTTGTCCAAATCGGACAACTATATGGTATAGCTGCCATACAAAAGTTAGGTCTGAAAAAAAGTCTTAGTGGGAAAAACTTTTTTGTTTTCAAAGTATCGCTCCCAACGCTCGAATTTATAAGTTTTTAGCGATTTTACATAATTTCACCAAAAATTGTCGAAATCGGACTACTATATAGTGTAGCTGCCATACAAACTGTCAGGCATATATCAAGCTCCAAGGGTATATATACTTCGGTCGAGCCGAAGTTAGCGTGCCTCTATTTTTACTTTTTTTTTGTGCACTGGAATGCAAAAAAAAAAATGTCCAAAGTGGATTTGTCGTTTTTAATCGGCCGCCATTTTTTCATATTTATTGTTATTTTCACAATTCTGCTACGGACGATTCAGGCATTCATACTAACTAACTTCCCATCCTCCGTTTTGCTTTCTGATAATTTTAATTCCCGAAAACGTGGGAACCATCGACACATCTTTTTTGGAAGGGCCTACTTTGGATCCCGAGAGCTTTTTGAACAGCACTCGCATTCACAAATTTTTAATTTTGTATTTCGTATAATGAATTGTTCAACCAAATACAAAAACCCGAATTACTTCATCTCTTCCCGATTTCTTTTTACGATTTTTTAAAAAACATGTAAAATTTAACCCTCTAGACCAGAAGGTCCCAATTACCTTTGTTGAATCCACTGTTTGGCAAATAAACT